>BLKR01002426.1:0-197339 GCA_011170035.1 Teleogryllus occipitalis
GGTCGAGGCGGGTCGAGGCGGGTCGAGGCGGGTCGAGGCGGGTCGAGGCGGGTCGAGGATGGGGGCAGGAGGGGGCGAGAAGGGGAGAATGACAGGGAATGATTGGCAACGGAGATTGGATTGTGAGCAGTTTCGTGGATGATGGGTTGTGGTGTGGCCAGGAAAGAGAAGAGAGAAAAGAAAGATGTGCGATCTAGTACAGACTGTTCCAACTCCAAGGTAGGAGGCGCCCGCCGGAATGCGCTTCGCGGGCTCTGAGGAAGGGAGCTGAGCATCTGAGTTCGCCTGGCTGAACGACCGCAGCGCGCTTCTTATTTCCGCTTTGCTGTTCGTGGGAGGACTCGCCGCGCAAGGACTTGTCGTGGTGCTAGTAGTCTTACCCAAGCTTCATAACAATGTAAGGATGACAATGCCTATATTCGGGTCAACATATTGTTGCAAACAATTTTTCTTTGTAAAGAAACGAAGAAAAAAAACGAACTTCTTGACCAGAATTTCAGAATTTCAGAACCAGAACTTCTTGAATTTAACCCTAGATTTTCTGTTCAACTTTAAGATTTCTTTCTGAGTCTCGGTAAGGTGCCACTTCTAAACCTAACCGCCTCTTGATTTGACATTCAGCAACCCTTTCTAGGCCTTCTCGGGGGCAACGGCTTCGACTTCACCGTCGCCGTAAGGGAGTTACGGCGACAGTCGGCCTCTGTGCCCGCGCGGGTCGTGAGCTCGCCCGCAGGCACTTGAGTTGAAACAGTCTACTGTACAGAGGAAAGACGAATGAAGCGGTATCCAGGGGGCGGATACATGATCAGGCGAGTGGTAGGAAGAGTGTGATGAGGGGGATGAGGTAGGGGACACGGAAGAGGCATAGGAGGCGGGAGAGGTACGAGAGAGAGAAACATAGGAAAAGATAGGTAGAATAAGAGAGGCAGGAGAGAGAAAAGGCAAGACGTGGGGGATAAGGGCGACAGGTGTTGAAAGCGGAGCAAGGGGTGACGGGTGGAGCAGAGACGATCACGAAATGAGTTGTAGTTCAAGCAGTAGGGACGAGGGTAAGCAGGTCGAACGTGGAAAGAGGGACAGAGGGCAAAGAAGGTGCAAAAAAGATGAGCACGCGGGCGAGGCCGAGAAGACTGTCAAAAATAGGAGCAGCGAGGAAAGTTGTGGACCGAGGGCACTGATGTAGCGAGGAGAGAAAAGAGAAATAAAGCAACACTTGAATCTGACAGGTCAGGATGAAGACCAAATGATGAGGTTAGATATCACGTGTGAAAATCTTGATGAGGAGAATGAGGCGGGGATGCGAAAGAGGCGGAGACGATTCAGGAGGTGTTACGGACGAAATGGACGAGAGGAGTGAGTCATGAAGGGTAGGTAGCGAAGAAGGGGCAACTGTGGTGGGTTGTGCGATGAAGTAGTTGGTTGGTCACTCCGGGCGCGTCAACAGCTTTAGTCATTAGTCCCGTAAGTATATTGCATGTTTTTTCACAGAAGAAGGCGGTGATCTTCCCCTGCCGGATGGCGAGATCCGGTGTCGACCTTCCGTGGACGAGGTAAGTGGTAAGTGGTGTGAGGTACGGGGAGAAACGCAGGGCAGGGCGAGGAACCGGGAGACCGCGGTAGAGCCGAAATCCTCGCCACTTGAGATTTTCGTGTCGCCGGCGGGACCGGATGGGAGCGGATGGGGGCGCGTGGTCGACTGAATATGAATCGGAAGCAGCGACCCGGAGAGGAGGCTGCGCTCCGGAGGCGCCGTGATCCCCATCTGCTGAACCTCCCGAGATCCCCCGCGACGACGCCCTCGCGGCCGCAAGCACACGCGGCGCCAGATGCTCCGCGAGCGAAGGTCTCCGCACAGAGAGCGCGCCAGGGCACACACACCGCCGAGCACTCCTGGCAAATCCAGTGCTCAATTTCGCCATTTTTATTGGAGCATCTGCACGAAGGAAATTTACACTTTCAGGGCCAATACAGAACCTATGCACATTTCGCTTTTAAAGAAAATAAACAAAACTGAATCAATGGATTAATAAGATGCAACGGGGAAATTTCACAGAAAAAGTCAATAATAGGAGCCAGAACTGTTCCCATAATTTGCCTCAATTCTTCACAATGTTTGAAGTCAAAATTGTACAAAATAGTGATACTTTTGTGATATTGTCTCCATTTTGTCAGGAGAGTGCAGTAAGTGATGATCAATAAACTTGAAAAACAAACTCACTATAGCTTGTGTATTATTAACAAACTCTATTATTTAGAGAGGGTATTATAACATTCCCATCTTACTTTCTGATACATGCGTTCGGTAAAAAAAGTACTTCTGAGGCACGAAAAATTTATGCTTTTTGTAATATCCTATTTGAGCCATTTGCTTTGTGACATCAATACAAATTTCCGCATCTCTCCAAAAGTAATTTGCTTTGGACAGCTTTATTAATTTACTGTTACCTCACGCAATCATTTGTGCTACACATACAGCGGAGAGTATGCGCTTCTTGACGTCGTGGCTATCAACTCTTCTGTATTAGTCAAATCTATCCTGAGAAACCATAAGCAGCCCCTCTTACTTCATTTTCTTCACAAGACTTTAATAATGTCTGTTATTTCAAAAACATCAACAACGGTAACATGTTGCAAAACATCATTTTACTTTCTTTCATCCCTTTGTCGACCTCATAAAGAAAATATTGTGGAGCGTCAATAATCACAATGTAAAAAATTCAGACCGACGGCGAAAACATAGTAAGAAGTATCTACCGTCTGTCTCTCTGTCTCTGTCTGCCTCTCTCCCTCTCTCTCTCTCTCTGTCTCTCTCTGTTTCTCTCTCTGTCTCTCTGTCTCTCTCTGTCTCTCTCTCTGTCTCTCTCTGTCTCTCTCTCTCTTTCGCTCTCTGTTACTGCCCCTCTCCCCGCTCAGCATTTCGCCCCATACTTCCATTTATCAAGTTTATTTTACATTGAAGAAGCCTACAGTCCCTTATAGTTAATTTAATTTAATCGATTCAATAATCCACAAAGGTTATGCCCCAATTAATCCGGATTAACACTTTTCAACAGCACTTCATTTCTCTTACGTTTTAAAAAATTTAAAATGTAAATATTTTAATATTTGGCAACGCGCTGCTCAGTTCTGTGGTGTAGCTACGCCTCAGGGCTCGCACGCGTTGAACGAAAGTCCCAGAGGATTGGAGCGCGAAGAGCGGTGACTGTAGGGGAAGCAAGACGAAGAGGGGGAGGAGAGAGCAGGAGAGGAAGAGAGGCGCCAGCAGGTGATGCGTCGCGACGTCCTACTGCAAATTAACGCAGCGCCTCATTATGCCGTTGATATTGCAGGCGACGGCGGCGCCACCCGGAAGAATAAACGCCCTGATGGCTCCCGACAATTCACCCGCACCCCCCACCCTCTCTCCCGCCCCCGTGCCCGCCCCCGCGCCCGCCCCCGCGCCCGCCCCCGCGTCCGCCCCCGCGCCCGCGCCCGCCCCCGCTCCCGCGCCCGCTCCAGCGCCCGCCGCCGCGCCCGCCGCCGCGCCCGCCGCCGCGCCCGCCGCCGCGCCCGCCGCCGCGCCCGCCGCCGCGCCCGCCGCCGCGCCCGCAACCGGCACGTCACCCGCCGCCCCCGCGCCTGTCCTGCGATCGCCCATGTCCCCATCCCCCGGCCCCTCCCCACCTCCTCGTCCGCCCCGCATCCGACACGGCACACGTCCCGCCCGCGCCCGCCCCCGCGATCGCCCATGTCCCCGCAACCGCCCCGCCCCCAGCCCATTCCCGCCTCCACGTCCGCTCCCCGCACGACTCCGCATCCGAGCTTGCATCCGCACCCGCGCCCCCACTCTACCCTCTCGCGTTGCCTCCCGTGCTCGCCCACGACTGGCAACATCCCTGCCCTCCCTCGCCTTCGCCTACAACACTGCTCCGGCGTTATTTGCTCTTGATACTTCCCACTTTCTCTCTACCTACCGTTCTCACTTCGCGTCTCGAACGTCCCCGCATTTTTCTCAATATCCTCGCTCTCCCTTGTTCCTGTGAAAATCACTATCTTTTATTTTCCCTACTTCCCACGTCCCATCATCCTCATTGCCATTCAGTCTTCACCGCTCTGCCTTCGCGCCTCGCTCGTCGCCGACACTATTCTGAGTATCCCCGTTCTCGCTTGAGCCCCTCAACATTTTTTGTTCTTTATTTTTCTCCTTTCCACTTCCATCTTCCTCACTTTCTCTACATGCGCCGCTATCCCGTTGCTTCTCGCTCGTCACCACATACTATTCTCAGTGTTCCCACTATCTGTTGACCCCACCAAAAAAAACTCTTCGCCCACAATTTCTCCTCCCTTCCCATCCCATCTCAACATCTTCCCCGCTCTGTTTCCGCGACGCCTATCGGGACCGCTCTGGATTTTCAGTACGCGTGCTATCCCTGTCCTGGTCAACAACACTCACTGTAAGTCATTAATGCTGCTGCCAACTTCCCATTTTCACGACCCGACGCCACGCCACGCCCCGACCCGACGCCAGGGCAGACTGATAGCGACGGTGTTGGCAACGGTGTTCTGGAGAGTGGTGTACGGAGTGTAGAGTGGTGATTAGCAATAAAGACGACCTGTGATACGGAAACGGAACTCTCTGGTGGATATTCTACGACTCGGCTGTGTATGGGACTTCTACTGGACTACGGTGAAAGGGCTTCGCAATTGGTACACTGTACAGGTTATTCGGAACTTTGGCTATTGTACACGGGATTCTCATTATTGTACCTGGATACAGAATAAAAAACTATTTTATGACGTTTTGCCTTTGTTTGGATACTACACACTGCATATTATTCTCCCAACCACTTCTTCGTAAGCTGAGTACTCTGCCCGACATATCTTCTAAACTCGCTAATCTTCATCTCATTAATACGACCACTTACTTGCTTCAGCTTTTTAACTTCCCTTCCATTCAGTTATCCCACAACATCAATATCAGCATCTTGAATATGCTAGAGCTACCATTTTGCCTTCAATTTTTCTCTGTCCGTAACTTTCTCTCCCCTTTTCTCTCTCATAATCGTCCTCGCCACTACTTGAACTTCATATCTGTTTCCCTTTTCCCCTCTAATTCATAAACCACTGCACAAATTCTTCTCCCCCATACGTTATATACAGTTTTTACTGTTTTTTATTAAGTAAAGCAAATCAAACCGGGAGCGGTAGCTCAGTGCATCAACTGATGTCACTGCAGCGCCTCTGACCGGGACGTCCTAGGTTACACTCCCCACGGCGGTAGGATTTTCGACACTAGCTCTTCAGCTAGGTCAAATTCAGTCGCTGTCTGGAGGAGAATTCTAGCGGACGGCTGCTCTGATCGGTAGTTTTCCGTGGTTTCTCCGATCAACACCAGGCGAATGCCGGAGCAGTACCCTACCAAACGGGCCACGGACCGCGCGCGATCTGTCCTTCCTCTTCCTTGACCTCTCTTCTCCCATTACACACACACTTACACTCACATGCACTACACTACCACATATTCCGGGAGACCGGTTGGGAGCTTAGAGCTTGTCCCGGCTGGGGCGGTGCCCCGCTGGTGGGAGAGTCTTGGTTAGAGGGAAACCCCACTAGCCGACGGTAGGTCGGTGCCGGATCTTGCCATCGACCGGGGGAAGATCACCGCCATCTCCCGAGAGAAAAACATGCACTACACTAACGGGACTAATGACCACAGTAGTTGATGCGCCCGGAAACACGAAAAAATCAATCAATTAAAGCATATCAAATTAGAACACCCCTCAATTTATGCATTTTTCTCAGCCTATTACCTCTTCCCAGCTCACCCACCTCTTGCCTGGCCCCCGTGTCAGGACTTTCTTTGCAACTCATCGAGTCTGTCCCATCCCGTCTCATATTCCACCCGGCGTTCCCTCCTCTCTCCCTTGCGCCTCCGCCCGCCATCCGCCACCCGCCGCGCCACGAGCTCAATAAGGAAGCCGGGACTCAATTTCACCAGCAAATTTCTAAGCAACCTTCATTTTGCGTGTCTTTATTTGAAATTCCTTTTCAGCAAGCTGCTCATTCTCCTGTTATGGTTTCATTTTTCAGAGTAAATTGTTTTCTCGCTTGGCCTGCGTTTGCAGTGAAAAATTTCCTGCGCGTAAGTGAAATGGGGAATGGAAGGGCTCGCTCGCTTTCGGAGGCGAGCTACGTGTCCCTTCATGTCTAAAATATAAATGTTTTCATCTGTATGCTTCCCATAAAGTGACGTCTTAATTTTTCAAGAATAATACAACGCTTATTTTTATACCACTGTGCCGAAAAGAAAGGTAAATGAATGTGCATTTTCAAGAACAATTATTGGATCATAATTCAGAGACAAAAGGAAGGAGACGCCGAAACTAAGTAACAACAAATTATTTAAATTAAAATCTAGAATTAAATTATAAGTAAGAATTTCAGAGTTGTAAAGGAAATTATATTCGTTCAAAACAGGACCAAAACGTACAAGAAAATTAAATGTGACAGACATTTCTAATTTCCATAGACTTTTTGACAGTAATTACTTCTAATGTTGCCTTTTCAATAAAGGTACAGCACGTAAATAGAGGAAATGAAATCCGGAGGAGTGTGAAAAACTGTGAAAACCATATGGGTTTAGAGTTTGGTATCAGATCTGTTGAACGTCTCAAAAGATATTACGAAATGCAATGGAAATAATTATGAAGCAAAAGAATTACAAAGAATTACATCAATACGGCTACGCGAATCAGTGGTTTTATCTATCGTTTTCCATTCTTTCGAAATATCTTTTGCAAAGAAAGCAAACTCGTTTTACTCTTTCGGACATTTAATAATTTTTCGAATTTCAACCGAAAAAGACAGTGTTGATTTTCATCAGCGACTCAAAAGTTGCATTCAAATTTCTATAAAATAATATTGAACGAAATTTTAATGAAGTTCAAATACTGACGACCAAATTTAACTAAATCAATACATAGAACCCACACTCTAGTATATACCCCATATCAGCTATAAAAGTTAACGACGAACAATTACCAGATAATTAATTAGCAAAATAGATACAATAGAAAAAATAGAAAATTTATTCTCGAAACACAAATCTAGAAATCACAAACTCTGCTACTCCCTTTTTGCGGGGTTACAACCTTGAAAATGACTAGTGATTGCGGGCGCGCCAGCTGTTATGGTCATTAGTCTCGTAAGTGTAATGCACGTATTCCTCTGAAGGTGGGGATGATTTTCCCCCTCCCGGTGACTTACCCATCGGCTGACGGATTTTCCCTCAACCAGGTATCTCCCAGCAGGGCGCCGTTCGGTCGGGTCAAGCTCTAAGCTCCCGACTGATCTCCCGGCATGCGTGGGAGGGTGGCGCATGTAAGTGTGCGAAAGTAAGTGGTGAGGATAGGACAAGGAGAAGGAAGGAAAGATCGTGCGCGATCCGTGCTCCGGCATTCGCCTGTTTTTCCGTGGCATTGGAGAAACCACGGAAATTTACCGATCAGAGCAGCCGGCCACTAGATTTTTTCTCCAGACAACGACTGAATTCAACCTAGCTATCTAGCTAGTTTTGAAAATCCTGCCAACGTCGGGAGTGGAACCCTAGAACCTCTAGGTCGGAGGCACTGCAGTGACATCAGTGGATGCACTGAGCCACTTCGTCCAGTCTATGCATATGATTCGATGTGTATCCGATCAACGTTCCGGCTCACTTAATATACCTTTTCGACACATCAACAACACTTCCTCTATTTCAGGATTTTTCCCGTAGAAGGCAATATTCTAAATGTAATTTGAAGAATAAATTTTCAATGTGTGATGCAATTTAATGAAACATGTCAAGGTAACTGATCACTTCATTCGTCTCTTTCCGTATCTCCCTCTCTTCATCTCCATTTCTCCCTCTCTCCATCTGCATTTCACCCTTTCCATCTTTTTCCTTCCACTTTTCTCTCTCTATGTATCTCCTCCCTCTGATATTTATTATTTACTTGTTATTTTACAGTTTAAACGATAAAATATTGACGCTCAATAGTCCAAAATGCTTCATATTTAAATATGTATTCAAGCAGTTCTAAAGGAATCAGATCCAGAGACAGATTTTCTCCACAGTTCTTCGCCTATGTTATGTACTTTTCCTGATGAACAGCAACGAGTTAAGTTACTCGTCGAAGACCGTGAAATGCGAAGCTAAAAGAGAAAGCAATTAAGTTTACAAAAGCGTGCGCTGTGTTTGTTGTCGTCACAAAAGCAATTATCTCTTCTGCGTTGCAGCGTGTACTACCGCAGTCGGATGTGTAGCCGCGAATGGTTGCAATATTCCTAGAAGATTTGAACAGCTTTACGGTTCATCTCTTCATGCTCACACACAAATAAAAAAAAAAATGAAACGATGAATTAATGCTTTAGCGCGTTAGGAAAAACATTAAACTAAACACATCTGATACACAGAAGTTCAGGTAGAGACAAGCGAAATAATTAGTTCTCAACGATACCTTACTTTCGTATTGAAGGAATTCAGATCTCCATTAGTAATTTGGTAGTCTGCGAGGCTCCGTCCGTCCTTCACACGACATGCCCGACATAATAATTATCAATGGAATACTGTCGAAAATACACTTCAGTGAAAAGACATAGTTAAAATAATAATCAGTAACCCGTTACAGATAACTTCAAAAATTTGTTTCGATATTAAATAATGGTTAGACAATGTTTCCGTTGCAATTTTCGCTTACAGACTACGTCCAGTACATTTCATTAGCAGACAATAATAATTATTAAACACTTGTTGCATAATTTTTACCACCAATCTCAATTCTTCTTCTCCCGCATTAGTCACATACAGTTTTCACCACTCATTGACAAAATAAATCAAATCAATCTCTGATTGAGGACACATTTATTTGTGAAATAGATTTGAAAATCAAAATGAACGTTAAATTAGAAAAGAACAGTTCATAATTGCGTACGTGAAGAATTTGAACCAAAATATTTTAACTCGTGTCGTCTATTTTGAAACGCACGAATAACAGCTCCCGCTATGGATATGCAGGGAGCTTTGGGCAAACGGGCTACGCAAACGATCGTTTGAAACGCTGAGGGATCGCAAAGCAAAACGGCAAAGGGCGCTTTTGTTTCCCAAATCTAGTGAAAAGGTTTGATCTCGGGAGTGAGAGCGAACGGCGGTTTGTCCCTTCACGCACAAACTGACATTTCATTTCGCCGTTTGACTAATCAGAGCAGATGTAGTGGGCCCTGAGCGTTCCATTCAATAGAAGCCCCGGCAGAAAACACGGCGAACCGCTCAAAGCAAACACACTAGCGTTCTAGTTGGATCAGTGCGACTAACGAGAATTCAGGTCACGCAGTCAGTATCCATTGTGGTAATTTATTGAGAGTCCTTCCTCTGTGTACGTGTGTGTGTGTGAGCGTGTGTGTGTGTGAGCGTGTGTGTGTGTGTGTGTGTGTGTGTGTGTGTGTGTGTGTGTGTGCGCGCGCGTGTGTGTGGATGGAAGGGTAGGTATGGCAGGCAGACACTCTTCGCAAATTGACTTCCAACTTGTGAGTTAATAACGTGTACTCTTGGCTCCTCTTGCATCTTTGATGGCGCTTCTGAGTTATTGATCGCCACTCGTCATTTCAAATTGCGAATTTCATGCAACATTATCCAGTGGACACTCTGACCTGTCGGCATCTAGAGAGGCCACAGCATTTCAACTCTCGTGAAACGTATACGCCTACAAATAATAATAATAATAATAATAATAATAATAATAATAATAATAATAATAATAATTCATTTTTTATAGTTCAAACATCTTTTATTTTTTCTCCTTTGTTTGCCCTTTTACTTTCTCCATACCGCTTACGCAGAAGAGAGAAATTAATGTTGCGCGAGAAAACAGCGAATTATCATACAATAACTCTTATTACAGGGCCCTGATAATTAAAAAGGGGATAAATTCAGTTGCTAAATGTAGAAAAAAATTCTTCTAACACGACGTGTAGCAATAATACATGTTTTGTGAGTTCTTGATACTGAAAAATCGATTGACGGCAAAACGTCTATCTGTTATTCCGTCCGTCTGTTCATCTGTGAACAACGCTGGCAGCTAAACCGTTTAGCCGATTTTCTCCGAAATTGATATTCCCCGAATCCATCTGGCTGATGTCACGATCCCTTGAGTTTAAACCCGATATTTTAATTTTGGAGGTACTTTACATGAAACCCTGGGACATTTTCCAAATTTTCAAAAAATGATTTATTGTTTTTGATTAAATTTTGTTGTTGGATAATGTCAAGGACATGTGAGAGAATGGTGCAGGTCTCATTTTTGTTGAATGCTCTGATGTTTCGAAAATTGCAAAAATTCAAACTTTTTTCGTTTTTTCTGGTACAATTACAATTATGATGATAGAGATATTTTCCTTTAATGAAATCTGTTTCTTAAAGATAGATTTTGAAATAATGTCATGTTCAAATTTTCGTAAATTTGAGTATTTTTCGCATAATTTTACGTGAAAATACGGACGAGAAAGTATGTGAGGTTTTCGCACCACTAGTTTCTTACGTTTAGGGTGTTATTTAAAACCTCACACACTACATAATTGAAAATAAAGAAGCATTTATTTTACTGATTTTTATCCTGTATTCCAAGGATATTAAAAATACTTATTTAAATTCCACCAAGCGTCATCAACGCGCATATTCAGAAAACAGTGCATGTTGGCGGTGCGTCTTAATCATTCAGGTAATCGACTACTCCATCCCCGCTTCTACACATCAATACTGTAACTCATTTCATAAACAAAAAGTACAAAAACTACGCTGGGGTTCGTTGTAGCCGCCACATACACAAACATTGACATGCGACTGTTGTTTTAAGAAGATACTTCGGCATCCACGCGGATTGTATGGAGGGCGCGATTGTTTTCACAATATTGGCAAGTTCACAGTTTTGCACTTGGTGCCGCACTACTTATTATCTGCTCCCCCCGCAGGGGGAGGATTGTGCCTGTGTAGGTGATCACGATCTCTGGTGAAGAGTTTTAGACGACCACCCTGATCCAATGTTTCACGGTGCAACTCACGTCGTTAGCTTCAAGGTGTAGGCAGTGAGGAGGCATTTGCTACACTCCGTGTTGCCGGGCTTGCTGGATAATGCACCAGTTGGGTGAATGCCGCCCACCCTTAGGCTGGATCGGGCCAAGGTACTTTCGAAGATTGCTCTGTATCTTACATATAAAAGTACAGGAATAGAATACGGACCTCCCCTTGGAGTAGTCTAGGTCCTGGTGACACTCACGTCAATAGCCTAAAGGTGGAAGCAATGAGAAGACGAGAAGAGGGCCCCAAGCCACTCGGACCTTAGTTCGGGAGGCCCCCTTTAGGGCCTTCTTCGTGGTAGTGAACCGATACTCTGGGAAAAGAGGAGGAACTTGTTCCCAGCGCATAAGAGAAGCGTATTGTTTGGACTCCGGCTCTAGCCTGGACATTCGCACTTTGTATTTCATTCAATTTTAAATATTATATATATATATATATAATATTTAAATATTATATATATATATATATATATATATATATATATATATATATATATATAAATATATTATATAATTTAATTTTAAATAAATGTTTGTGAAAATAGTTATTTATACTCCAGTTTATATAGATAGACCTGATAAAGGGGGCCAGCAAGAATAACAAAATATTTTCACAATGTGAACTTTTAATATTAATGACTAAAAAATCTTCAGAGGATATATTTACCACAATATGCATGGTTGCTTATACATACATGTAATCATCCTTCCGATAATTCTATATGACTGTCAAAAATAAAACAGGGTTGTAAATAAAAGTCATTGTTGACTGGCATGAAAATTATTTTAAAAATTTTAACGAAATTTTTAAAATTCTCAGCATGAAATACAATTGTGGAGTCTTGGTATCAACGCAGAACACGCAATTGTCATAGGCACGAGATATGCAACACTGCAATACATGACGCAGACCGGAAGTGCTGAGTTCTTTGTGCCGGAGAATTAAAATATTGCGTTCATAGGACCGATGAGTGTTTGTTACTAAATTTTTAAAAACCCAATTCCTGTTTTACATTTCCATATTTTCCTCTCGGCGCAACCCTGACATTTCGACGCACCATGCGGTACAGCCATTGAAAAACAGAGTACGCAGAGCACTTGAAGTACCCGCCTCTGTTATTTTAACAATGGAAGTTTTCCTTTAACTGCGGCAGTCATTTCTACGTACACAGTATTTATAGTTTCTTGGCCTGCCTAAATGGTTTAAAAATAAACCTCCAACGATGGACCTAGGTTGAGTGCGGTAGCATTTCAACGTGAGGCGGATAAAGTGTGTGTGTGTGTGTGTGTGTGTGTGTGTGTGTAGAGGTGTGTGTGTGTGTGTGTGTGTGTGCGCGCACATGGGAGCAGGTAGCCAGCAGAGTGCACCGCTGTGGTGATTCTCCGTCACCACACAGCTTCTCGACGCTGAATTCCGTGACGTCTAGAGACGGGGATCCGCTGATGAAAGTGAATACGGTGTCTTGAGATGACATTTCTGGTTGAAGGAATATTAATTATAGACATTATTCTAAAAAAACCAACGGTATCTACCATATTTCAACTTTTCTGTCATTTAGTACATCAGAAATCTACGTACGGCGAATTCCAACACCTTCCTTCTCTCACCAAATTGACGCTCATCGTACGGCCAAATGGACACAAAAAGGAAGTTTAAAATGAGTTATGGGATATTATGCAGTTGAAGGGACGAGCAGGGAAGAAGGGAATGGCGACGTCTTGGCAGGGAACAAAGCACGAAGGACTGCAGGCAAGAGGATGATCGGGATGAGTCGGGCACCGAGCGAGGAGCAGGAAAGGGGTCGTAGGAGAAAAGACGAATGATGATGCAGGGGCAAAATCATGTGATGGTGAGGGGGGTGAGAAGGCAGGAGAGTGGGAAGGGTGAATGTTATAGTATTATGTTCGTCCTCTGTACGTTTTAATGTCTACAGGACGTTCCGCTCCGGCCGAGTCATAACCCTAGGCAGAGGCACACTTCTGAAAAACAGCTAAAGTAAACGGCGTACATGTTGAATGTCCAGTAAAATGGACGGTGATTGAAAAAGTTCTACGTGTTAAGGTATTAAGGTTGCGTACGCTTAGCGAATTTGCCTTGTTTCGCTTGCGAAACTACAAATCGATGTCGAGGATCCGTCCTTCGGCGTTTACGTACAAGATTGAACTAGCGTACTCGTGCTAGAACTGTCGCATGTTAAACCTCACCCTATTTTTTTAGGGTATTGTGAAACTTAAACTTGGCAACATGTGATTTGTTTTCATCGTAGTTCATTCGACATTTAGGCACTTGTAGACCACATCAAAACGTTAAATGAATGGTTTCACTACGTGCGTAAGAAACCATCTTCATCTGTTGCTGCGAGAGCGGATCTTGGTTTAATAATTAAGCAAGTAAAGACGATATATCGAGTCTAGAGACGGACAAAAGTGCAATCAGTCTCTCTCGTATTTCGTCCGAACTGTGAATCATTCTTGCCGGCCAAAGAAGGGAGATTTTAGGTAGATTGATTAGTGATTACGGTCACAGCTAAGATCATTACCCCCGTAAATGTAGTGCACGTTTCTTATCGCAGGAGGGGGTGGTATTCTTTCCCAGATGGATGGCGAGACCCGACTCTGACCTACAGTGGGCTAGCGGGGTTTTCCCCAACCAGGAATCTCCCACCGAAAGAAGGAACGATCTCGAGAGATTCATGGCCCGTTTGTTAGAGTGCTGCTCCGACATTCGCCTGGTGTTGACCGGAGAAACTACGGAAATCTACCAGAGCATTTGTCCGCTAGATATGTAGCTAGTGTAGAAAATACTTCCACCATCGGAACTCGAACCTAGTATCTCCAGGTCAGAGGCAGTTGATGTGACGGTGACAACAGTTGCCCTCAGCCACCTCTCCCGGTGTGATGGGTCGAGTGGAAAGTCGAAGGCCGGCAAAGGGAGGAAGGCGAAAATGGAGTGGGGTGCCTAAAAGATGGGGAGGGGTAGAGGGGAAAGGAGGCGTAGGCCGAAGGGATCGTTCGGGGGAGGCAAGAGTGGATCTGGGGGTAGGACTTAGCTGCTGCGGGAAGGGAATCAGGGGCTGGGAGGAAACCGGAGACGCGAGCAGTCGTGCAGGTGGGGACGGCGTACAGTGCCCGTGCACGAAGGTGGGGGGCGGAGATAGACACCGGGGACAGTCCCAGAGCGGGAGCGGAAGTGGAGGCGACAGTGAAGACGCCACGGAGGTAGAGGCGGCGCGGACCGGAGACGAGGAGCGCGAGAGAGGGTGAGGACCGGATGTGGAGGAGGAAGCAGGACTGGAAGGTGCGGATGCGCAAAGGCAGAAAGCAGGCCGCGGTGTGCGTGGGACGCGTAGGCGGATAGGCGGGAGCGGAGGGGGAGCGCGGATAGAGCGGTGAAGGAGGGGTAGTGCGAAGGGTAAGGCCGGATGGGTGCGGGAACGGAGACACGTCTGGTGATCACAGTGATGTTGGTCGGTGGCGATGATGATGGCTGAGGTAGGGCGGGATGACTGATGTGTGTGTTGGGTGCGGACGGTGGCGAGGCAGGAGCGTGGCAGGAGCGTGGCAGGAGCGTGTCAGGAGCGTGGCAGGAGCGTGGCAGGAGCGTGGCAGGAGCGTGGCAGGAGCGTGGCAGGAGCGTGGCAGGAGCGTGGCAGAAGCGTGGCAGAAGCGTGGCAGAAGCGTGGCAGTAGTAGAGCAGGAGTGGAGCAGTAGCGGAGTAGGAGCGGGGCAGGAGTGGGGCTGGTGCGGGGCAGGAGCGGGGCGGGGCAGGAGTGGGACGGGGCAGGAGCGGGGCGGGGTAGAACGGGGCGAGGCAGGAGCGGGGCAGGAGCGGGGCGGGGCAGGAGCGGGGGCGGGGCAGGAACGGGGCAGAAGCGGGCAGGAGTGGGGCAGGAGCGGGGCAGGAGCGGGGCAGGAGCGGGGCAGGAGCGGGGCAGGAGCGGGGCAGGAGCGGGGCAGGAGCGGGGCAGTAGTGGAGTAGGAGTGGAGCAGTAGCGGAGTAGGAGCGGGGCAGGTGTGGGGCAGGAGCGGGGCAGGAGCGGAGCAGAGGTGGGCCAGGGGCGGGCAAGGGGCGGGCAAGGGGCGGGCCAGGGGCGGGGAAAGGGCGGGGGCAGGGCAGGGGATGGCGGAGACAAGAACAAATGTGGAGCTGGAATGGAGTCGAAGGAACCGGAAACGCAGACGGGGAGCAGGCAGGAGTGGTCTGTGTTGGGCGTGGGGCGGGGGCGGGGCTGGGGCAGCGCGCAGAGGCCGCGAGTGGCCGCGGGCGAAGCCGAAGCGCGCGTGGGCCGCCGCCCAAATATTTGCGTGCGTGGGGAGTGGGGGCGGTTGAAGAGTCGCTGGCCGGCAACGCGACGCCCTCGCATGGCCAAGCACGAGCGTGGAGTGAGGCGCTGGGGCGGAGAGAGAACACACGTTGAGGGAGCTGTACGAGTTGCAACTGTTTCTTCTAAATTTGAAACATTCATTTCGAGAGAAAAGTTTTTGGTTCAAATCGTAACCAAGTATTTATTATGATTATTTAAGCTACCGTTGATTTTCTTTATTCCTACCACGAAAATAATAGTGTAAATACATTTCACGGGCCTCCATATAATATCATAGGTATCGCAAGATAGAAGGCGACCCAGATTAGGAGTAAAGATTATGATTACATTTACTTCGAAAGAAATGACTGTGGGATACGCGGCTGTACTAACGTCACTCAAACCATGGACCTATGTATTCAGGGAGGTGCCATGATGTCACAAATTTGAAGCTCCCAATCCACCATATTGCTGTGCCCAAAACGCTTGTAGGCGTTTTCATGTTAAAGTGTATTATATATTCATAATTTTAAAAAATTTAAAAGCCTTCTTCAGATTAGCAATCTTTCGTAACAGTTCATGATTTTGTATGTGGCTCACTGCTGTACAAATCGTTTGGGGAAGGTGTGAATCGCTTTTTCATGTAAGTAGTGACTTTATACGGTTTGGATAACATAGTAAAATTTGAAGATATTGGTTAATTTTCATGATGTTTCTCTTCATACCAATAAGGAAAGCACTGAAAATTAGTTGTGCGAAAAGACAACTGACCAAGCCAAGTACATACAGGAAGTTATGCTCTGTTCATTTTCAAAAAGAGGATTTTGATAAAACTTTATGATACGTACGTTTATTGAAACTCGCTGTTTCAACAATTTCAGTGGCTTTTTTATTATACCCAGGAGAAGTAAATTGTGCAGGAATAGTTATCCCCTGAAGATGTATTCAAAAGGGTAACTAACATTACTATATTTAACGTCCTGTAAAAGACCCCAGAAAGTTGACATCAATTATATCACTGGCCTACCAACCCACTCGGAACTTGCTCCATGCTCGTTAGACTGCAGATGTGAGAATCTAATGTTCATGTAAGGAAATAGTGAAATAAAAAAGTAACAATACAGTAAAAATGTTATGTTCTTATATATCATCATTGTTTTCGTCTTCATCATTCTTTTTCTTCTTATTCCCGCTTCCGCTCGTACTCCTATTTCTTCCATTTCTTTCTATTTCTCATTCATTCCTGGCTTCTCTTCCCCTTATTGATTGGGATACATTCCCATCGTGCATGTTATTTTGTGTTTTGTCCTTGAATGTGGAGGTAGATTGAGGTAGAATAAATAGCGATGATGATGATGATGTTGATGAAAGAATGGAAGGGATGGGCTAATGATGGCAAAAAATAACGAGTAGAAAGATTGAAGACTTTTTTAGGCACGTATACCCGCTTTGACCTTCACAAATCCTACGTCTCTCGGACGGGAATCGAATCGACCTCAACGTAGGAAAACGCAGAATCTGACCATTGATCACGAGTCACACTCTCAAAACCAAAACAGGTAGGCAAGAACACAAACGACGTCGAAGCTTCTCGGCGTTTCAGGAAACCTGCTGCTCGTCTCTCGAATTCAATCAAGTTAGCCAATAAGTTGGCATGGAAAACGCGCGCCGCGCAATATTGGAGCGCGCAATCCCCAGCCGCACAAAGCCCCAGCCGCGTCGCTTCGTTTGTTCTTCCGACGCCGGGAACATTCATTGCACGCGGGACGGGGCGGCTGCCCTCAGATAAGACTGGGCAAACGGGAAAGGGCGCTACAGCGCGGCTGGGACGGGCAGAGAGGTGGAATGAAAGAATAGGGCCCAGTGAAGCGGAAGACCTATAGGTATTGGTTTCTTTCCACTCCAGCGAGCGCTGCTCTTGCGGCGGGCAAAAAATGCAACTTTCGAATATATTGTTCCCCCGATGCGCCAGCTTCGGCGTTCTTACGCCTGGGAACTCCCCGCGAAAGGTGGAACATTTTATGCGGAGCGGTATTGGCACGTCGTAGACTTCCTTCGTTCTTTCTAGAACTCCGTTTCGGAGGATGTTTTTGCGTTGAAATATGCACATCGCACGAAGTGAAGGTAGTTGAGAAAACACTTGTGTTGCTACTGAAATACCAATGTTTATTTAAAACACGTACTCACAAGTGGAAGTGTGCTAGCTGTTCGCCGTCAATGCATAAAAACATTGCAACAATGCAGTCTAATTTGAGAGAATTTTCAGTTATTCCGTCAGGTGAATTCTGGGTAATATCTATGTAAAATTCAGTGCACTGGCAGGTTATTTCTCAGAATATAAATAACCGTTTTAAAACGCCGTTAATGCAATACAAAATATCATATTCACTCAGAATAATAAAGATCTAACATAAGAATAAACATGATACAGCTATTCGTTTTCATTTCCGTTGTCATTTTAAGATCACATCTTTTATACAGTTCAATGAAGAAAATTTATTCTTTCACACATAATGTATTTTGAAAAGGTTTATTTCATTTAATATAGACTTATAGATTTCTATTGCTCATAAATATTCTGTTTTCTAGCCGTCAATACTAGACATAATCATATTTTTCATGAACGGTCGCTTTATTCCATCCATCCAAAACGATAGATAATTTAATAACAGGCATCAGTTTTCTGAAATGACATTTAATCAAAAGTAACACACTTGTCACCTGTCGAGTTAAATTGTTCGACATTAACTCCATTTTATTAAACAAAGGATGATTTATTTTTACGCACAAATTACTCAAAGGGCCGAAATAAATCATACTTGGTAATAATGGTGTTCTGATCAAACATGGATATCGACAGGGATCGTATGTTCCTACTCTTCAACGTTCTAGAGCTAAAAGCAACTTCAAGCCCATTCACCAGAGATGATGAAGGTTTATCATCATGTCCCATATTTCTAACACTCTCCATCATACGATTATTCAAGTCATTTCCCCTTGACTTTAAATGATATGAGAGGGAATACTACTACACATCTGAGTACTGATAATTATGACTATAATCTTCGAAAAATAAAGTCGAACAATTTTAGCAAGTGTAGACAAAGCTGAAAACTTCATTATAAAGTAGCTCAACACATTTTAAGGTTGAATTAGTTGTAACACACTAACACAGATAATTTACGTCACTATTCGCATTGTAAGTCTCAATGTGGTCTATTTTGTTGAATTGAGTGGTCACTGTAGAATATCAGTAAATTATTATTTGACACTGACGCAACCAGCTTTTTTTATGAGGGGGAGGGGACTTTGTTTTGTCAACCAATTCGATGTTTTTATAAAGACTTTTCCGTTGATACTGAATTAAAGATTTATTTTTCGTCGATGTACATTTATCTATAGCGTACTCAATAAAAGTAACTAATGACTTTCGTTACTATAAAAAATTAGTAAAAACTTCATTTGTGGATTAGCAAATTCGAGAAACTTTATTTGTGTGTCATTGGTTTCTGAGAGAGGAGTGCTGAAACCATATGCCTTCTCTTCTTTGAGTCCGCTATTTTAATTATATAATGTATTCTTAGTCAGAGAATTATTAAATATTATGAATATTTTATTTTCATAAAAAGTCAGTAAACAATCATCTACTCAGAGCGAACCAATGAACTCAGCATTCAGCACAGGCAAAGAGGGGTTTGAGGACGAAAAGCAGTTGCACAAAATAAACTTTGCTGACTGTAATGTGAGGTACCTGGTAGGTTTCCCTACCTCTGGTTTGTGTTCAGTGTCGTTATATGGGCTTGCCCGAGAGGAATGTACTGCGGGTTGACACCTCTGGCGGTTCATATGAGGGCGCCGCGTATCTAAATGTAAAAAAAAGACCTTTCAATTCATGCATTTCCCCTTTCTATTCAAGAGAGACTGTATTTTTATTTTTATTTCAAGAACTCACATGCACGATTCATAGCTATTTTTCGAGCGACAATAAAAAAAAGCTAGTTTAGATATTCACAGTCTCATTGCGTGTTCGGTGAGGGAAAGTTTTTCCCTTCCGAGAGTATATTTTTTACAGCATGAAGCAAAATATCACACACGAAAAGCCCCCGGCTTCTTATTCTTTGCGCAAAATAACACAACAATTTTGTATGTCGAAGCGGTTGCAGGAATCGTCAGTCGTTTCAATATTCTGCGCATGCGCAGTTCGAGTTTCACGTCACGTTTATGTATCTGCGCATGCGCAGGAGATCGAGATTACAGCCCACTGCGGTACGCTATGACATGCAAAAACCGGGCTATTGTTGCGATAGAGAAATAACGAAATACGATATTTCATATGGTTCACTGACATCTTATCGCCTTTTATCTCATTTTGTAATTTGTCTTATTGTTAATCTGTACTATTCAAGTAACGATAATGTAAATTTTTCCCAAATATTGTGACGGTTGCTAACTCTAAATTCCCAAGATGCCACAACATAGGACAAATTTACTCGCATAAGCTAACAAATGTTAAACAAGGTAATGTAGAATGGTAATTAAGAGTTCGAGGTTCTCGCTGCCAAAAAACTCAAAACTACTTCCATAATCGTAGTCATACACTTAGCAGAAATAACGTCGTGCAAATCGTTCTCAACATATCAAACAATAAGTGGTGACGTACTTGCTCTTTATCGTACATCAGAGCGGTTTGCAATGGCCAATGAAAAAGCTTGTGAACGCGTCACACCGAGCACCAGACGACGCAAGTGGGGCGTCATCTTTCAATTTATAGCACCGTTCTTTATTGAATAAACGCCTGGCTGAAGGCAAAACTGTGAAGAATGAAATTCAGACATTCGCGCCGGCGCGGCGTCGCGTGTGGGAGGGGCCTGGCTGGCACAAAGGTTGCCTTCCCGGCTGGCAGGCGCGGCAACGCCCCGAGACAAAAGTGCTGCAGGCACCGCGAGGCACACAATGGACGCGCCCGCTGGCACGCGGGGCGGTGGCTGGGGCGGGGGCGGGGCGCGAGCAGGGAAGGGGAGGGCGCCGGGGAGATAGCGTGGAAGAGACAAGGAGGGAAGAAAAGGCACGCAGGACAAGGGAACTGTGAAGAAGTAGGATGGGGAGGCATAGAAGAGAGAAAAGGGAAAGAGGAGAAAGAGATAAGTGAAAGGAAGGCAGGCACAGAAAATAAAATGAATGATGTAAACGGCAAGAACGACAAAAAATATTAAAGAAAGGAAGGGCGAGAAGATTGGGAGGAAGGGGAGAGAGAAGTGGGAGGAAGAAGAGAGAGGAGAGGGAGGAAGAAGAAAGAGGAGAGGGAGGAAGAGGAAAGAGAGGGCGTCTATAACAAGGGCATGGTGAAGAGGAAAAAGAAAGAGAAAGAGCGACGCGGAAGACAAAAAAACAACAACAAAGAAATAGAGATAAGTGGTTGAAAAGGCGAGGAAGAGTCGAGGTTGCGACAAAGAAAGTAAGAGCAACGTGCAACGAGAAAAGGAAAGTCGAAGGAGTGGCTAGAAAAGGGGAAAGGAAGGCGGAATGTTCATGGAGACGAAACTGCTAATATCTTGGGAGAGAAGAAGGCGCGCTAAGAGGACAAAAGGGCGGGGGACGCGGGGAAAGGAGGAAAACAAAGAGCGGAAGAATGGGATGATTACAGGAAGAGGAGGGTGCGCGAGAGAAGGAAAGAGCACATCTACGTGAATGACATGTACAAATATAATAAATATTGGAAAAATAATTAGAAGAATAATAATAGTTATTATAATAATAATATTAACATTGTGATGTGTTTGTGAATTCCTAGAATCATAGTAATATCGGAATATCGTTAAGAACTGAGCTCCGAGTGACTTTAATTTATTCTGTTCTTCTGGGCAAAAATAACATTCAAAACATTCGTGACCCTCCATTGAAGAAGAATGAAGAGCAAGGAGATGCAGACAACACCAGGCCCCTTCAGAACATATTGATTACGATTGTTGGGAACTTTAGTTATAAAACCTAAGAACAAGTATTACTAATTATGTTCCGTTATTTTGTGCAGACCATGAACCAATTTTGTTCAGGATGCTAATTATGGGTATTTTTGTCGGCTGTTAAAGGCTTTGAGACACAGATACAATGTTCACAATAATTAATTTAAGAAAACTCCCTCAAAACTGTTTCCATTTTCACTTTCATTTTATATTTTAAAGATACCACAATATGCTTTGTTTCCTTAAATAAACTGAAGCACTTATGTTAGAAGCATTCAAGTACCTTTGCTTTATCTCCCTCTAAAGGCGCTTTACGAGTCGCAGAGTCAGTACTTGAAAGATATGCAATTAATTGCAAAGCGGTTGCAATAGTTGCAGCATTTAAAATTATATTTCAACACTAAAAATTGCTTTAGGTTCAACTCTGAATTCTATTTTATTAATGTTGCTTTATATAAAAGCCACAAAGTTTTAACTAGTGATTATGTAGCATTGCACACTGTCAGTATTCCTCACCCAATGTAGAATCACCGCCGAAGCAAGAAGAAAGACGCCAGTACAGAACTGATACTTACCTGCAAAGATAGAAAATATCTCATTAAAACACAATAAGTTACTGATTACAAATTAAAATATATTTCACAGTCAAGTACAAAAACAAAAATATTACTCTAGTAGAAGATATGATATCAAGATGCTTCTAATAGATTGCTGGAAAATAAAGATAAACTGCAATGAAACAATGATCACTGTAATTTGCAGATTTAATTCACCTCAACAACAGCAAAATAAATAATAATAAAATAATATATTGTAACATTAATATGGAGGGAGAAAAGGTATATTGAATGTTCGGAAGTAAAGCAAGGAACCGTATTGATACTATCTGAATGGATCAATGGAAATTGAACAAAAACCCGATCATGGACACATTTTGAGGTCACGTTCCAAAGCAACGAAACAAAGCATCTTTCAGGATCATGTAGTTTAAAAAGTAAGTGAATAAGAAAATTTACTAATTTTGTATTGAATCAATTATGGAGTTAAAAATGAACTTAAGAAACGTAATGATAAATGTGGAAGAATGAAAGTAAACATTATATTATAGTTTGCATTACGTGCCACCCTCTGAAAAAAGTTTCACTTGATTCCACAAACAAAATTGCTAGGATAAGAATTAAACATTTTTCTGTTTTATCACTAAGGAAAGTACGACAGCAACAATTGTGTGTGTTATTACATTTAATTTCAAACGATATGAAGTTAAAAATGAAGAGCTTATGTAAGTGAAAAAGAAATCATAAAACTTTCGGAGTGCATTGAAATCACAAAATAAATCAACATCAATTAATAAAAACATGAACAATTGTTTTCTAAAATATTTAGGTATCGTTATGCGCACACGTGATATCCCGGAACACACGTGACTGCTGGGCATACGGAATGCGCTTAGTAGATTTTAGGTATTTGCTTAATTATATTGTTGCGATTTTGGAAATGTTTGTTTCGTATTGCAATTTTCTGGCTTATTACACGAGATTTTTCTAAGATATTTATCTAGAAAAATGGAAATGAGCGCTGTTGATGTCGAAGATGATAATGAGATGAAAAATAGAAAATGGTAAAGAAGTGGAAGCCCAATTGTCACTTAATATTTATTTCAACCAAATATGATTTCTCAAATTTATTCGTGTGAAGACTTTCACCACTTTTGGTTTTAGTGTTTACAGATGAAAAATAGGTACTTCCGGTATATTTCCTCCAATGTTAGTGAACATATATTATTGAAATTTTTCAATTTCACAGATCTCTGAATCATAAATATTTTGTTCTTATTCACTTTCATGTTCAATGAAGGTGACAGAACCATTTTTTACATAAAAGAAATTATGAGTTAGTTAATTCTTTCTCTTATTCCTATTCGTGTGAAAGGTTTGTATTGCACCTTTTTTCCCAAAATCTTTTTGAAATTAAACATTATCTTGTTTCTCAAAAATATTTGCTTTGAATTTACGAGTGTCATTGCAGTGTATATAAAAGAATTTATTTCCTCAATGTAGAGTGATCCAAGTTTGTTCACAAAGAAAGTTACAAACATTACTGTTATTGAGACTAATATTTGTAATTCGAGTCGTCAGTGAGAGACTATATATCTAGCAATTTTTCGTTAATTATTAACGATTCTGTAACATGAAATCCGAAGTCAACCGTTAAAAAGTAAGAATGTCTTAATAAACATTTAATAAACCCGTGGTTTAATATAATTGGTACCTGTAAATTTAGCCTGACGTAACCTTTCAATATTAACCATATTGAAAAAATTAGTTTTCGACCCCAAGTTAAATGCCTAAAAGAAGTTTAAATAACATGTAATTTTTTATTCCTTTCATATGACGTTTCGTTATCATATTGACAGACCCAGGCTGATAAAATTTTTATCAACCGACACCGAAAAACGTCAATTTTACGAGCGACAATCCGAAAAAGCAACTTTAAAGGAGTTCAGGAAAAATATTTCAGGAATCTAGTATTTGAGGATATATTTTGTTCTTTACCACAACATTTTTAACTTAATGTAGACGATAATAAAGTAAACTTCAGAGAGTTTCTTTATGTTACTCATCTAAAAAGATTTATACCAGCGCTCCACTTTTACGCGTATGTTTTTGCTCTGGTAATTTAGATACCCCGCAGCCTTTGCTTGTACAACAGAGGCCAAACCCGCACGTCTTGAGGAGGAGAAATGAAATGCAAAGGGCCCTAATGAAGCAACGGCGCCTAATCCCCGCCCGGCGCCGCGCCCTTTGAGGGCCCGTGAGGACGCTTTGAGGACGGGCGAGCACGGGGACTGCGCTCGCGGGCCGCGCCCTTTGCAGCGGCTGAGGACTGAGGGTCCGGGAAGGCAGGCGTTGGGGGGGCCTACTTCCGCGAGGACGTCAGGATTTCCGTCTTCGCAGCCATCCATCGCCACCTTGTTGCAACGACTCCAGGTAAGACCCTTAGATGTAGAAACCAACCGGGATTGCTATTACGCTGAGAGGAGCTGCTTCTCAGAAGGGGAAATGGGCGGCTTTAATCTTTATTATTATGATTCCAATTGTGCGGCTTCATCTTAAATTAAAAATGTTGATGCAAATTGACTTCAAAAGGTTAGGAGGCAGAAGTGCCATAGGTAAGAATATAAAATAATGTAAAATTGAGTTCGGAAAAAAGTCAGGGAAAAAGAGAAGACACGGAAAAGCGCAGTCGCGTATTCACAGGAGAAATCCATGAGAATTAACCAAACCTCGAACCCTACAGAAAATAGAAAATCATCACATTACCACATTGATGCATGCTGCCGTGATTAATGACGAAGTAAAGCTATCAGGACCAAATGGACCATAATATCCCCATGCCGGTTGCTAATGGGCAGACATAGTTCCGAGAATTCGCCAATATTACCGACACATTTTGTTTATCCGACGCCCATTGCCATCTTATGGCAGTGGCATACGGGTCAATTTCTTTTGTGTACTAACTATCCAGCATGTTCATGAAAGAGAAATAGTGGCGCAGAATACCAGGTAAATACATTAGGGTAGTTTAAATGAATTGGATTTCTGCATAATAAGAAAATCGTCTTCCAATGTACAAATGTTTAATAAATATCAAGCGTTTAATTTACTTTTCCATGAGTATGTTATAGCTTGAAATAGTTTCTTGAGCCTCTTAACTCAATCTAACTTTTAACTGAATCTATATCGTTAAATAACTCCTAAAGGAATCGTTTTATGGCTTTAAAAACTAACATATTTTGAGGCCAAAGGCTTCAAAGAAACGTTCCTCGCACCCTAATCTACAGGATGAGATCTTCTTGAACATTCTATTACAGTTTTGCTCATTTCACGCGTCTTGATTCTACCCCACCTGTTCAGAGCCTGTATAACATGCAAATGAATGTGAAATTAAACTAATTACTTGATATTCTATGAAATTGAATTACACTCTCTGTTCGGCAATGACATTAAATAAAAATAGTTTGTATTGACAAGGGTGTATTTTATTGTTATCAATTACAAGGAAACACATAGAACAAGTGACAGATGATAAGAGGGTCTTGAAGAAAAAGATATATTACAGGCTTAATATGGAAGTGGAAAAATAGAGAATACGGTGGGGTTTAACATGCGAGAGTTCTTGCATGGGGACGCTAGTACTATGATTGATTGATTGATTGATTGATTTTTTCGTGTTTCCGGGCGCGTCAACTGCTTTGGTCATTAGTCCCGTTAGTGTAGTGCATGTTTTTTTCGGGAGATGGCGGCGATCTTTCCCCCGCCGGATGACGAGATCCCGCGCCGACCTACCGTCGGGACACCGCCCCAGCCGGGACAAGATCTAAGCTCCCGTCCGGTCTTCCGGAATATGTGGTAGTGTAGTGCATGTTAGTGTGTGTGTGTGTGTGTGTATGTAAGTGAAGAGGATAGGTCAAGAAAGAGGAAGGACAGATCGCGCGCGGTCCGTGGCCCGTTTTGTATGGTACTGCTCCGGCATTCGCCTGGTGTTGATCGGAGAAACCACGGAAAACTATCGATCAGAGCAGCCGGCCGCTAGAATTCTCCTCTAGACAGCGACTTAATTCGACGTAACTGAAAAGCTAGTGTCGAAAATCCTGCCGCCGTCAGGACTCGAACCTAGGACCTCCCGGTCAGAGGCGCTGCAGTGCAATCAGTTGATGCATTGAGCTACCGCTCCCAGTAATACTATAATAATTTGGCAGTATTTTCACTAGAATTTCATTTCTATTAAATTTGTTTTGCATTCGAATCACTTTGACAGTTTCCTAGAAATGTGTAATAAACTAATGGCATCGTGCCGTGCATCAACAATTAGCTAATTCCTTCTTCGCCTCTTGCGTTTTCGTCAAGCACTGGGATTACCAGGAGGGCGTTTCCAAAGGACGGGTTTGAGATGAAGTTCTCGCGGAGCTTCTTCCTTAGGAATTTCGTCCTCCCTTCCCTCCTCGAGTTAACGTTCAACACTCCCACGTGGGAAAGCCACTTTGATAAGATCTTGAGACAAAATAATATTTAAAGATGCTTTAAACATTTATATCATTGCATTCTCCTTTCTAAAAACTTAAAAAACAGAAAACCTGTAGAAAAAATATTTACTTACTATTAATATTTACTATTGTTTTTATAAGTTGTGCCAATACAATCTTAATTGCAAATACTACTAATAAAATGATTTTGTCAATTTCCCCTTCATACGCAATAACTTTGCTCAAACTACGTCTCAATGGTTTGGTGATTTTACTGAGTCTCACTTGCGTAGCACTGAAATACTTTCCAAGAATGCTGTAAGTAGCATTTGCCTATGTTCTCTTTACGCAGACAGCATATCTGGGAAAGAAGTACTTTGAAAGAGTACGTTTCCATAGACCCTTGAAAAGGACCCTTAGTTCTAACAATCGGGCTATTTAAGAGAATTTTTTATTCGTAGATACCGCATGTAATTCACTAAAAGAGAACAGAAGAGAAAGAAAAAGAACATTTTCGGAGGAAAGTAAATAAGTGATTGTAGGGAACATTAATTGGAAATGGCATAACGATTGTGCTTCCACTTCAGACGTCTGCTTTCAGTCTCGGAAAAAATACTTAGGTAAAGGATATATGTTGACGTAAAAATCGTTTGATTGCATCAAATACCACACAACTCGTCAAATGAAATGAAGTGACCCTACAAGATAATACCAAGTCTTTCTTTAGAAAAAAGAGGTATGGAAAACAAAACAAAAAAGATGAAAGTGTTTGGATAAAGACGTTAAAAATAAAATATTTCCCACCAGAGAAACAACGGAAAGGGCGAATAATCGCATGTTTCGTTGTTTAGCGATCAGCAGATATAGCCACCCACGAACAGTTTCCTATATAAAACGTAAAGGATATTGTCAATGAATAATACTAACACTAGTTCCCAAGAAATTAATTTGACAAGTAACAAGGCGCTATAGTTTCTGCGAAAATATTCTCTTTAGTTGGGAAAACGTCGATTAAAAATACTCCACAAAGTTTTCCACTGCCGGTGGTAAATGAGACGAGGTTCCGGAAGCTGTCTCGTCACATTCTAAATACTCTAAGGCTCCTTGCAGCAGAGCCACCGATAGAAATCTGGAATACGGTATAAACAATATAGTATGTGAATTCCCATAAAAATTGTAGACATGCATAAGTGCAAATTCTTATTTCTTAAAATAGATAGATTAATAGACGAGACTTGTATTCTTCGCTACTCCAATGTTCTCAAGGACTCTTGGCGATGTCTCAAAAGGTGACATAATACACAGTAAACGGCGCCTGGCTTTCCTGGTGAGTATCAATTCCAGAGAGTATCATCTTGCAAAATTGGAAAAGTCAGTTACGATTAAAAAATGAAAAAATAAATTCTTCTTCAATTATAATGACACTTACGGGACGCGTTGGGCTTCATGGCCAAATCGAAACCTTCTGCCATGCGTAGTAGCTTCTCAGATCTATGGCGTTTTCTCGCTTTCTTACAGCTTGATCTGCCCATATCTACGTCAAAATCTCATTTTAATATCTGTCTATAGATGAAATAATTGTGCAACAGGAGGAACTTGTTCTTCAAAAACAGGACGTTGCTAACTGTGTCAATGTGGAAAAGACAAAATCTATTGGAAATATAAGTGCCATTGCTACACCTAAAAACTGGAAATATTTTAAACCAACCTTGCAGAAAATGATAATAATATATTGAAAAGTATATGTATCAATAGTTTTTAAATACGTAGAGTCGCGACAATCCGAGCCTCGATAATCCGATATTCCGTGCAATCCGAAATGAAAAATAGCCTGATGTGCGCCTTCACTCAAACAATCAAACGAACAGCGATAACATACAACTAACTCTTCACTCGTTGGCAGCACTGATCTTCAAACAAATATCACATGTGCGGCGGTCGGTGTCGAGTGTCTGCTACATTGTTGTGACCGGTTCGTGCACATTTGATTTGTTCATTGTTCTACAGTACGCACGTATGAATGTATCTGTAACTTTAACAGTAACCACACATTAAATTTGGCTTCGTTTTACATTGTAGTTGAAACTTACGTTATGCATTTTTCGTATAATCTGAGTTTTTGTAATCCGAGGTATCATCAACTATTGTGTCGGTAATTTGGCGATTTTGGAGTATTGCGACTCTATATAAAATGCTCTATCAATAATATTGCAACTTATTTTGCGGTCCACCGTTGACCCATATATGGTGTCCTTTGGATACAGAAATTACTTTTGCAGGCGAATATTAATGTTCTGGGAATGAAAAATACGTGCTGGACGACTTAAGGAAGTAATGGACTGGATCGCCATGTTGCAACACTCGTTGGGGAAAATTACCCAGGAGGAGGCGTCTTTCAAAACGTCCAAGACCACAAAGTACTCAGCAGTCGAATGCAGCTAAGCGAAAATCCACCTGGTATCTGCATTCAGGTATTATGCTGGACACGCCTCATCAGCGAAAGCCTTTCAATTCCGGCAACAGCGTGTAAGCTATTCAAAGCACTGCGGGTTGCATATTTCGTAGAAGCGTAAGGCGAAACGCCGACGTCCTCCGTTTCAAGGAGGAACAGATACAACCCGCAATTCACTTCCCTCCCACTCCGACGGTGCAGGGCGGTTCTCGAGAGAGTAAGTAGTAAGGGGTTATTGATGCAACATCTAACGACAGGAGAAAAATTTCCTGCTGAAGGAATGTGTTTACGAATAAGAGAAGCTTCGGCGAATCGTTTTATGAGTTCTACGACGACAAGACGGGATGCTATCCATAAACGCGCGTTAGAGGATGGGAATGACTGAAAGAGAAGCACGGTTTCCCCATTATTCGATATGAATTTTCGCCGCGGGAATAAATTTAAGAAAGCATTAGCGGCGCCGAGCTATAAGAAAGGGGTTGTGAGCCGGCGAAGGGGGGAGGGGGGCGTGAGAGAAGATGGCGGCGAAAGCAGAGGCGAGAGGGTAGAGAGGGGTGATGGAGGGGACTGTCTGGGAACGGGGGAGGACGGCGAGGCCATCGAATGAGTGTCAGGGAGAGGGAAACTCTGGGGACGGCAGGATCAAGAGGATTCAGAGCGCGGGGGGATCGATGGGATTGATTGATTGTTAGTGATTCAGGGCGCATCACCTAACGAGATCATTATTCCCGTAAGTGTAGTGCATGGTTTTCATCGGGAGGTGGCGGTGATCTTCCCCCACTAAATGGCGAGATTCGGCGCCGACACAGCGTTGACTAGCGGGTTTTCCCCAACCAGGTATCTCCCACCAGGGAGGCACCGCCCTACCCGGGACAAGCTCTAAGCTTTAAGGGAGGAGGATACCCTGACGGCGCGGAAGGGATTGGTGCGAAGCGGGGTGGAGGGGGAATTGGATGGGAAGAAGCGGGCCGGGGCAGAGTAGTATTGAGTGGAACGGGACAGATAAACCGAAGAGAATGGTGTCAGTGGGATAGAGCAGAGCGGTGTGGATTAGTAGGGTCAAGAAGACAGACTGGAGAGGGGAGGGCAGAACGAGCTTGGGATATAGGACGTGACGAAGAGGGCGGAGCGAGGATGGAGTATGATGCATCGGAGCGGAATGGGACCGAGTGACCTAGAGTAGAATAGTATGGACGCGAAATAGGGTGGTGAAGAATGGAGCCAGGGTGATAGGGCAGTGTGGGATAGGTTGAAGCGGGATGGGACAAAACAAGACGAAGCGGAGAGGGAAAGGGCGGTGCAGGGCGGGATGGGACGTGGTTGCAGAGATCGGGGCAGGATGGGGTGAGCCAGGATTCGATGCGGCTGGGAGGGAATGATGCGGGGCGAAATGGGGCAGAGTAGAATGAATCGATGCGGATGGGGTCAAATAGGCTAGGTTGATTGATTGATTGATGTTTTCGTGTTTCCGGGCGCGTCAACTGCTTAGGTCATTAGTCCCGTGAGTGTAGTGCATGTTCTTTTCTCGGGAGATGGCGGTGATCTTCCCCCGCTGGATGGCGAGATCCGGCGCCGACCTATCATCGGCTAGTGGGGTTTCCCCCTAACCAGGACTCTCCCACCAACGGGGCACCGCCCCAGTTGGGACAAGCTCTAAGCTCCCGACCGATCTCCCGGAATATGTGGTAGTGTAGTACATGTTAGTGTAAGTGTGTGTGTGTGTGTGTAAGAGGAGAGGATAGGACAAGGAAGAGGAAGGACAGATCGCGCGCGGTCCATGGCCCGTTTGGTAGGGTACTGCTCCGGCATTCGCCTGGTGTTGATCGGAGAAACCACGGAAAACTACCGATCAGAGCAGCCGGCCGCTAGAATTCTCCTCCAGACAGCAGCTGAATTCGACGTAGCTGAAAAGCTAGTGTCGAAAATCCTGCCGAGATAGGCTAGGGCGTGGAGAGGTTGCGGCGTAATGAAACGGCATCGAGTAGGACGGGGCGGTGCTGGCAGGGAGGCGCGGGGCGGGTTGGAGTGGGGCTATTGGGGGGGGGGCAGAGGAGGAGGACCAAGAAGAGCAAAGCAGAGGGGAGGGGCAGAAACGAGCGGGGCCTGTATTATGCGCGCCGTCGTCGCCGCCACCGTCACCGCCACCGCCGCCGCCGCTCGTGATGAAGGCTCCCGCCCACCGCCCACCGCCCCCGCGCGCACAAAAAGCCGAAATGTTTGAGCGTCGCCATGGCGACACTTTGATTATTGGCCGGAGGCGCCGGCGGCCGCGGCAGGGGGCGCTGCGGCGTTCGCACCTTGCGCTGCTCGTGGCGAACCTCATTCATGCTTCCGAATTCCCTCGATCAAGCTAAAAAAGCTTTCTCATATAATGCGAAAGTACGTGTATAGTTGCTAAATCTAACTCCCCTTTCATAATTGTCTCTGATCAATAAACCGATTTACCAAAAACTGTATATTAGAAACGACGTTATTTTCTTCTACCTATCCTTATTCTTCTGAAACGCAATTTTGACTGTTTTATGAGATTACATATATAATGTTTAAATAAGTACAAATATTTTTGTTGTTGTTTAAGGTCGCATCAACATTTAGATCTTTAGTGATCACTATTGAAGTCCACGATATGGTAACTGTGAAGATGAAACGATATGGTGATGATAAGGGGTGAAAGGACGAACACAAACACAAACAAGCCTGAGGAAGGACTCGAACCCACGATCCTTTGGTCCGAGATCACTAAGACACTACTTAATTAGCGATCTCGGCCAACAGCTCGGCAATTATCTGTTTTTGATTCAAAATTACATAAAATTGTTCTCATGATCATGAACTACGTATTTGTATTCAGTAAAAATTGATTGAAGTAGCTAGAATGGACTGAAAGCGCAAAGGAAATAAGAATTCAAACGTATTGGCTTTGAAAGCAAAACCTAACAAACTGGAGTATAGTCGCAATACACACTCCTGAACATGTTTACATGTTCTTCGTCAATCAAATTTAACTGAAGAATAGTTTTTTCAAAATATAATGAAATAATCCTCTTCGAGGATTATCAATCAACGCAGCTACTTAGCGTTCTTGATTGGATTTCTGTGAATGTGCAGCAACTCGCTCGCTTTGAGACACACGAAATAATGCATTGCGCCCGGCAATGTTTTAATTTTTTTTTTCATTATCGACATTTTTACCTTTCAATGTTCTGAACATTATATCGTCACTTAAATTTAGTAACATAGTAATTTCTGAGGTTACTCTAGGAAGGGATCTCTTAATAATATTCCAGCGTGTTCGTTAGGGAGAGGCTCATTATTTTAGAAAAAGTAAAAGCATCAAGAATTTATGCTGAAAAGTGGAAGTGTTTAAGAAGCAGTATATTTCCTTTAAAGATGGATAATTTTGGTACAAGTTTCGGAATATTTAAGTATTTTTTCACTTTCTTATTAATAGAATTCGTTATTCGATATTAATATACACCAGGGAAACAGGAAACATAGAGAACGGAATGGATAATGAATTAAAACAAGAATAAATTAAAATAAAATGAATTGCCTATTAACTGAATGAGTGAAAATTAACTTATTCTTATAGCTTGCTCTTCATTAACGTACTTTGAGATATACCAAATTTTATCGCAAGAAGAAATGATTTGTATGATGTAGATTTTTAAAATTTGTTGTTGAAATTCAATCTACATTACCTAGTGTATAATTCTATTTTATCATGATTTTTTGTGCAGTTAATTTGTATTACAAACCGCCACTGGCTAAATATCTCCTTAAGAGTTTCTGATTATGAAACATCCTGGTTATTGAAAATGTTGGAAAGATTACAAGACAACTCTAACTTCTTCTAACGCCAAATGCAATTGTTCGAGTTACCAGGTTTCGTTACTAATCCTGACGTACACATCACATCATGGTAAAAACAGCTATTAGCACGAGCAGCTGAATAGAATCACGCTAAAGTATTTTCCAAAACGTAGCACGCACACTGTTCAAAGAAAACAAATAAATACCCTGATATAATAAGGCTACAAATTATATATTTTAACGAATATAATATAACGGTTATTTATCTATCAATAATACAAAAATGTTTCATAATACACGTGAGCAGCAAATATTTAGTTCAGGACTTCCTTGGAGCCTTACTTCCACATGGCGACATGCCAATGTCATAAATAATGACGTGTAGATTACGATAACTCAGTCAGTACGATAACTTGACTATAGGCAGAATAACACAATCAAATATCTGGATTTTTCATTCACTCGAAACTATCTCTTTGGATTTTTGTATAACGAACTCGTTCACACTCATGTGGCTGTAGGCTATATATTTATATTCACATTTCTGCGCACTTTCGAAATTAATAATTTATTAGATGAATCAAACTGCGACTCATTTATTCATCTTTCTTAAAAACTCCATTTAATCTTACCTCTCCTTCATTTCTGGGGCCTCGGAACCCCACCAGATCCTTACTGCTCCCAGACATGCACCTCCGTGTTTTACCGAAACATAAACGTTTCCGAGATCTTCAGTCTAAGAGTCACCAATGGGTATCGTAGGGTAAGTTGTTTCCCAAGATAATGATTGCATGAAGCTTAGGATGATACATCTCTTCTCGGAAGAGGTGACTCAGAGCATCAACTGATGTCTCTGCCATGCCTCCGACTGTGAGGTCCTAAGTTCGAGACCCGACGGTGGTAGGATTTTCGACACCAGTTAGATAGCTAGGTCAAATTCAGCGGTGTCAGAATGAGAATTCTCGTAGCTGGCTCTGATCGGGAGTTTCCTATGGTTTCTCCGATGAATACCAGACAAATGTTCCAGCAGAACCCCAGCAATCGGGCCACGGACCGCGCGTGATCTTTCCTTCCCGTTCCTTGCCTACCCTCACCCCTAACCTACACACACTTACCCTTACATGCACTCCCCTTATACACATACTGGCAGACCGGTCGCCAGCTTAGAGCTTGTACCGGCTAGGGGGGGTGTCGTTGGTGGTAATACCTAGTTTGGGGAAACTCCACTAGCCGACGGTAGGTTGGCGCTGGATCTCGGCATCCAGCGAGAGAATGTCAATCAATTCCACCTCCCGCGATAAAAAAACATTACACTTCCTGGACAAATAGCCTTAATAGTTAAAGCGCCCGCAATCATTCATTAATCAATCAATAAAAAATTGATGACATATCTTATTGAAAGGTAACGAAGCGTTTACTCTTTCTTCTGACCTGTAATTCTGTAGTTTAATCAGTGACAGATATGTCCCTCGCTGTCACCGACTCCACTGCGAGTGACTCCTAAAATGTTCGTCACACACAATCTCCTTTCGCAAATCCAAATCATTCCATTTCTGTCTAATTCTGAATCATGAGTCACATCTTAAGGCATAAATTCACTTGTTGGTATTAGCAGTATTCAAACATTTGTATTAACATATATCAGAAAATTCCCGTATTTAAAACTGACATTAGACATATCTCCTACAGAAATGTGAAGGTTATTCCAGTTTTCGACTAGTCATATACTGCAGTCACTGACCATAGAAAGATGATTTTCGTCATATAAATTGATTTATCCCTAATGTAACTGTGATCCATTTATACTAATATAACGCATTATACTGAATCATTCTCAGTCTTTACTATTCGAAATATTTACCAGTAACTGACAGTAAGATTTAACATTTCATCAGTATCTCTACGGATCTGTTTTGCAGCAGCTCTTAAAGACGTCACAAACGGCGTGAGTTTCCGGCTTACAAGTATACACAGAAAACAACGTCTCCAGGTGTGAAACCCTTCGTTCACACTCCGTGAGATCGCTGAGCCACGCCTCTTATCCGTCCCCTTGGCTTTTCTGCCGCAACAACCTCTCGCCGCTCTCGGCAAGATGAAAGGCTCTCGCCTTGTGGTGGGTCATAACCGTTTCCCTGGTGGCAGACGTCTTAGGGGACGGTCACAGTGAATCCATGTTTGTCGGTGTTCGGGCGTTCATGACGAAACATTTGAAACACTACAGCGGAAGAATGATTGTTCTACGTCCAAAAATATTTTCTGCGAACACGAGCAACATTCCTAATTGAAAGAACAGTTGGAATATTTGAATAATTCGACCGAACTGAGTCATTTATCATGGTGTAGGAAAATGTGTTTTCATTTAGCTTATGAACGAAATGTTACGTGAAAGACATCAGCTTCAAAGTACTACAATAGAAATATCAGAAAATTTCAGTAAAAATTTGCAAAATGAGTTGCTGGGAGTTTCTGCCAAATCGGAATGTAATTCTTCGGTAAACACCTTTCGAATATCATTCGAAACATATTAAACAAACCTTTCACCAAGACGTTGCAATCTTTTCGCTTTCGTGTTATCTGTAAGTAATATTTGGAAGACAAATATTTAATGCAGTCTAATGAAGTGTTATCACTACCATTCGATAGAATTAATCGGTCGTTCGCGTTTTATTTTTGGCTAAATACAAATCTTCTCTGATCTTGCACTCTGCCTGTAAAGAGCATTTCTTGTCACTTGTTGTAGAGGAGCATAACATTATCATAGCATGTAGTTCTCTCTGCATGCTATCATAGCATGCAGCAGAGAGAACTATATGTATACTATAGTTATATAATATATATATTTTCACCATTATGAAAGAACTAAGCTGTCAACGTCAATTGTAAACTGTTACAAAAAGTATTTGATCAGTATTGCCCGAGCAGTTATTGACAGTCTCATCGAGAACGACACAGGAAGTACTGTCATTGCTTACTTCAATCTGTGCTTACGATTACGCTTGGCAGTTTGCTGGACGAAAATAAGTTGTTCATTTCTGAGACCATCGTATTCCGACGTATTAAATCTGTGAATTTATTTTCTTATTCGTCAGTTAAACGTTTTAAAATTCGTAAGTTTAGAAATACGTTATCTTAATATTATGTAGTAACAAAGTATGGGTGTAATGTTGTTAGAAAGTTTTTTTCGGTTATTTAATACTCCCATGTTTGTGTCCCTGAAGTCTGCTTTTAAGGCGAAGGAGTGTTGAAAGGAGTTCATCATCGCTGTGCCCTTTATATCCATTTACTGAACGTGACAAGGTAAATAATACGAGAGAAATAACAGTACTACATTTCATTCTAAAAAAGTTACTGTAGTTTTAATAATCTTTACGTGCATACAGAATCCTGTGAAAGTTTTGAAGCTTGTTAACATTTTAGAAAGTGTGTCACAAGTTGAAAATTCCCTTGCGTTGTCCCATTTATTGAAAATTCCAGTAAGCATATATCGAGGCATAAAATAAACAGTTATGTAATGTATGTAAAGCAATGGTTATGGAAATGTAACCTGGCCTCACATCACATTTAAAATTAACTCTTAAGATAAGTTTTGAACATCCAATAAATGGTTGCATTAAATTAGACATTCTTTTGGCAAACATTTGAAGATTTTCAACAGATTCGCACCAAAGATATATGAGAATGTGAGAGCCAAAAGACGACCCTTTTCGCTGATATAGCTTCACTTTGCACATGTACTTGAGCTCGCGGTTTGCTAATAGTGGTACGAGTAGAACCGGAGATATGGGTTACTATTTTTTTGACAGTAAAAAAATTAAATCTGCAGTTTGTTCACTGATGCAAGTAAGTTTTTATACTCGCGAGGGAAAAATGTTTAGTTTTAAAAAGTTCCTAACGTCACTTCTTTAAACCTTTTCCCCTAAATCAATTATAGTTAAAATGTTGAAAATATATTCTGAAGCTTAAGAAAACGTGTGGAAATGAAACTTCTTTCCATAGTCTTTCGTGTTCTTTGAATACATAAATCAAATCAAATATTTTGCCATTAAAATTCCGGTTCGCTTACACGTATGCTACTGCACGACCTACGAGTGGCAACTTACTGTACATAAAGTTGCGTTGTGAATTGTCAATGTCAATTTCTTAACCAGAAGAACTAGTAATATCCAAACAATTTTGGGTAAGCTGTAAAAACCTTTCGAACAAGTATCCCAACTACAGAGTAGCAGCTGTGCACAGCCCTTTTCGTGAACCGTAACGGCAGCTGAACTTATGGCAGCAAACAGTCACCAGGTTTTTCCTACACACGCCATCCCGTAGAAAATGCCACTTCGGACTGCAAAACCTATTGTCCACACTCCGTTTCGCACACACCTCCCGTTCCTTCCTTTGACCTCAGCGGCCTGGCTTCGTGGCGGCCGTAACCGCTCTCCAGACAGCGTCCGTCTTGGGCGCCGCCAATGGGATATTTAGGGAGCGCTTTGCAGCCATTTCGGCGCGCAGGCGTCGGAGGCGCGGCGGCGCCTCTCCCGGATGGGGCGGGGAGGAGCCAGGCGGGGAGGTCGGAGAGGAGTGCAGCGAAAGCAAACCGGTCGGGACGGGGAAAGGCATGGGAGGTGTCGGCAAAGTAGTGAGGGTTGGGGTGGAGCAGGACGCAGCAGGGCGGAGCTGGGTGGGGCGGGGGCGAGACAGCGGGGCGGAGCGGGATGGGCGGGGTGGAACGATGTAGGGCGGGCGGGAGCAGCGGGCGGGGAGCAGCGGGTGGGGAGCAGCGGGCGGGGAGAAGCGAGCGGGGAGAAGCGAGCGGGCAGAAGCGAGCGGGGCGGAGCGGAGCGGAACGGGGTGGTGCGGGGCGGAGCGGAGCGGGTCAGAGCGGGGCGGAACATGGGCAGAGAGGGTGTAGAGGGGAGGTGAGGGACGGAGAGAGGCGGAATGGGGGGGATAGGAGGGGGAAACGGACTGGGGTGGGACGGAGCGGAATGGAGCGAGGTGGAGTGTGGTAGAGCAGGGTGGGGCTGGTTGGGTGCAGTTTTGGATAAGGTGGGGCACGACGGAGCAAAAGGGAACGGAGCGTCGCAGGTCGGAGAGGAGCGGGTTAAGGGGCGGGGTGAGGCGGGGCAGATGAGGACGAAAGGGGGTGTGGTGGAGTTGTGCAAGATGGTTCGCAGCGGGAGGCAGGCGAGTGGCGGGGAGGAAGGTGCTCGTAAACGTCTGGCGGGCGGTCAACGCCCTCTGGAGGTGCTCGGAGCGGCGGCGGAGTGGGCGGGGCGTTTAACGGCCTGCTGAAACGCGCCTTTGGTGCCGGCTTTGCCGCGAGGGGCGTCTGACACGGGAGGGGCGATTTGGGCCGGAAGTAAACGGAGACGTCGCAGCTGGGAGCCTTCACGGCGCCACACGTTCATTTGCGCCGGTCCAATTGATTACGATGTCCGTGAAGGAGTGGCTGAAAAATACGGTCATGTTTTATGCTGTTTAGTCGCCCTATGTAGCCGGGATCGTTGACGAGGTATTGCTACTTTTTCGGCTCGAAGAATCCCGGGTTCGCAACCTGCTTGAATGTTTATGCGATGTAGCATGGGGAGTACAAGTACCGAGAACTATCTTCCAACCCATTTCCCTACTTATATACCATTCCTCGTAAAAGACTGTGTAATGCTACAGTAACCTATGGAATAGGGCGCTAGTAAAGAAAGAAATCTGGCTGATTTACCTACGACCAATCTCATACAGCCGAGGTGGGCAAGGACCCGACCGGACAGGTTAAATGGGTGGGGGGGGGGCGACAAGAGGTAGAGAGGGAGGGATGACCTTGACAATAATTACGATTTAGTGAAGGTGCCTCATGTTACGGGAGCTCCCAAACAAAAGTAGGAATAGACGCAAAGGGTGTAGAATCGAGAGGGAGAGGTAACAATAAAACGTGTAAACAATATTATAATAAAAATATGAAATAAGTTGCAGTCGACGAAAGCTGGGGCATTATTCCTCGTTAGAGAAATATTATTAAAAAATTGGGTGTTAATTGCACTGAATGAATAAAAAAATCATTGACATAACTGTGCAATTAGGATGTTTATATCTACACATGCCTGCATAATGAGTTCACCAGAATGTGAAATAATTTGTTTTCGAAGATATCGGTACGTTTAATGTTATGACGTTCACTGCTACGCATACATCTGACGTTTGTTGGTATATCAAGTGGTTTAATATGCGACCGCGCGTCTACGGGAATTACATTTGACTCACGCAGAAGAGACAAAGCCCACGTTTGCTCTCTACTGCTTAATTATATTTACTGCTTTTGTTTACTGCTCCTGAGATCATTTATAGCTCTTTAACATTGACAAAACTAATGTGGTTTGGAATAAAAATGTCCACTTGGTGATTATTTATTTCTAATTTGAAATATTATTTGCCACATTTTATTCTTCTGAGAAAATGCGAAATAATTTCGAAATTACTGATCGTTTGATTACAGTTATGTCCTATAAAAGTGAACTCAAATAGAATATGAGCTAAAAAAGACGAGAGATAGTCTAAATTTAAAGCTCAAAAATCTTTAAATGGAATGGACGAGAGACTGCTCCATATCTGAATACAAAGTTGTTATGAAAGTAATAAAATGTCTCGTTTGTTAGGAATACAAATTCAAACTGATAATGAAAATTTCGTACATTGATGAATAGACAAAGAAGTCTATATTTGTAACAATATTTTTCCAATAACTAGAAAAAAAACTTAATCTAAAAATACACTAGAAGAACTAAATTAATAGAATGATGGAAGTTGGCGTAAATAAAGCGATTTAATTAGAGTTAGAAATATAGAATTATAGGGATATGGTACGAAAAACTAGTAATTCACAAAATAATAATTTGTACTATTGTGTTATTATGATGGTATATGGACTCCTTGAATCTCACATACAAACAAAGCTAGAAGGGAAGTAAAATTTACTATCAGATGTAGGATATGAAATGAATAAGAATCTTGCAAATATTGACTAAAGCGAAAGAAAAACTTAAGTAAAAAGTGTGGATGGGAGGACGAAGAGTGGATATAGTAGTAGAAAGGGCATCAAGAAATAATAATGGAGAAAAAAACTAAAAAAGTTTATGATAAGCTGAAAGTGATATTAGTAAAATCAGGAAGTAGAATAGGGTGAGAGACACGGAAACATGACATGAGACAACTGAAAATACTTTGATTGGAGATGAACATTGCATTTTTTACATTAGTAAATTGAAGTGCTGTTGCACAATCTGCTCTCCTTCTGGATAACGTATATTCAATTAACAGGAAATCGATTATCTGTGATAGTATACATAGTTACAGCCACCAAATAGAAGTCTGGAAAAGATGTTGACTTCGAAGTATGAGTCTTGTAGTGAATGAACGTATCAGACAAGTAAGTTCTCTGATAACCAATCATTAACTTACTCCATAACGTAACAACATAACGTAATCCATGACATACGTATATTATCTTCATTTCAGGTACTTGCAGTTTTCTTAACATGAGCTTGGAATATGCCAGTGTTTGACCTCCAGGACCCAGTCGCTTATGAAGCTAGAAAACATCGGATAGAACTTGTTTGCAATGGAACGTGGCTCCGCCACATTGATGATTGAGTGATAGATAGCTCATTTAAATAATTCTGCACTTACTCGAAACTATGTGAAATCGATGTTTAACATTTCCTGCAGTTCCTTACGCAAATAACAGTAATTGTCAATTGCGTCGCACGCACAAACCCGAGAGTAATAGACTCTATGCACATATCGCTTTGCGGCGAAAAACAAACACACAATCCATTAGTTGCGTTGCAAGCGCTGAAGGCGCAACCTGGAGTGAACGAAGAAAATAAAATCTCGCTATTTGCGTGAACGATATTTTATTGCTTTTGTTTGTTTGTTTCCATTCAAGTGCGAGCTTGAACATTTGTTAGAGGTGTCGAGACAGCGAAGGAGAGGCGGCTGTCGACGATCCCTGGACGGGAACGGGTAAAGCAAGTGAAGGAGGCGGGGCGGTGGAGGGGGGAAGGACGGCTGGGGACGGCGGGGACGGCGGGGACGGCGGGGACGGCGGAGGCTGTGAAGGCGGCGGAGGGCAGGGCGCCCAGAGCAGCAGGGGGTGGTGGGGGAGTGGCGGGGAGGGTCTGGCTGGCTGGGCGGGGAATGGCGGGGTGGGGATGGCGAGGTCAGGGATGGGGGTGGGGGGCGGGGGATGGGGGAGGGATGGTGGGGCGGGGGATGGTCGGGCGGGGTAAGGTAAGGCGGGGATGGTGAGGCGGGGGTGGCGGAAGAGTAATATCGGGGTGGGGCATAAGGGGAGGGGAATGGGGCGCGGAATGGCGGAGGGGATACTGGGGTGGCGGAAGGGGTGGCGGGGATGGGTGGCGGGATGGGTGGCGGGGAGGGTGGCGGGGAGGGGTGGCGGGGAGGGGAGGGGTGGCGGGGAGGGGTGGCGGGGAGGGGTGGCGGGGAAGGGTGGCGGGGAGGAGGTGGCTGGGAGGGTGTGGCGCAGGTGATTGCGGGGTAGAGGATGGTGGGGAGGGGATGCCGGAGCGGGGAATGCCGGGCAGGGATGGCGAGGCGGGGGATGGCGGAGCGGGGATTGGCGGGACGGGGGATGGCGGGGTGCGGTGGAGTAGGGGCGGGGTGGAGCAGGGAAGGCGGTGGCGGGACGATGGAAGAGGAGGGGCGGGCGGCGGGGGCAGTGCGGACTGTGTGGGGGTGCGCGGGGGGGAGGGGACAAAGCGAGCGTTGCCGGCGGCGCGCCGCCGCTGCGGCAGCGGCGGGGGCGTACGCGCAACCCGACCTCTGGGGCAATGAATACCGGCAATCTCAGGTTCGCGAGCGTTAAACAAACACCTCAACAAGATAATCTGCACAAACGGAGCGGGCTGCGCCACCCGCGAGGATATTAAAGCGCAGGCGGAGGCTATTTTGTAGCGCGTGTTATGATGTTTGCTCGCGCGCCATCTTGCCAGCGCTTCATGCACCCTGTTTCTGCAGAGTTCTTTTCGCACCACTTCTTTCACCCTTATGCATTTGAGACGAGTTCGTTCATGAAGATTAAATATTTGGGACCATTTTGTATTTTTTCAGCAGCAATTTCGCGGCGGCATTTCAGTATTATTACTACTCACGTACTTCAACCATACTACACATAAAAACATTCTTTAAAGTTAGTAACAGCAACTTTAAATAAAGCAATGTTAAATGACACCAATCCAGTCTACAAACGTGGGTTCCGTATCTGCCGCACTTTCTCACATAACAATCTATATATTTAAAAAAATTAGGTATTCTGCCATGGCTTCGTTTAGAGCTTCTACTGAACCGATTGTAGTATTTTTTCCTTTAAATGAAAGAATGTGATCCCTAAATGTGTTATCAGATATTGATTGTGTTGATTCACCAACATTTACGGTGTAAATTAATTAATTAAATCATTCTTTAATAGTACGTTTCTCAATAGTCAATTGTTTTCTTCAAAGGGTGGCTCGGCGCCCTCTAGAATTCCAGAGGGCGCTGGGTGGCAGTTTTAAAATTGATATATATGACTCGATAGATGTGAGTCTCCGCCGCTTCATGTGGCGCTGCTTGATTTTTTGTTTTGATTGTTGAGATTTGTTCACAATTCATCAAGGTTTTGTTTCAGTGTAATAATTGCATTGTGGTGATGACAGTTTGCATGTATTTCCTTTTGTAGTGTATTTTGTAGAGAACATTCGGACAGTGGGTTTTGTTAGGTTGTACTGAAGTAGTGAAGTTGTTCACAGGTTATGTAGAATCCTTGCCCACGCGCACCAAAAGACGCAAGCGTAGTACATTGACTGGCAGCAGGGAAAGAGAAAATCAGCGTGTGTCGTGATAGTGAGGTCATTTCATTTTCTGTTGGGTCATTGTCTATGAAATGTCAGTTTTGTTCTACTTTGTACTTCCCATGTGAGAGAAATTCTGTAAACGAGTTTACTCTGTGTTGCTTAAATGGGAAAATAAGTTTACCTTCGAGTCATATGCCAGAAGAAATCAAACAGTTGTTTATATGAGATTATGACACATCAAAAAACTTTAGAAATAATATCCGTCAGTATAATAGTGCTCTTTCTTTTGTGTAATTTGGTACCGATGTTGCATTGCCACCTGGTCATGGGCCATACGTGTTCAAAATTTTGTGAACTCCACATCACAGAATATCTTCGTTATACCCTGAAGATTCAAACAATGCAACTTATTGTGAACATTAGTCTGGGCACAGTATTTTACATTTATCTCAGATCACACCGTCAAATTTTGACGGGTTCTCACTAGTCTACGATTAAAAAAAAAAAAAAAAAAAAAAAAAAGTAATTCAGACCCCGAATATTACAATGCGAAAATTCGACGTCTGAAGAGGAAAACTCGAAAGGCTTTCAATAACAGAAATCGTAGTGAAAATCATAAGATACATTATCGTAATTGTTCGAAAGAATTAGAGCAGGAAAAGAAGATTGGAGGAGACTTTTTTAAAGCATATTCTCGACAGGGAGGGAAATAATTGGTCGGGGTTTTACAAATACGTTCGCAGAAGAAGAGGAAATAAAGAAGAAATTCCTATCGTTAAAGATACCAAAAATAGGTTACTTACAGATGATCGGGAAAAAGCAAACGCTTTCAGTGTCTACTTCAGTTCCGTTTTTAAAACAAAATCTCAACTCACTCAGATATCGAGGGAGGCTGTGCCAAATCAGTTTAATATAGAGGTAAACACATTGCGAAAACGAATTAAATCTATGAAAAATGGGAAGTCGCGGGGTCCAGATGCCATTTCAACTGACATAATTAAACTCGGTGGAGAGGCAATATTACCGTATCTAAGAAGAATATTTCAGGTTTCGATCAACAATTCAAGCGTGCCCGATGATTGGAAGCTAGCTACCGTTGTTCCGATTTTCAAGACTGGTGATAGAACTGTATTAGCCAATTATAGACCAGTAAGTCTCACGTCAGTTGTATGTAAGCTAATGGAGCGCTTGATATAGTTATCAAGCGCTCCATTAGCTTATATCAAACGAACGCTATATTAGACAAGAATGGGAAAGAAAAGAATGGCTTTTTCAGGGACAGCATGGTTTTAGGAACGGTTTCTCTTGCGAGAGTCAGATAGTATCATTGTTTCAGGATATAGCTGATGAAGTTGATAATAGTGGGAGGGTGGACGCCGTAATAATAGATTTCGCGAAGGCATTTGATGTTGTTCCACACGATAAACTGGTTCATAAATTAATGCAATCGGGTATTGACCCCAGAGTTGTGGCGTGGATTGACGAGCTTCTTCGAGATAGGAAACAGAAAGTCCGAGTTGGACAACAATTTTCGACTCAAGCAAAAGTAACTTCAGGGATCCCTCAAGGAAGTGTTATTGGACCTTTCCTGTTTCTCGCATTTGTGAATGACCTGCCAGACAATTTATATTCAAAGGTACGGCTATTTGCAGATGACTGTATAATATATCGAGTTATTCAATCAAATGCAGACGAGGATATTTTGCAGGGTGATCTAGAAAGATTACATTTTTGGGCAAAAAAAAATGACATGACAATAAATAGTTCGAAAAGCAAAACCATCAGGTTTGGTAGGGGCCGCAAATACAATGAAACTCAATACCGTTTAGGCAACGAAAACATTCCAAGAGTCGTGTCTTGTAAGTACCTGGGGATAATCTTTGATAGCAAATTGAGTTGGGAAAATCAGGTAAACTGTGTCGTAGGGAAAGCCTGGAGGTCCTTGCATTTTACTATGCGAATACTAAAAAAGAGTACTGCGAAAGCGAGAGAATTAGTTTATTTATCTTTAGTTCGTCCATTAATGGAATACGGGGCTGTTTGTTGGGACCCTTATAGAAATTCCCAAAAGGAATATTTGAATAGATTACAGAGAAGAGCGTATAAACTTACTTTCCGAGGGAATAGGAAGAATGTTGAATGGGAGTCTCTAGAAATTAGGAGAGTTAAGGCAAGACTCTGTGCCCTGTACAAAGCGTATGCCGGTTATCCAGCTTGGAAAGATATCTACATCCGATTGGGTAGACCTTCGTACTTTAGTAGAGGGGATCACAAGCACAAAATTCAGTTTAGGCCACAGAGAACAGATGTTGGAAAATTTTCATTCACAAATAGAACAATAACGGACTGGAATAAGTTACCTGCGACAGCCTTGGAACCCTTTCCTCTAGGTGTTCAAAGATTTAAAAATAAATTAACTAATGGTATTTGTAAGCTTTATTAGTTTAGTAAGTTGGATTATTATATCAGTTATTATTTGATTATTATTGATATTTTATTGCTATTATTATTGTGTTAATTACTATTAAATGCGTTCCTGTTCTAAATATATAATTATATTCGAAGTAGTATTGTATTGAAGTGTGGTGAAGTGTTGTGCAGTGTAGTGCAGTATAGAAGTAGAAAGAGAAGTGAATTTCAAATGTTGTAAATGTGAAGTAAAGTGAAGTGAAGTGAAGTGAAGTGTAATAAAAATTTGTGTAATCTTGTATTTAATAGTTTCAAATAACTGTGCAGGTCAACCAAAAAATGTAGTTAAGGCTATTATTGTTAGCATATTATTATTATTATTATTATTATTATTATTATTATTATCATTGTTATGTCTTTAAATAATTTGAAGTTACGTTGTTAAATAATTTAAAGTTAATATTAGTAATGTGTAAATTGTAGAGTTCTGCCACCAGGTTGTGTATACCTACCTGCAGAATAATAAATATCTATCTATCTATCTATTTATTGTACCAATGTACAGGCCTGTATTTCAGCCTTCAATTTCCTTTGTTTTGTTCTGTCCTTACGGTAGTAATTATATTGAACACGATCACAGATCCTCTCCTTTTAAAGGTTATCACATCATACACATTTATTAATAGTAACTAAACAGGCTATTTGTTGATCTGCCTCATTCTAAATATTTGGAATTCCCTGGCTTTGTGAATGCTCTTTGCCTAAAGGAAAGCAGGATGATTCCTGCGCGAACCCTCAGAAGCTCTGCCGAAAGAGCGCGCCCGGAGAGTGGAGCCGCGGCGAGGGGGGCGGCGGGGTCGAGGTGGAGGGGGTGGGGGCGGGGCCGCTTTGAGCCTCGGCGTGGGGGTAGGTTTAGTTTCGGGCGTTTTCCGCGTGGCGGCACAGCAGCCGCTGAGAAATTGGCCGGCTAAACGTCGGAGTAAACCTCCCGTGCATCACAAAGGCCGCCCCGCCCACGCCGCGCCATTGTCCCCGCCACTCACCGCCATCCACTCCACTCCCCGCCGCGTCGCCCCGCGCCGCACCTGCGCCCTCAGAGGCCCTTTCGTCACAGCAGCGCTCGTCGGCGTCGAAGTCCCAACTGTGATGGCTATCATTGCCGTCTTTTTGGTTCATCGCCGTGTTCGGTTGAACGCTTTCAATTTTATCTCCGTGCCCTCACAATCATCACATCCTTTCGTCACAACAGTGCACGTCGGCATGGCCGTCACTCTCGTCCCAGTCGTGTTGGCTATCATTGCCGTCTTTTTGGTCCATCGCCATGTTCGGTTGAACGCCTCTCCTTTTATCTTCCGGCCCTCGTAATCATCACTGTTCCTTTTGTCACTGCCGTGCTCATCGGTATTGCCGTCGCTTTCGTCCCTGCTGTGTCCGCTATTATTTCCGTCTGTTTGGGGCATCGCCGTGTCTAGTTGAACATCTTCCCTCTCATCTCCCTGCCCTCGTAACCATCAAAGTCCCTTTCGTCCATCGCCGTGCTTGATGAGATCACCGCGCTCAGGGAGATAGCTGTCCCTTTCATTCCCGCTGGCCTCGTCATTGTCACCGTCCCTTTCGTCCATTCCCCTTGCTTGGTGAGATCGTCGTCCCTTTCGTCCCCATAGTCAATGCCATCATCGGTGTCTCTTTCGTCTGTCGGCGTGCTTGATGAGATCGGCTTGATCGATGAAATCGCCGTCCCCGCTGCCCTCGTCATCGCCGTTCATTTGAACACGCTACCGTCGTCATCATGAGAGTCTCCGTTGCCGTCGTCGCCTTCGACCTCGCTGGCATCGCAATCATCACCGACTTCGTCATCCTCTTCGTGAGCGTTGGGATCGCCGTCCGAGTCAACGAATCTTTTCTTGCCCATGTTAAGTTGACCATTTTCACGTTTTTTCTCAGGAATGATTCGAAAAACTATTTTGAAATTTAGTAAAATAACCCTTTCCACAAATGCTGGAGTAGATTTATAACATTTGTGTTTTACTTTATGAAAGAAACTGATGTTCAAACTTTGATCAAAACATTTGATTTTAACTTTGATATTTTTACAGTGTAATTGATAAATCGACTACAGTATCTTTACTGGCTATATTTTAACCATTTGTAGAAATTTCATTGTTATTGCTTGAGTAGATTCGGAGAAAAAGGAACATTTGTCCCCAAAAATGTTGTTTTTCAGAAACAAGCTGCGAATGTTCCAGATATCGATCCCAGACACTGACAAATTTTGTAGTCTAGCTCGAATGCTTAAATTAAACCAAAGTTTGGAGAGAATTCTAGCGGTTGACTACTCTGAGTAAGATGTTTTCCCTGGTTTCTCAAAAAAAAATTCCAGGTGAAGGTCGGCGCTGCATCCTAAGAAACTACCACGGACCGTGCCATCACTCCTTCCTCGTCTATGTCGTTTTCACATCCTCCTATTTAATCGGACTCTTACATATCATACATAATAAGGACAAAATTGGACTCTGCGAGACCACATACGCACATGTCCATAAATAAGAATGGTGACTAAATAATGTCTCTTCAATCCAGTAAGATATTTCCACTCTCTGAGATCGATGTTTAAAGTAAGGATCATTTTAGAGCAATTCAACGAACTCAATACGAAGATAATTTTGAAATGAAAATGTTACGATCAATTAGATCAAAAGCGGTTGAAATATCAAAAAATACTCAAATATGTGCTTCATTTTTATTCAAGGATGAAGCGTCATCTTAAAAAAAAGAAAATATGGCTGGTTCTGTAAATTTTGATTTTCGAAATCCATGGCAATCTGAATACGCTTCCTAATTACTGAGAAATGTGTTCATTAGTAGGTATGTTAGTATCTATATAATAATTTTGAGAAAACTGACAAAAGAGAAATGAGAGATTATTTCGAATTTCATTTGTGTTGCCTGTTTTGAAAAGCGAATTAATCTTACCTGTTTTACTCATTACACCATGGACGACGTGTGCAACGAATGCGAGGTGGCTGTGTCCAATATTCACGGGTTATAGAGAAAGTCCATCTCCTGGCACATGTGAGTGGAGGTCAGTGACTCCCGTGAGAATCTACATCAGGGTTGTCCAACTGGCGGCCGGCGCGACGCATGCGGCCCGCGCTGTCATTTATTGAGGCCCGCGAAAGGTTATTAGAGAAACGTGAACGTCCCTTGCATCCAGTCGGGCGAGAACATGGCGTCTAGCGCATGTGCCCTGTGGGGGTCACCCCCTTAATGTAAAATAGGTAAAGTTTAAATTTAAGATTCTTTCTAGTAAATTCAGAAATTCAAAATCTTCCCAATGCGTTTCACAGCTTTACGCATGGTACAGTCCGATATTACGCATGGTTTCATCTCGCTCCATCGTTTTAAAGCAGCCGGGCAAAATTCCAAGATCAACAACACCGGAACACGCGTGGATCGCCCCAGCAATGAAAATATGGTCCGCAGCGATATTATAAGTTATAGTTGTGGCGCTTGAGGCCTTGCAAGTTGGACACCCCTGGTCTAGGTACTGGTAAGCATCGAGATGGGGAAGCACATCCACCCAGGTTATATGTGGATATTTTATCGCGCTCTGGCGTATCCGCCTCCTATCCCAATGGTGTACTTGTACACGCTCCGGGGGTTAGGTTAAGAGTTTCAACAGCTGGGAACCCTTAAAACCTCCTGAAAAAGTACAAGATGCAGGAAGGTCTACCGCAAGATGGACGCAGTGTCCGCACCTGCAAAACCATTATTCTCTACCACAATTACCTTCACTCTCTTGTTGCGGCTTTCTCGTTATCAACGATTCCTCCATTAACCATTTCTACAATTCCCAATGATTTCTCTATTAGCACCTCTATGTCCATTTTTATAATTCTTTCTATACCACACTCTCTGCTGACCGGCTCTTTTCCGCTATTAGTATTTTCTCTTTTCCTCTCCTCCCTCACCTAAACGCTCCCCAAAAACGACTCCTATTTCATTATCACCTCTTTCGTAGTCGCCTCGACTCAACAAACGCCACAGTTCCCCTAGAGTGTGTTTGACCATGCACTCCGTAGTCCCGAAATTGCACTTAGCGATTACTATCTTTCCTTACTCCTCAAACAATTCCTGTGCGGTCAGCCTTATGAGTATCGCAGAGACGCAAGTGGCTGTCAAATACGATATCCCACACGGCAGACTTTTGTGTCGTAAGAATACAGGTCCCGTGGTAAAACTGTCTAAATTTGGTAATGATTGTGTAAAGAAATAGTGTAATATGTGTTGTATCAGCTACAATACAGTTTGCTCACAAAACTGTGTTGTTCTTGACGACGTAGGACATCTGACTATTTGTGGCGTCACCTCGTGCCTTCCAGTACATCGTTTCTGTGTCTCTACGTCCCCTGACGGCTTCGCCTTTAATATTTCTAACCAACTCCTCCCTGGAATCTCAGTTGCCCCATGCTGCCAGTGGTCGCGCAGGCCTTTCCCACGTGTGCAGACGGTCCGCCGGGCTCTCCCCTTCTCTGAGGGCCCATGAAGCACAGGACTGAAGAGAGGGCGTGGCAGCAGCGTTGACCGGTGGATCAACAGGCCTCCACTTCCGGGCGGGGGAAGGAAACCCGCGTTTGCTCTGCCCCGCTTTCCTCAGGCCCTCAGAGGACCGGGTCATGCCCAGTGGAAGAGAGGCGTTTCCTGAAACGACGTATTTCTCTTCCTTCCTTCCTTTCATTTATTTCTTTCTCTATTTCTTTTCCCTTCCTTCCTTCCTTGGTGGAATGGAAGTGCGGTGCGAAACCAATCGGCACCGACTAAAGACGCAAATCGAATTGTACCGAATGTATCGTCTAACAAGCTGAACGACTGTCATAAACATGTACGTTGTTGCAGGATTATACTTTGTTATCATTCACGGTGAAAATACTGACAAACCCCATTTTCGTACTTTGCCTCTTAACCCTTCTGCTACCGAGGGGTAGCGCATATTTTATTAGTTTTTATCATCTTACAAATATTTACAATTCTGATTTTCTGTGAAGTTGTTTTTACTTAGCTACCTAAATATCTAGTTGGGAAAAACTGTTTTTTTCGCATGTGGTCATTTCACGGCTTGAATTTATTCCTGGGGTTACTACCTTACCCCCGTTGATATTGGACGTTCGGGATTTAATACTGTGGTTTGAGGTTATGTTATCAGCGGAAGATGGGAGCTGGTCTTGTCGATAAGTTTATGAAGTGTTATTGTGTATAAGTACTTGTGCGTTAGTACGTGAACATGTCGAAGGATTATGGTCTTGAAGGATTTGAAACGTCATTAAGTATTCACAATGTAGACGCTTTGTATGAAGAAGATCGTGAAGTGTACAGATTGTTTTATGAGAATGGCGAAGATAATGTAGTGGTTGTAAATAAAGTTGACGATATTATTTGTGCTGAAGACGAAAACTTGAATGATGACGCATACACCAGTTCAGAAACTGTTGAAAAATATCATGTGCAGGAGACAACACAAAGAGTACAATGAGTTATAAAAGTGGCATGATTTGGCATTCGTGACCTCTTCGTCCTGAACGAAGACCTGCATGTAAAATATATTGTTAAAATTGGTAAATATTTTATTAATACATCAAATAATGTTTAATCTGCATAACTCAAACAATATTACATTTATGATAAAAATATTAAAACTACATTTAATTTTAACTAGGATAATTTCGTTACCCATCTTGGTATTCGTCGTGTGCAAAATAACTCGGTAGTCGAAAGTTTAATACAGAGATACAGAGTGAAACTAAAGAAAAAGGGAATTTAACTTCCATTATCCAACCTATGAACATTGAAGAGTCAGCTTATGTCCCTATGAAGTAGATCAATGGTGGTTGCAGGAACTATAGTAGCGCATTTAGTTTTTCTATTTCTTTCTGTGTTTCTAGAGTGGTATGACGCTCATTACTGCGAGTTTCAAACGCCATTCAAAAGAGGAATCAATTGCATTGTAAAATAAATTTTTGGCTTTAATTTTGAAGGTGTAGTTCAGATTTGAAAATAAATTTTACCCTGCGGAACCCGTTGCAATCACATCGAATTAAATGAAGAGATGTGGAAAAGTTAGAAAAGTTTCACATATTCACTACATGGAAAATCAAAAACCCTAAAAACATTGGTTCATGTATTTCTGTATTTATTCTCAAACGAAATAAATAATGTTTACAAATTTTGATCAAATAATCACTATGCCCTGTGAACACAGATTTCAACATGTCTCTGAAAATGTAATTGAAATCTGTACGTGTATATTGCAGTGAGCTGTAACAAGATATCCTCCTATTCACCTGAATTTAAAAATGCTATGTATTTATATAATGATTATATTCACTTATATTTTGTAAAAAAGGACACGTGATTCTAAAAGATTACTAGACATTCCGTTAAAATATACTTACCAATATTTGCTTTGAAAAATACTTAATCTTCGAACTTAAAAATCTCGCCCCCAACTCACACACGATTGTTCGCACTACACAAAGACTATCTTGATTATGATCATTACAAACGAAATAATGAACAAATGATGGTAGATAAGCGTATATTCTCCTAATTTTTCGTGTTCATTAAAAGTTAGTGTTAGTGTTAAAAGTTAGTGTTAGTGTTAAAAGTTAGTGTTATTAAAAGTTACTATCAATAAAACCATTTAGTAAAAGCAAGCGATAACAAATTTGAGCCCCACCACCTTCCATTGAAAGCCCAAACACAATATCACTTTCAACAGAGAGCTCAAATTTCTGAATGTTTTCTTTTTAGTGCTTTTGTGAATGTATTTTAAATAGAAAAATATTTGTGGCCACTTGTGGCTCAAACCAAAAAGTCGCTTGCCCTTCACCACGGAGGTGCGGATTCCATTCCCTGACAATGATATGAGAAATTTGCACCGACAAAACGAGTTTGCCTAGAAATTAGGATCTTGGTAGGAATAGGAGGCTTCACAGGGTTTGGACAAGCCCCTATACCCAACTGCTATCCTAATTTCTTTCCAATTCTGGCCGCTGGGTTGTGATGCAGGAACGCGTGTTAGTGGAGACACTATCTGGCTACCTTTAGACTCTTGACTACCCTTAGAGTGACACTAATGTTAAAATTCAATCATAAGGTCGCTAATGAACTTGCTGTTAATGCAACTATCAATAAACCAAATAAAGATATTTATAATTTTGAAAGTGTAAGAGTTTCAATTAAAATCGGAACAGTACCACATTTATAAATGCATTTCTTCAATTTCAACTAAAAAGTTGGAATTGAAGAAACTGCTATCCTAATTTCTTTCCAATTCTGGCCGCTGGGTTGTGATGCAGGAACGCGTGTTAGTGGAGACACTATCTGGCGGTCCTCTTGACTACCCTTAGAGTGACACTAATGTTAAAATTCAATCATAAAGTCGCTAATGATCTTGCTGTTAATGCAACTATCAAAAAACAAATAAAGATATTTATAATTTTGAAAATGTAAGTTTCAATGAAAATCGGAACTATACCACATTTATAAATACATTTCTTCAATTCCAACTAAAAAGTTTTAAAAAAATCCTACAATTTTCTACAAACTTTTGAAAATGTAACAGGGATTTCGTTTAAGTACCCCCAAAAATTAAAACATTTTACTGATGCCCGGAACGGCTCCTTTAGAACTTCGTGAAAAAAGTTTAAGTAAAATCTATATTATTAATTTGGAATATATACGCTTAAATTGACGTAAAACCAAGCAGTCTCCGATTATAAGAGAGGTGTCGGTAATTTCACTAAAAAGGCAGGTAGATTGGAAAAATATAAAAACAATATTACAATTTCGATTTTTACTGAATAATGCAAATATTTCCCAATGTTAATCCGCAAATTTCTCGTGTCTGACGTTATGACTACATTCTCATACACTGTTTATGGCACAGTTAACGTCATGTGATGAGGAAGAAAGAAGCTTCAATTTCCACGAATGTCATTTCAGAGCAGAAAATGTTTGCCGTTTTATGACTCCATTTTCCACACTCTAGATAGCAGCATTTATTCTACTGCAGCACACTAGTATGCTTCATTGATAAAAATACGTCAGACCATTCTTTTTCATTATTCCATTATTACACTTTTACATGAAAAAAGGTTCACAAAGATTCGTTCGAATGTAGCGCAAATCGAGACCCAGATTGTAAAGAAGTCTCAGTTCCACCGAGAGTATGGTTTAATTAAGAAGGAAAAATACGACTGCTCTGAAATGCGTTCATCTATGACGTAGTACTTAGATTTTAGGAGAAGATTTCATATCTTCTTGGAGAAGTGCACTGCACTACTTTCTACTTTCGTTAAAGAGGATTAATATACCGTTATTGTGAAATTGTGCTGTGATTTATTTGGAAAAATCATAAGTTACAAGATATATTTTATTATTCTGCGAGTGTGGTAAAAAGGACGTAACATCAATACAATTGATTTGAAAATCAAATCAATTCTCAAAATCAAATTACTCAGACGCTTACTTCTAGAAAAATGTATTTCAGACGAGAAGTACGGAAAGGGTCAAAATGTCGACAAATGAAACTACAGGAGAGCTAAACTAAGGAAATGGGAGTGTTAAATAGCCTTTATGTTTCGACATTTCAATGTTTTCATTATTCGAGAAAATATGATACTATCATTAAACTATATTCTATTGTGTTTCAACAAAAATTCTCTCCAAGAGTCGAAGAATTTCGTCGTTATAATAGGTTCTGGCTTGGCACTCCAAGAGAAGCAGAATAGTTTGAAAATAAACCGGGATTTTATGACAAATCCGTACGTGACAAATCATATAATATTCACTGCGAATGATGCGCTAAATAATTTTGCTACACATACTTTGTTGTTAATTATCATTTCTGTACATCATACTCATTGGAATAAATATATTTGATCGACAGACAACCAATGTTCACTAATAATAAAAGTGTTTGCTAGTATTATACTTATTATTTAATTGAGTTTCATATTAAAGCATTAGTAAGTATTATTCTAATATATACTACATAGAACATATAGTTTTGTAATATGCATATAATGAAAAATATATTTTTCAGATAATCCTTTGTCTTGTATAAATAAAGAATTATTAATGAATGACCAATAAACAATTTCTAAACTTCGTCATTTAAAAAGTAATCGTTGCTGAGTTGATACATTTTTCACTTGAGTAACAACCCATTTGTTGCGACATTTTCTAAAAGAATAGCCAGAAGTCTTAAATGAGTAATCTGATTGGCATTTTGTAGAAAAGCAGAATTTCCTACCACCACTGCAACCTAAGGTCTGAGCGCCGCGTTCGAGGTAGCTCAAGCGGCCGTGGAAAGTAAGTTCCTGAGTTATTGAGGACCACCACTGCAAAAAACGGGCATTTTTAAAGGAGTATATCGTATAAACGTTGTCTCTGTGAGTTGTAAAATTTTTCAAATCAACATATTTTTTTGTGGAGAATGCAACGATGTACCCTTTTTTTCGAATTTGACACAAATGTGTGTTTGTTTTTGAAAGGATTACGGATTCAAACCCGTCTTCTTAGTCCCTTGTTTTCCGTATTGTTTTGCAATTGTCGGCTTCGTGTTTTCTTCATCTCAGCTACGAGAAGACCGCAAGAAAGTATTGTTTGATTCAAGACACATTCTGTTTATTTGTAGATGGTAACTAGCTTAGATCGAAGAAAGTTTAAAAAAAGAGGAAAGGCATTAATATTTAAGTTTCTAACATATCAAGTAAAGTACGAACAAAGTATTACTCATTTGCCACTTAATTAAATTTTCAACTCCTACGGTTTTCAGTTACCATTAAATATTAATAAAACATCAATATTTCGCAGGAGAGAAAGTTGAGTAGCATGTGTATCGTAGAATACGGAAGAGCATTTGTGTAAAGTGGATGAAACTTTAATGCAACATCAAATTTTAACGACGATTTGTTGTGAATGTAAAAGTGAAAAATTCAGAAATCAAACATGAGAGCAAATTTCAGTTACATACTAAAACATTTATTAGAATACTTCAAATAAACATCGAGGTACGTTCACTACATATTCATGAATAAAGTTGAACCAAATGAAACCACTCATGAATGCTACATATACATTATGGAGAGAGAGAGGCAAATTTGAAACTAACTAGTTTCCAAATTCATTATACCATTTCAGTTTTACAATTGTCCCACAAGATTCCAAATTTAAATAAGAAAAAATATCAGGAAGTAAAATGACAAGTGATCTCTCTTAGAGCTCTAATTCCCATCCCAACAATTTCAAGTTTCCGACGGGAGCTATAGCTGTGAGAGAAGCTTTGCACGATTCCTCGTCCACGTTCCCCTTTATTCGATCCCACACGCTGGCATATCTCACCTTTCTCTCTCTCTCTCTCTCTCTCTCTGTCACTCTCTCTATGACTGTCTCTCTCTCTATGACTGTCTCTCTCTCTATGACTGTCTCTCTCTCTATGACTGTCTCTCTCTCTATGACTGTCTCTCTCTCTATGTGTCTCTCTCTCTACTGTCTCTCTCTATGACTGTCTCTCTCTCTATGACTGTCTCTCTCTCTATGACTGTCTCTCTCTCTCTATGACTGTCTCTCTCTCTATGACTGTCTCTCTCTGACTACCTCTCTCTGACTACCTCTCTCTGACTCAAGTACCCTCTCTCTCTCTCTCCCTCACTCTGACACAAGACTCAAGTCTCTCTCTCAAGCAGTCTCTCTCCCACAAGCAAAGTCTCTCCCTCAAATAAAGTCCCTCTCCAATAAAGCCTCTCTCTCGAATCGTCTCCTCTCAAGTCACTCTCTCTAAGTCTCTCTCTGTCTCGCTCTTTCACTCTTCTTATGTTCGTCACACAGGTTATTTTAATTGCAGTGCCCCGCCAGTGCGGATCCCCGCTTGCCGTCTGCTTCCCATTATTCCGCCTAATCCGTTTCTTAATCCGCTCTCTCCGCTGCACTCCCCCTCGGAACGCGCCTCCATCTGGCCACTTCGCCTCCGCCCTCCTCTACACTGCGACCCTCTGCGCCACTCGCAGACTCTCCACGCCACTCTCTCAACCTCTACGCTACTTAAGATCCTCCACGCCACTCTCAGACCCACCACATCTCTCTCACCCCTCCACGCCACTCTCAGTCCCTCCACGCGACTCTCAGACACTTCACGTCCCTCTCAGACACTTCACGCCATTCTCAGACTCTTCACGTCCCTCTCAGACACTTCACGTCCCTCTCAGACACTTCACGTTCCTCTCAGACACTTCACGTCCCTCTCAGACACTTCACGTCCCTCTCAGACACTTCACGTCTCTCTCAGACACTTCACGTCCCTCTCAGACACTTCACGTTCCTCTCAGACACTTCACGTCCCTCTCAGACACTTCACGTCCCTCTCAGACACTTCACGTCCCTCTCAGACACTTCACGTCCCTCTCAGACACTTCACGTTCCTCTCAGACACTTCACGTCCCTCTCAGACACTTCACGTCCCTCTCAGACACTTCACGTCCCTCTCAGACACTTCACGTCCCTCTCAGACACTTCACGTCCCTCTCAGAGACACTTCACGTCCCTCTCAGACACTTCAGTCCTCTCAGACACTTCACGTCCCTCTCAGACACTTCACGTTCTCAGACGTCAGACACTTCACGTCCCTCTCAGACACTTCACGTCCTCTCAGACACTTCAGAGACACTTCACGTCCCTCTCAGACACTTCACGTCCCTCTCAGACACTTCACGTCCCTCTCAGACACTTCACGTTCCTCTCAGACACTTCACGTCCCTCTCAGACACTTCACGTCCCTCTCAGACACTTCACGTCCCTCTCAGACACTTCACGTCCCTCTCAGACACTTCATGTCCCTCTCAGACACTTCACGTCCCTCTCAGACACTTCACGTCCCTCTCAGATACTTCACGCCATTCTCAGACACTTCACGTCCCTCTCAGACACTTCACGTCCTTCTCAGACACTTCACGTCCTTCTCAGACACTTCACGTCCTTCTCAGACACTTCACGTCCTTCTCAGACACTTCACGTCCCTCTCAGACACTTCACGTCCCTCTCAGACACTTCACGTCCCTCTCAGACACTTCACGTCCTTCTCAGACACTTCACGACCCTCTCAGACACTTCACGTCCTTCTCAGACCCTCCACGTCACCGACAGACCCTCCACGTTACTCTCAGACACTCACTCCACTCACCGAACTTCTACACCACTCCTCAAACCTCTACGACATCCTCCAAGTCGCTTTCGCAACTCTTCACCGTGTTTCACTCACCGGATACCTAGATCACACTCCCGATCTTACTCAACAACTCCCAATCTCCCTCATGTCCCTGTCAGACCCTGTCCGATCCAGTCAGTCGCTTAGCGACTCTGTCTGACTCCATCCGATTTCGTCTGACTCTCTGACCCTGGCTGATTCCGTCCAAACAGCAGCGACCTCAGTCGAACCACACCGACCCCGAGAGACACCTTTCGACGCCATACTACGCTTCCCGAAACTACCCAATTTAGCTCGAAACTATCCTCAACTTCTCGAATCTACCCGAAACGATCCCACAGAACCCGAAGCTATCCGACACAAGTTCTCTCCGTATCCCCATTTATTGACTTCATGCTAAGACTCGCCGTTTGTTGCGTCACCCTGACAACGAAAGCCCTCTTTCGTCTCTTTCCATGTGGACCCGTTTGACTTGACCCTACATTATGACCCTCACTGTGTTTTGGTACCTTCACTGTACTTCGACACTTTGGCTGCTCGACGAACGCATTTTGCTCCTTCCATTGCAGCCTTCGCAGATCCAGCTCCTTTGCATTTTCTCTTCTTCCGGTTGCGCAGCGCTAATCGCCTGACTTGCTTGGTTGATTGATTGATCCGGGCGCGTCAACTACTGAGGTCGTGGGTCCCGAAAAAGTAGTGCATGATTTTTATCGGGAGTTGGGGAGTTGGCGGTGATCTTTCCCTGCTGAATGGCGAGATTCAGCGCTGACCTACCGTCGGCTAGTGCGGTTTTCCCTAACCAGGTATCTCCCACCAGCGGGGCACCGCCCCAGCCGGGACACGCTCTAAGCTCCCGACCGGGATCCCGGAATATGTGGTAGTGTAGTGCATGTTAATGTATGTGTGTGTGTGTGTGCAAAGGGAGACGATAGGACTAGGAAGAGGAAGGAAAGGTCACGTGCGGTCCGTAGCCCGTTTGGTAGGGTACTGTTCCGGCATTTCTCTGGTGTTGATCGGAGAAACAACGATAAACTACCCATCAGAGCAGCCGGCCGCTAGAATTCTCCCCCAGACAGCGACTGAATTCGACCTAGCCGAAAAACTAGTGTCGAAAATCCTGCCGCCGTCTGATCTCGAACCTAGGACCTCCCGCTTAGAGGCGCTGCAGTGACATCAGCTATCGCTCTCGGTCCAAAACACACAGGAAACCCTCTAGTCTTTCATGGTCAAATAATTAAACCTACACCGGGTTCGTCCACGTGAAAATCGAGCCTGCGACTTTGCACGTGTTGGGGCCACACCCAGGCCAGTGGGCGGGTCGCTTGCTAACGACCCCCTTTCTTCTGAGGCCAGCGCGTCCTCACGCGTCCTCGCAGAGACCATCATTTGCGCGGCGGCTTCAGTGGCCATTAGCTCTCGCGTCGCTCGTCGCGCGGCCTGGCCAGCGGCGACGCAAAGTGCGCAGCAAAACAGCGTCGCGTCCTTCCTGGTTCCCTGCTTCATCAGAGTTAAATAATGGGCCAGCATAGCAAAAGATTGACAGACTGGTTTCATACGTTAATTCGAAGTTTATCGCGAACTAACACTTATTCCTACACAAATCTTTTTTATAAATATACTGGGCGTCCCACCAAATATGGACCACCCCCATAACTACTAAATTGTTCGAGATATGGAAATGGTGTTTTCGCTCAACAAAGGAGAATTATGGGGATCACTATATGCGGTAGAGTTATTATTAGGAATAATTTTAGTTTTTGAGAAATAGATTCATCTATGATTTTTTAAATGGGAGTATATATTTTTCTTACTAGCAATGGATGTATTATAACGAGAGGAATACAATGATATGTAATTTTTTAATGTTTTGAAAGTAGATTGTCTATAACATTGTATTTTCTAACATGTGATTTTAAATTTAAACCGACAAAATTTCTTACAGTAGCTCTTGCAACGCCGACCTGGATGGCCGAGGTGGCTAAGACCGAATACCGACTCAGCGCTTCGATCCGAAGGGTCGCGGGTTCGAGTCCAGCCTTGGGCATGGTTGTTTGTCCCTTGACTTTATGTGTGTTGTCGCGGAGGGCCTCGCGTTCTGCTGACCCCAGATCAGAGGAGCCCGCAAGAGTGTTTGTCTAGTGTATGGTCAAATATGCGTCCCTTCGGGACGTAAAGGGCAACTGGCTGTCGGCTGGATAAAAGACTTAGGGAATAAAAAGCTCTTGCAACTGTAGCCTATGGGGAATGTGGCCTTTCAGGCGCCGAGGTGAGAGGGGAGACTGGGAAGGGTGGCAGTGAGAATACAGGCGCAACTACAGCAAACCGTGGTCTTTGCTAGAATGACTCAGCAACGAACATCTCTCTTAACTATTCGGATGAAAGATTTTTGCATCGATTCATTAGAGTTGAACTATACTTCCACATATTCCACATATTGAAATTTCAAAGCGTCGTCATTGACATAATCGATATAAACGATTGGTAGCATAAGATATATTTTCAAATTTCAAATTTAACTAGAATCGAGCTCGTTGTCTAATGGTTGTAAGAAACAAGCCAGCATTTTAAAATATTTCACACACAACGAAAGGGAAAGAATAGTTTAAAATTGTCCCTTTAATATCTCTCGTTAAGATAGGTAATACAATTAGGCAATACATTTTAGAAAGGTAGAAATTTTGTTTTTCTTTACTGACTTACTGAACTTTTCGTTACTGAACTTCTCATTATAATTTTACAAAAATTAAATAAGTCGTAGATAACTAGAAAAAACAGAATAAAAATATGTAAATAAATTTTCACTTATGCTGTGCGTTCCCATCATTAGCAATGCACATCCGCATTGGCATGCAAGAGACCGTGAACAGGCTGCAATTGGTTTTTTGGCGCTTTGATGGATGCTTTGGAATTTATACCAATAGAAGAAAGTTCAATTCTGATAAATCATTGTAAAAAATCTTTCGTTCTGATCGTTAATATTGATGTTTGTTCTTGTGCTCATCGTGACAAGACCATGGATTGCTGTAGTTACGCCGATATCCATCATTGCCTCCCTTCTCAGTCTCCCCTCTCCCTGTTACAATCTAGGCGCAGCCGAAGGCCACCTCCCCAAAAGCAACAGCTGCAAACATTGTATTTGTATGTTTAATTTAAATCATATGTCAGAAAGTATAATTTTATGCTTCAATTCCAAACAAAACATTAAAATAAGATGAATTTTAGTATTCCTTTCTTTTTTATCTATCCATTTCAATGAGAAGAATATATAATACCAATTAAAAAATTAAACATCAATCAATTTCTCCCCGAACATTCCGAACAACAATCTCTACATCACATTGCTGGCTCCATGACTGTCCATTGTTGAGCGAAAACTGCATTTCGATATCCCAAACCCTCCAGAATTCATGGAAGTAGCTCATGAGCTTTAATTTGTTTATCATAAGTTGACAAATTCTAATTTAATCTTATTGCTAATATTTAAATTCATCAAGTCCCATTCTATAAAAGACATAGGAACACAATATTGCATTAACAATCATAATCTTTAACTTCATCACAACTAAACCCACATGTTTTGGAAGAGCCGTGTTAATGTGGACGCATGTTCCACGTGCAGCGTGAACGCGTGATTTCTTCCCTCTGCGGGGTTGCCATTTTGCGGGCGCGCAGGGCGCAAAGGGCAGGCGCAGGGCAAAGGGAGTCGCGGACGAAAAACCCCGTGCGACCCGCCGGGTCGGGTGATTCATTACCTCTGTCCACACTTCATTACGTTTGTGCGTCGCCCACCGTCGCCGCTGCCGCCGCCACGAGACTGTGCGCTGACGGAGGCCGTGGGAGAGGGTGGAAGACTGCGTTGGATAAAGGGGATGAGATTCATTGATGGAGGTTTGCTGGAACGCCATCTGCTAATACCGGGAGCGGTAGCTCAGGGCATCAACTGATGTCACTGCAGCGCCTCTAACCGGGAGGTCCTAGGTTCGAGTCCTGACGGCGGCAGGATTTTCGACACAAGCTGTTCAGCTAGGTCGAATTCAGTTGCTGTCTGGAGAATTCTAGCGGCCGGCTGCTCTGATAGGTAGTTTTCCGTGGTTTCTCCGATCAACACCAGGCGAATGCCGGAGCAGTACCCTACCAAACGGGGCACGGACCGCGCGCGATCTGTCCTTCCTCTTTCTTGTCCTCTCCTCTCCCCTTACACACACACTTACACTAACATGCACTACACTACCACATATTTCGGGAGAAAGGTCGGGAGCTTAGAGCTCGTCCCGGCTGGGGCGGTGCCCCGCTGGTGGGAGAGTCCTGGTTAGGGGGAAACCCCACTAGCCGACGGTAGGTCGACGCCGGATCTCGCCATCCAGCGGGGGAATGTCACCGCCATGTCCCGAAGAAACATGCACTACACTAACGGGACTAATTACCACAGTAGTTGACGCGCCCGGAAACACGAAAAAATCAATCAATCATCTACTAATGGTCACGAGTCCCGTTAGTGTAATGAATGTATTGAGAAACCTGGAGGTGGCGGTTTTCCTCCCCTGCTGGGAGATGAGATCCGGCGCCAACTTACACGTCAGCTTGCGGGGTTTCCCTCCTGATATCCACATCAGCGGGGCACCGCCCAACTCGAGACAAGCTCCAAGTTCCCACTAGTCTCTCGACTTGTGGTAGTGTAGTGCATTCGACTGTGCGTGTGTAAGTAAAGGAAGAGAAAAAAACAGAAAAAGGAAGAGAATATCGCGAGCTGTCCGGAGCCCATTTATTACGGGACTGCTCCGGCATTCGCACGTTATCAATGGATGAAACCACAGAAAACAATCGATCAGAACAACCGGCCGCTAGAATTCTCTTCCAGACAGTGGCTAAATTCTATCTCTCTATCATCCACTACCACTGGGCCTCGAACCCTAGAGGACCCCAGCAAGAAAATCTACTGATTCAGTAGCAATAAGGGAGAGGGAGAGAAAGATGACAGGAGAAATAGAGAAAGCGAACAAGGTTGGATTCTGGGCGCGACAACGTCGTAAGCCATTAGTCCCGTTATGTTACTAGCTGGACCCATGTGAACACTCCGCGCTTTGATAATAATTGTGTTAAAAGTCAAAATAGCTTCACACTGTAACCAAACTTCAAAATTCCAGTCCCCAAACTGAACAGCATTTTACACACCAGTACAAACGGTATTTTTCACATGGTATTATGTGCGGGAAATCATCCTAATGTTACCAAGCGTTGATATTATATTTCACTAAAAATTAACTTGTCACTCTTAATTTAGCATGAAATAATATTTTTTCTCTATTCCTTCAACTTAATTTTAATAGATTTCGCGATTCTGATAACGTCTGCCCTCCCATGTTACGAACAAGTGGACCCTAAAAGAGCTAAATCTCTGAAAATGTAATTGAAAATTCGAATATTGGGTTTGTTATGGTACTGCTCCGACATTCACCTGCAGAAACCTCCACAAACTACAGATAGAGTTCAGGTGATGAATTCGCCTTCGGTCAGGGGCATATTTCTACCCAGTTGTGGAGTCGAAAATCCGCCACCGTCGGAACTACAATCCCTGCCGGCTTCAGCGCGACGATGTTGCCGTTCAGCCAATAAGATGGAAGGAGGGTGGTAGGGTGTGAGAGCGAGCGGGAGTAAGTGGGTGGGAGAGACAAAGGACAGGCAATAGAAGTGGGTGGAGTAGGTGGGCAGTAGGAATAGAGGACGGGTGGGAGCGAACGATAGAGTGGACGAGCGAGGATGTAGGTGGAGAGTGAGACGGGAGAACAGTGAGTACTTGCCGATGGACAGAAAAAGAAGTGTTGAAGTGCGGAAGTGCATGAGTGAAGATAGACGGGGAGAGTGGGGAAGATGTGACAGCTTCAGTCAATGAGAGCGACAGGAAGTCGTGGCCAGCCAAAGGGAATTAGGGAGGGCAGGGAGGAATAGATAGATCAATAGATGGAATAGGAGCGAACTATGTGGAGCGTGGGAGAGAAGATAGAATAGTGTTTGGACGTAAGAGACAGTTACACAACGAAAGTGCAGAAGGGAGAGGTGTCAAGGATGCAGCACGTTAAGCACGAGGGAGAGTTGTCAAGGATGCAGCAAGTTGAGCAAGAGGGAGAGTTGTCAAGGATGCAGCAAAATTCTGAAAACAACAAGTATTAAGACTGTAATTATCTCGGCGTTAGGATCATTAAGTATTGAAAAAATATCGGTATTACCTACGTCTTATCGATAAGAAACCTTTTTACTTCTGGTTTTCTCTCAAAATTCGTGTGTGTGAATGAAGTTTACGTACCGAACATGCTGCGATGGATCATACAGCGATCTAGAATCGTAACACCTATCTCTCGCAATTACTTTGACTTCAGTGCAGACGGTGAGCGCATTATCAGCTTTTTACACGAGCGGGGCGAGGCACTGACTGACAAGACTGCTGACAAGACTGCTCGGCTTCTCTGATTTTCAAACAATGTAAGTTCGTCGCGTATTACCTGGAAAGGAGTCAGCTTCCCGAAATTGTGACAATGCGCAGCGTTGTCTATGCTTCTGGGCCTACGGCGCCTAGGACGTGGCGCGCTCTCACGCCCATCTTTAGAAGCAGTTCAATGTACGATGTCCGATCAAAGAGTTTTATACGAGAAATTAATTCCTTTCCCCCTGTAAGGCAGTTGGCAGTTTTTTTTTTAGGGAAAATTAATAAAGTTCTAAATGAATACCCTTTGATGTTAATTCGCCCCTAAACAATGATTATAATATATTTTATTCGAAGAACGGGGCCAAATTTGAAGCAATTTGGCCGCCTATGTGTCAATACCTCTAAACAAATTTGGATTCAACTCTTCTAATCTCCCCTTGTATTATACTTTTGGGTTGAAAACATTTTTCGCTTAATAAATAAAAAACCAAGGGTTGGATCGCACTGGGTTCGTCGTCCATGAAAGTAGTGTTGACGTAAGAAATCGTTGAACAACGAGAGTATAGGAGGAAGAAATATTGCACCATAACGTTTGTTGCGGTTTTATTTTAAAAATAGAACAACGCGTCCAAATTTCTCAAAATTGAAATATATTCCTGAGTTTCTAAGAGTTCAATGTGTTGTTTGTGTATAAAAAACTGTGTAGTAGCAGGGTTAAGATATCACGTTCTGAAGAATGCATTTAGCACTCTTGCAAAATAGCGGAGGAAAAAATGTAAATCAAATGGACAAGAATCCCTTGTAATTTGGATAAAAATTTACTAGAGTATACAATTAAAGGCCAAGCGTGTTCAAGAGGAGATGTTGCCTGTCATCCCCTAGCATTCTATAATATAATGCTATAATCGTTCTATGTTAGGAATGACGTTCAGTCCGTTAAGTTTCTTCTAGAAACTGATTCAAAGTATCATTTCTCTTAAAATGCTTGTCCTATAGTAGTATATCTTGGTTTACAGTTAATCATTTGAAAGACCAGAATGTTTGGTAAGTGCTTCCTTCGGGCGGACGTCGCATAAAAAGAAAAATATTTCCTTTGTATGAAGGTGTCATCAAGCAAACTATATACAGTAAAATTCAAGAATACCTATGATTACTTTACAAATATATACCTGTACATAACTGCCTATAGTATTTGTTACGAATAACTTTTACTATGTTTTCCGAAAATAAGTCAAAGCTCGAAAATAATATTTTTCTTAAGAGCGGTTCTTCGGGAATCTGAGGACACAATCTTAGTAAAGAGAGGACATACGAACCTGCTTTTCACTTCCGTAAATTACAGCATACATAATAAGTTTTATTCCTGATTACATTCCTGGATGGTAATAATTAATTTCAATGTATTCTTTTGATAAATTGAAAGATATAAACCATAAACACTTTGGGTTGAAAAAACTTGGGACGGCTGCCAAGACAAGCATGTCTGGGTGGCGAGGGATTTTGATTAAGTGACGTGGTCTTTCATGTTGCGTGACAACCAAGGCCGCCCAAGTCGTTTTTGCTGCCAGAGCTTCAGAGGCTACAACGTTTCGTCATTTTTTTGTCAGCAAGATGAGGTCTTTGTTGAACAGAGGTAGCGTCTCGTATATATTGTCGCTGCTTCCCACCGAAGTTGTGGGGACCGTATGAAGGAATGAAACTAATTCTATTAATAATTTTGTGAAAATGTTTGTCATATCTGACACATTGTCGTTGTGGAAAAATGGGTCCGATGTTAAGTTGAGATCTGATAAGGAAAAATCGTGGTAAAGACTTATCAATTCAGAAAGGAGACTACTGATAAGAATTGCTTTCACGAAAAGTGTGCGTTTAAGGTAGTACGTTTACACATGAATCATTTCTTTCGTGTACTTAAGTTAAAAATATTTGAATAAATAATTTTGAGTTGGAATTGCAAAATTACACACTACTTGATATTTTGAATGGTGCAGGATTCTATGTAATTTCACAAATTTACGTTCTTTATGTAATAACTTCAACTGATCTCAGCAAACATCGAAATTAATAAATTCGGTGTTTGAACTTCAATTGATCTGAAAAAAACACCGAAATTAATAAATTCTGATTTTGTGGATGATGCTATTTACAATTACATCGTCTAATTTATGCACAAATGAGCCGGAAGTGTGTAATGATTTCATCACACATAAGATATTATTTCTGTAATGTGAAATATAAGTCAGGATCAACATGTGCATGTTTTGTACAAAAAATTCAGCCGATGTGTTTACTCTTTTTGTCACTTTTATTATTATTATTATTATTATTATTATTATTATTATTATTATTATTATTATTATTATTATTATTATTATTATTATTATGATTATTATTATGATTATTATTATTATTATTATTATTATTATTAATTTTATACTTACGTCATAATAAATAGATGTATCCACTGGCAGTTGGGAATTATTAAGACGTCAAGATTTAAATAGTTCTTTGTCGTAAAATATTAATGCAATAGATACATTTTAAGTTGTTTGCACTAGAAGTATGTTCCAATAGTGCTAAGACTTTCCTTACATGACATTGTGTGAAAACTAAAGTTAATATCTCTTTGGAAAGAACATCAATCTTGTCTCTCTCAATTCATGAATATACTTTCATTATCAACGACATAATTAAATGTGAGAATAGCCGAGCACCACATTTTTTTTTCAAGACGGTGGTACCGTCCAACCCCCTTGCTTCGCAAACCCAGGATGTACCGGCTGGCGCAGATTCAGTTACACACTCAGAACTACCATCTGAACTCTCAGGTACAGATTCGGAACTACCGAATGAACTATCGCAACTACCGCTTGTACTCTCACGCGCTGTGTGTTGCAAACAGAGAAATTGCGCTCCCGAACGCGAGCCGCGCTCACGAAACAAAAGGGATTACGCGACTCAACGTGCGCCTCGCGCGCGCCAGTCACGTGTCCAGAAGAACAAAGGCAGCGCGCAGTGCGCCTCCTTCCGTCCCGCCGGGTTTTTTCCGCCTCTTTTCCGTCCTCGCCAGCGCGCCCGGAGCCATCATGGCAGCGAAGCGCGCTTCCGGTGGATGGACGGCCAGTTTTTGGCTCCCTCGCTTTATGTAAGCAAGAACCGTTAAAATGGTATTACTTTTTAAAATGTATACAAAATATTTGTTATTACTCATAACAAAAATTACGAAGTATTTCTACTCTAATAAGTACAAACTACATTCGATTTAGGACTTCAAAGAAATAAGACTAGTTTACAGGGCCGATTTCAACTACGAGCAAAGTAAGCAGTTACATACAGGTCCCCATCCATGGGAAACTCCGTACAGTAAAAAACTAAAATATTCGAAAAAAATGTCATAAGGTATATTTTATCTATATATTTGTAAATCAAATAGGTTACTAAACTAAATATTTGTTAATTTTTCTTTGTATTTGAAATATATCGTATTCGTTTTAATTAGGATTTTTTTAAAATCTAGAAGGCTTTTCCAGAGGCCCTCTAGATTGGCCAGACACGGGATATTGTGCCTGGGGGTCCCTTAAATGTCAAATATGATCATTGTGGTTTAATATTAATTGTTGTCAAAACTATTTGTAATGTGTTTTAAACACGCGCAAAATATAATTAAAAAATAATTTTAAAGCTGCCCAAAATTTGCTTTTGTTCATAACTCAGTCAACTACAATACCTTTTCCCATCCCTCCTCAGTCATTGTCTAAAGGAGATTTCTAGGAGCCACCTGCTATGATCGATACTTTTTCGTGGTTTCTACAATCACTAGAGAGTTTGTGCTCCCTCGAACGTTAAAGTCCTATCGATCTTCGGCGCATGCGCAAGTCAAGTTTTGCACTACTTTAGTGCATCTGCGCATGCGCAGAAGATCGATAGTACTTTAACGTTCGAGGGAGCACAAACTCTCTACTACCAGGCAAATGTCGCAGCAGTGCCCTCACAAACACGGATCGCGTGCGATCTTTCCTCTTCCTTGTCCTATCTTTACCTCTACTTACACACACGCACACACACTTTCATGCACTACGCTACCACACACATCGGGGGACTAGTTGGGAGCTTAGAGCTTGGCTTGGCTGGGACGGTCCACCACAGGTGAGGGACACCTGGTAGCCGACCTTCCGAGCAAAAACCTGCACAACCCAGACGGGATTCATGACCTTAGCAGTGCTCTGAATCAGTAATCAATCAACGAAACCCTTCCCTCCTCTCTCTTGCTTTCTGTCTGGCTCTCTCTCTCTGTCTCTCTCTGTCTCTTCCTCTCTCTGTCTCTTCCTCTCTCTGTCTCTTCCTCTCTCTCTGTCTCTTCATCTCTCTCTTTCTCTTCCTCTCTCTCTCTTTCTCTTCCTCTCTCTCTCTCTCTTTCTCTTCCTCTCTCTCTCTCTTTCTCTTCCTCTCTCTCTCTGTCTCTTCCTCTCTCTCTCTGTCTCTTCCTCTCTCTCTCTGTCTCTTCCTCTCTCTCTGTCTCTTCCTCTCTCTCTCTCTGTCTCTTCCTCTCTCTCTCTGTCTCTTCCTCTCTCTCTCTCTGTCTCTTCCTCTCTCTCTCTGTCTCTTCCTCTCTCTCTCTGTCTCTTTCTCTCTCTCTGTCTCTTTCTCTCTCTCTGTCTCTTTCTCTCTCTGTCTCTTTCTCTCTCTCTGTCTCTTTCTCTCTCTGTCTCTTTCTCTCTCTCTGTCTCTTTCTCTCTCTGTCTCTTTCTCTCTCTCTGTCTCTTTCTCTCTCTCTGTCTCTTTCTCTCTCTCTGTCTCTTCTCTTCCTCTCTCTCTCTGTCTCTTCCTCTCTCTCTCTGTCTCTTCCCTCTCTCTCTCTGTCTCTTCCTCTCTCTGTCTCTTCCTCTCTCTCTGTCTCTTCCTCTCTCTCTGTCTCTTCCTCTCTCTCTCTGTCTCTTCCTCTCTCTCTCTGTCTCTTCCTCTCTCTCTCTGTCTCTCTCTGTCTCTTCCTCTCTCTCTCTCTCTGTCTCTTCCTCTCTCTCTGTCTCTTCCTCTCTCTCGGTCTCTTTCTCTCTCTCTGTCTCTTTCTCTCTCTCTCTCTGTCTCTTCCTCTCTCTCTGTCTCTTCCTCTCTCTCTCTGTCTCTTCCTCTCTCTCTCTGTCTCTTCCTCTCTCTCTTTGTCTCTCTTTACCTCCCTCTCTTTGTCTCTATTTTTAAATAAAATCTCTTCAGCTGGTAGCGTACAAATGTGTATGTGTATCGGTCGTCTCAACACTCCACCACTCTCACCTGCTTGACGGCGGGCGAAGGCAGGAGGCTTTAAGGGAACACCAGAGAAATTTATTTTACGTAGGTAGTGCTAAACGCAGTCCGTGCACGTTCGCTCCAGATGAGGAAAGGAACCCCTTTTTTCTAACGACGTCCTAGAAAAACATTCAGAAATTAGGGACACGAAATAGAAATTTATTATTTCCTCTGATTGAAAAATGAATAAAAATATACAAAGTGACAAAGAATACAATGTTCATGTGAATGAATCGTTACAGGTGATCATCTAAATAGTTTTTGTCCTTCAGCGATTCCAAACAATTCAAAAATAAAATGTAAATATTGCAGCTGATGGAATTCCATTAAACTAATTAGAATGTTTCGTTCAAAATCTTCGAACTAAGGCTCACGATTTCTCTAGACTATACCTTCGATATCGTTCTCAAAATTCATAATTTATCTTTGGAAGTCTCTGAACATTCCTTGTACCAGCTTAGATCTTCATATTGTTTCCTGCGATCATTAAACTCCGTTGCTGCGCCGTGTGATCTACTTTCCAGATCAAACTACTACCAGCAGTAAACGACCTTGCTCTTCAGAAACGGGCGTTTCACCTAGGGCACTGAATCCTAATCGTCGATTGTTATGTTCAACTCCCGAGTAAACATTTTTATTCTAGGTCAAGTGAACGTTCTATGAAATTCTGAAAATTCAAATAAAGAAACTAAATATTTTATGCAGTGTATAACTTGATTTTCTCTAAATAACAGGACCAATCTAAATAACACATCTTATTGGATACTATCACATTAAGGATTTAGAGTTAGGATTTAATGTGAAACTGAATTTCGAGCTACACTAACACCACCACCTCTTGTGGAAGCGATGGACGGCAATTATAAAATCAAAATTTTTATTCACTTCACACCCTAAAATGTGCTTTCAATATGCACTATAAAATAGAAAAAATGCGTGATTAACGGTAAAAATGAATGAAATAATGAAAATCGAATTTTTGTATACATTTTAGTATTTTACTAATTTATGTTCATAACCTTCGTATCAAATAAAAAATAATAAATAATTCAAATTTACTTCAACGATATTAAGCGTTTGTCGGAGAAATGGTTTTGAATGCTGAAACGACAAAATAGACGTTTAGGAACGAATACTGGAATGACGAAATTTGAGAAGCTACTATTTTATACTTTAAAAACGAGAACATCCTTTTGCGTGGGATATCTTATCAGCAAAATCATTTTCCCCCTACCTGTTTGACAATGTGTTGTGTGTCGCCCGTCGTTTTTCGTGGTTCCATTGCAAGCAAATGTGACCGAGCACTTAGCGTATGTTTCTGCTGGGAGGGTCAGTCCAGCTCATCAATATTCCTGTCGGATCGGCCGACTGGCCAGCCGGCAAGCTGCCTCCCCGCTAAAACCCATTCACTCCTCTCAACAGAGCATTTTTGCGTATCTTTCAGTAACGACCGGTCACAAGGAAATAGTTCTATGTGCGTTTCACTTTACGAAAAATTGGTCACTCTTTTTTTTTAAATATACCAACATTTAAAGTATTCACCTTAGCAATTAAATACGTAATGGCAACATCTGTCCGTTGTCTGATTGCTATTTATGCATAATCATTTTTATATTTCTTTATTATACTTTTTTACGAATAATATTCGTAATGTCAACATAATTTAAGGAAAAATATTTAATAAAAAGTAGTTAACAAGCTATATAAAAGTCAAAATATGACATGTTACACGAAAAACGTATAAAAAATAATTATGCATTAATTTTACTGCCGAAAGCTACAAACACGCTACAAAAAGTACACATTTTGTAAGTGAATTTTGATTTAAAATATATATTTAAGTATTTTTACGTTCATTTTTTTAGTTCGAGAGCTGTTGTAGCCTCAAAAAAAATCATGCATTTGCATTACAATCTTATTTCTAGCGACAGCAAACCACCACTGTCGAGGAAAGAGGAGGATATAAACGCTCTAGTCATTTTCATCGCCTACACTCTGCAGTGGAGAACGATAACTCAATACCATCGAACCGAAGTTCACTTTTAGGTGCAATGTTAAGACCAGCGACCCTGCGCGATTATGGGTGGAACCTTCAACCATTCCGGCGGCAAAGCCCCCTTTTACAGCCTCTCAACAGCACTTCCGAGTATCGCGTCTACTAGGAACGTGTTGGTTTAACCCTTTAGTAGGCGCATGGTGACTATAAGCGTTTGTAATAAATGCCAAATAAAATAGTATTATCTCACTTTTATGGAATTTACAGTACTTTTCAACATCTTGTTAACCTTCCTTCTAGGAATAGATCATCTATTGTAGGCATTAATGTTCCTAAAATAGAAATCATTCTTTGAGGCGAGGAACTCCTGCAATCCCCATGCGCGACCTGATTCATCCCTGAAATTACATAAAATTGAATGATTTGTGCTGCTCGTAAAGAGGTTAGTGACAACAATACTTCATAAAAATTACTATTACTGTTCTCTATACATAAATAAAAAAATAACTTGTAGTAGTTATTTCAAGCAAAGAAATATATGAACGCCACTTAAATTATATTGCATTTGGAACTATTAAAGTTCATTTATAAATTTATGATCTTAAAATAACATTTGTTCAAGGAAATTGAACAAATGAAAATAATTGCTAGTAATGCTTCAGAAAAGAGCCGGCATACCAGGCATTGCCATGCGATAGTTGAAGGCACGAAACGGCTCGCTCCAAAGGGTTAAATGGAGATGTTCACACGAGCGGCGTAGTGGCTCGAATGCTGCTATTTGTGGTGCAGTTCTGTGTCTACTGGCAGCGCAGTCCTCGCCAAAGCCGACAATGCACTTTTTTGGGGCAGCGATCGGTGTGGAATTCGGACTCGCCACTAATCTATAATTATAACCAATCCCCTTACACTACACTTGGTTGATTGATTGATTGATTGATTGATTGATGTTTCCGGGCACGTCAACTGCTTTGGTCATTAGTCCCGTTAGTGTAGTGCATGCTTTTTTGTCGGAGATGGCGGTGATCTTCCCCCGCTGTATGGCGAGATCCGGCGCCGACCTACCGTTGGCTAGTGGGGTTTCCCCCTAACCAGGACTCTCCCACCAGCGGGGCACCGCCCCAGCCGGGACAAGCTCTACGCTCCCGACCGGTCTCCTGGAGTATGTGGTAGTGTGGTGCAAGTTAGTGTGTGTATGTGTGTGTGTGTAAGGGGAGAGGATAGGACAAGGAAGAGGAAGGACAGATCGCGCGCGGTCCGTGGCTCGATTGTTAGGGTACTGCTCCGGCATTCGCCTGGTGTTGATCGGAGAAACCACGGAAAACTACCGATCAGAGCAGCCGGCCACTAGAATTATCCTCCAGAGAGCGACTGAATTCGACATAGCTGGAAAGCCGCCGTGGGGAGTGGGAACGTAGGACCTCCCGGTCAGAGGCGCTGCAGTGATGCACTGAGCTACCGCTCCCGGTTATATGCTACACTTGGGATTCTGTAACCTGGCCGATGACAGCTGATCAGCTGTTACGGTTTCGTCTAATCGGGAGCTGAAACTTCACCATAGTGACGTCACCGTGATGACGTTTTAGCTCTGGATTGGATGCCACCGTAAGAGCTGATCAGCTGTCATCAGCCACGTTAGAAAAACCCAAGTATATACATATCGCTGCCTATAAAATAGCAGTGGAAAGGTTGAGTGCCTTGTAGCCGCCGGCAAACGAGCGGTGTGACCTGTGTGTGACTCGCGTATCCTTCTTTCCCATGCTCATTTGCGCCGGGTAGAGGCTGTGTGTACAGGGGATCGGCGCTTGCTCCCTGAGAAGGAGGCCTTAGACTCAGGCAATGCCCCACCCGGCTTCGTTGCTGCATAGCCATTGCTTTTATCCTTCATAGGTAAATAGATGAACGCATTTGCGACGCATTTTTATGAGCTTGTATTAGATTTACTGAATTAAAGATTGGTGAATTGATTGTTTTACCTACATTTTCAATGTTATTTCTCAATTTGCACAATCTCATTAGAAAAATAATCATTCTGAATATAACTCTTGATAATGTTATGTCATATTAATTTGTTCTGATAACCTTACATGTTAGATAATAGGTGTATTTTAACGCACTAAATTAAAGAATAAAAATGACAATAAGAGATCGTAATATATGCTGTTTTTAAGCATATTTCTGTAAGCAGAATATAATGTTGAACTACTTAGGAAAAAAATAGTTACTTTGACAAAGAACATACACATTCTCAAAAGGTCAATGATTATATTAATTAAATAGACAACAATAGTTTTCAATGAATTCATAACTTTACGTTCGCTACAAACTGCTTATACTTCCTCATTGTAGGAAAACCCGTCACTTTCCTTACTTGTAAGATATAACGTCATTTATCCTAAACTCCAGCTAAATCGCTTTGAATGTGCTTAAATCAGTCCAGAACAGTTCGAGTAGAATTTTCTTAGAAAGTTCTGTATGAACCGGATAGAATTCTATCCTTCATGAATTACCTACAGTAATATCCTACAGGAATTACCTATTAGAGCCCCGACTTCCGGATTTCTCATCCAGGCAGTTGCCAGATTGGTTGTAGCATATTTAACAATGTCCAAATAATTTGTCATCGTCCAGTCACGGACCTAGGACCTTGCGGTCATCGAACCTTTAGTTACGAACTCACTAGAACACTCATAATCGTACTTGATTCCATTAACACTCTTGTTACTAATTCCATTAATGACATTTTTATCATTTTCAAAGGGCACTTTAGTTCAAAACTTCCTCGAAAGAATTGTCAGACGAAGCCAAACAATTTTGGGAAAATCCACCTACAAGAGAAAAATGTGATTTTGACTGAAATCTCCTCATCTAAGAACAAATAAAAGGGGGTTACAATCGTTCTACCGCGAAGGACGTACTAATTAGTGTCGTTGTTTGGAACACAGTTCTCTTTTGTTTACGATGACATAACAATGAAAATCTACGCTTTAGCTGCTTCCGATTACAGAAGTTTTAACTTACCAATTTAATTAAAAGCTCGGAATCGCGTGGTGCCGCTGAGGACCATTCATTTGGCACTGTCGGCAGTGATAAAAATGTGATTAGGGAGCGTTTTAATGGTTACGTTTCGAGCACCATGAGGCAGATGACAATTTGAGAGATGAGAGGGAACAAAATCGACATTTGAAAGATGTATCGCATTCGGATGATTTCACGCTGCAACCTGTGTTGTTATACGAACTGTGAAAAGTAAAATATACGAGTATCACCGTCTGCCTGTCCCTGTCTCAATGAAGATGTGCAGCGTTCTTTTATTAGTTTTATAGAATTTCGGAAATATTTTGGATTCGAAAATCGTTTACGTTTACTGATCGAAAACTAACGATTATGTTTCCAGAAAACAAAGAGAAAAATATTCCAAAAACGTTTAAAATTGCCTACAAGTGTATAACCTAACTCGAATAACTAAAATATCAAGCGGAATCGTATTGCAGATACAAATAAATTAATTCATTCCCAAAAATATTCTTAAAGACAGTGTTCTGTCAAATTTATCTTCACAAAAAAAAAGATAAACTGCCATTATAAATTGTTAATATAGAGAAAATATTTGTAGAAGGATTATTGACAATGAACAATCTGAAAACGCTCCCGCCATTCATGAGCGAAAAGATAATTGTGGTTTTCACATGAATTCAATAAAATAATTTGGATATGCTGAACTGATATATTAAATAATTATTTCATATCTAAGAACTCTAATAATGACGTGAAAATAATTATCAACGTATTATATTAAAGATAATATTCAATTTTAGCAAATGAAAGTCGTTGAACAATCTGTAAACGATACAAATCTTTATGTAGGGAATCATTATACTACATAAATAACGGAGCAATGAACCAAATCAATACCAGTAAGGTTATCTTACATCATTTTGTAAACATTTTTCAAACCCTGTTAAATATAAACAATTGTTGCAAATTATTTATACTAAATATTCAGTAATATTCAGTAATACACATGGTCTTCAACTATGTGGATGAAGTTGGGAATGGAAGTAAACAGTAAGATTAAGTGAACATTTTAATGAAATTTAACTATTTGGTGCATATGTTTTGAAGATGACTGCTAGAGAACACACTGAGAGCAATACCACCAATCATAAAGAGGGCATCGTCCACAATTTTGCAAATCGATACACGTCTGTATAGTAAACGTGAGTTTCAAAATAATTTTGTAAGTAATATTCTGTACATTAATCGAAACAAAAAATATCCACTGCTATCAGTGTATATCAAAAACATATCCACTAATTTTGAATATACTGATATACAAAATGATTCCACAAAATTGTTTTAGAACTTATAACACTAGAGAAATTTAACGATTTTTTTCTTGAGAGTTTTTTTCTAGAGATTCGTGCCATTGAACAACCTGAGAACGATGTCGCCGTCCATGATACAGGAGGACGGCTCTCACGAGTTGGCAAACTTGGCCTTCGAGGGCCGCTTGAGAGATTCAGTTGTCCCGAGTTGAGAGCTCAGGAACTTTGCGCTGCTACTTTGGCGCAAAAGAAGCGAAGAGCTTTCTGCCCTCGACTTCATCCGCGGAACATGTGCCGGCCCCCCCCGCGTTCGACAGCTGGAGAGGGGGCGGTCCTTCCAGTCGGACGCCCTCCCCCCATACCCCAATACACCTTCTCAAGGGAACCGTGCTCTAGCGGCCAGACCGAACGTTTTCTGTATTTTGTTGGGCGCGCGAAGTCAAAAGTAGGTTGCTCCAAGTGAAATTAGGGCTGGACAACAAAGATTCATAGCTTGTTTTCTCGCGGTCCTTTCGTTTCCCGTACTTTTCATTCCACAACTGGTCCATCACAACTTATATTGCAACAGCATCACCACTATCAACCGTCTATTGAAAATATTCAATACAAGCCTGCCCCCAAAGTCTAGGTATTGGGAAGAACAATAAAGATAAATCCAAGACTCGCTAATGCACCAGTCTACTTGATTTAGACTTCACAAATTCTTTAGGAAGTAATTGCGATTTGAAGTCAAGTATTCCGAAGTATAATGCTGTCCTTCTGACCACTACAATGTGGGTTGCAAAGACGTAGAATATAACCTTCATCTTCTACATTTTTCCCTTATCTGTACGTCTTACTTAATCGACGGTGCTAGCCATGGATTACTTTTGTTAGAACATCGGAAATTACACATTATAAGCAACACCGTTAGTGATACTTGTAGATAAAATATTCCAAATGCACAAATATCATTCTCAAAAATAATTCAGTTGAGACGACAGTCAAAAGAACAAATGTTTTTCAACATTAAAGTAACAATTAATTTTAGAAATTTGTTCTTTTAGATAAAAGCTGCAATAAAATTAAATGCCACATTTGCCCATAATTCATAGTTAGTCATTGTGATAGTGCAGAACCTCGGGTCCCATTGCCTAACCTGTCGGGAAATGTGCTAATATAGAAATATTACCGGGCGGATTCGTAAGAAAACCGTCGACAACAGGCTACAAAGAGCGAGTGCTTATTCCATCCCTGTTCTTTTCCCTTTTTCGTCGGGCGACAAACTGAACACATCCTCAAATGACACATTTTTTTGGTAATGTATTCACTGGGCCGGCGTGGGAATTATTGATAATCCGACTGGTTTCCATGGTCCGCAACTGCACACCACCCGCGTGAAGCCGAGGCGGGCATAAATAGTTAAACTCGTCTTTTAAAATTATCGAAAACATTCACAACAAAAAAATGTCGGGACGAAGGTCGCCGGGTCAGTTAGTCTTTAATATGTTTCAGTGTAGAGCGAGATTATTTTATTAGTTACGTATTAGAAAACCCTTTTGTGGAGTTTTGTTTAGGAGCGTTGTTGCTGGTATGGACCAGTAAATGATGTTTCATTACCCCGAAATAGTATAAATATAGGAGAAGACGATGATTCCTAATGGAGAAATTCTTGAATAAATGAAGAATGGGTCGTACGCGGAAGGGGAAACAAGAACACTCGCGATGCGTGCCCCTATGGCTGGAGAACTGTCTTCCATGTGAAATCTCACCTACATCTCGATCCAGTTATTTAGCGGATGGGGAAAATTCTATCACAAAAGGCACTCAAACGTAGGACCTTGTGGGCAGCAGACTTAGTTGGGGACTTGGAACCAAATACGCTGTTAAGTTTGTTTTGTTATGATCACATAGATGTTTTAAGTGGGTATTTCTAAATTGTGGAACGCGTCCTACAACATGTTAGTTCCTCAGGCACGTAATGCAAAGGGCAGATCACACTCCAATAACGTTGACTTCTACGCACGAGTGCTGAAAAAATAATTGTCTTGCATGTGCTGCCATCTCTGTTCCAGACTTCCTGATTAACAAGCAGAAAATTAATGTACAGTCTACAGCAAGTGGAGTGGATTGTCAGTGTAGAAGTTCGAAAAGGGCTGGGAAAGATAGTTGAAACCTCTAAAGTATTCTAAGCTCTATGAACAGAATGCTTCACAGAACGTTCTTTGCTGAACGTCATTTTGTCAGAAAACTACATAACGGGATATTGTAGCTGGACTTGCCATCACCATTGCATATGCGATGATGTCATTGACATACTGATTGATTTTTGTTTTGTGTATTGAGTGTTGATTTAATTGATTGATGTATTGATTGTTGTATATGTATTGATATACCGGTTGATGCAATTTGGTAATTATCTTTGCATCTAAAAAAGTCTGGAAATTGCCGAACATAAAGTAAATAATTTGTTTAACTCATTTTCAGGATAATAGTTCTGGATATTACCATAAATACTATCAAATATACAGATCATTAGGTGTCATTTAAAGCAAGAAAGTTCGGTTTAGTAGGAGACAAACGAACGTCTTGGAAAAAGTGCGAAATATTTAAAACAAATATACCCGTTTAGGGGGCTCTAGGCATCAATTGACGTCACTGCAGTGTCTCTGACCGAAAATCCTTGTTTTGAATCCCGACGTTGGCAGGATTTTCGATACTTCATAATTCAGCCTCTATCTGGAAGAGAATTGTAGGGGCGGGCTGCTCTGCTCGGTAGTTTGTTGTGGTATCTCCAATAACACTAAGCGAATGCCGGTGCGGTACACTAACAAACGTGTCATAGACCGCGCGCGATCTTTCCTTCCCTTTCCTAGACTTATGTTCACCACTTATATACACTTACACTTACATGTTCTACACTGTCACACATCCCGGCAGACCAGTACAGAGTTTAGAGCTTGACCCGGCTGGGGCGCTGGTTGGAGATACTTGGTGAACCGCTAGGGGAGATTCCCGGTTTGGGCGAAACCCCGCATGCTGACGGGTCGGTCGACCCCGGATCTCGCCATCCATCGGAGGAAGATCACCACCACATCCCGAATGCACTAAACACCGGGAGAGGTGGCTCAGTCCTTCAACTAGCTGCAGTGTCTCTGACCGGAAGGTTCTCGGATCCAGTCCCGACAGTGAAAACATTTTCAACACTAGCTTAGCTAGGTCGAATTTTAGCGGCTGGCTGCTCTGATCGGTAGTTTTCCGTGGTTTCTCCGATCAACATCAGACGAATGCCAGAGTAGTACCTCACAAACGGGCCACGGACATCGCGCGCGAGATCTTTCCTTTCTCTTCCTTGTCCTATCCTCTCCAAACACATTACACACTCTTACTTGAACTACTACCATACATCTTGGGAGACCAGTCGGGATCTTAGATCTCGTCCCGGCTGGGTGTCCCGATAGTGCGAGAAACCTGGTTGGGAGAATCCCCGCCAGCCGACAGTAGGTCGTCGCCGGATCTCGCAACCCAGTGGGGAAGATCACCGCCACCTCCCGAGGAAAAAACACTGCACTACACTTACGGTACTAAGGATCTCAGTAGTTGTCGCTCTCGGAATAACATCAAACCAACAAACCGAGTGCCCGACACTTGCGAGACCAATAACTCTAGCAGTTGACGCACATGGATCACTAATCAACCAATCAATTGAAAATGTGTCTCCTTGCGCTGCGCATCCAGATCCCTCCAAGGACTCGTAGGCGTCCACTTCCTCGAGGACTGGTGACGGGGTGGCCTGCAATTCTTTAGCGAGGGGTGCGCAGTAGCGGTGGAAAAAAATATTGGCAAACAGCGCTGCGAGCCGCATATTAATTAAAATTGGTAGTGACAACATTTGCTTTGGAAGCGCAACCTGCGGCTCTGAGTGGGCGGTCGCGGCCAAACACTTGCGGCAGCCGCGGCGGCGTTGGTGATAGTGGTGATATTAGTGGTGGTGGTGGTGGTGGTGGTGGTGCGGGCGGTGGCGGTAGCGGCGGTGACAGTGGTGGCAGTGGTGGCCGTGGTGGTGGTGGTGGTGGTGGTGGCCGTGGTAGCGGTGGCGAAGATAGTAGAGGTTGCGGCGGTGGTGGCGGAGGTGGCGGAGGTGGCGGCGGCGGTGATGGCGACGGTGGCGCTTGTGACGGTGATGACGGTGGTGACGATGGCGGTAGTGGCGATGCCGATGCATATCGGACTATTATACTCAAGTTAAGTTCGCGGGTTCAAACCCGATCGAAGTCGTGGATTTTTAAGAGCGAAAATATCCTTCGTACGCCTTCCTGCGGAGGGGAAGTAAAGCCGGCTGTCCCATGTTAGTAGATTTACTGCATGTAAAAGATCCTCAAGCCTAATTGAAGCCTCTGAGATACATTCAAATGGCCTGTTTCGTCGCCCAAGAAATACCTTTTTTCTCTCCTAGTCGGTGAAAGGAGCGTAACGAAATTTGCGTGATCAGACGGAAGAGCAGGCCTCATGGCCTGAGTCTCACCACTTAAAATAAGGTATTCACTCATGCATGGCGTTAGCTGTGGAGGGCAGTGGTTGCAGTGACGGCGAACTACGGCCATGATTTAACAAACACAGGCTGTTTTTATTGAGAGTATATTTTTTTGTTACTTAGGAAGAGTTTCAGATTTTCTTCAAAAAATTCCAATAAGCCCTGTAAGACACATGCTTGTTTTAACGAATGATTATTATTATTATAAACAAAATATGCAGTAATGTTTAATTTCTATGCATTTAGAAAACATGCCTGTTAATAAAAGAAGTGACCGTAACAATATTAAATTAACGACAGTCGTATAAGTAGCATTAAATGAAAGTAGCCGCCAGAAGCACCCTATCTCCGGTATTAGCCACGAAAGAACGACTGAAGCGGAGGTCACACTACTAGTTTACTCAGAGCTACTTCACTAGACCTATCCGAACGCGAATTATTATCTCTTGCTTCGTGGTTTGAACATTCACATTGACAGAATCTGCAAAACGAGAAAAATGTAAAATAGAGGAAAAAAACTTTCATATGTGACGCCAAATTTGTTTCCCTTACTCTCCAATCAGCTAATTTTGCTTCTCTTCTCCTATCCATTTCAGCTGACTTTGGTTTCAACGAAACATGTCGAAATATCATTAATTTGTTTCGCTACATTTTCTAGCAATGAACCTGGAAATATGTGGGGTTTATGGAATTACAGAACGACATATATAGCATGTGTGAATAGAAATAGCCAGCTTTCGTTTTGTTTTTGTGATTCTCTTGTTGAGTAATGAGTTGAGTTGGCAATAAATAACATGTATTCTTCATTATTTAAACAGATGTTAACTTGGGAGGTTGTACGAATATCTAAGGATCTTTCTCAGGAGATGTTTCAATCAAAATTCTATCGATGGTGTATCAGAAGCTCCGATTCAACAGGCGAGAAAGAATCCTCTGTCGGCAGCTCCAACGTGTGACAAGAAGTGTCACCTTCCCAAGCCCCGTGGGAGTCGCAGGCGACCCCACCCTGGCCGTGGCCTGTTAGCGCGTGCGCTGCGGCGAGGGCATTACGGCCTTTCATACCTGGCGCCACTCGTTTACGGCGGCGTTCGGCGCGGAGGGCGCGGCCCTGGGCCCTTGGAGGGCGTCGCTTTGAGAGCCCGCGGCTCACGCGTCGCCGCCCGCGCTAACGATCCGCCCAGCGCCCTTCGCCCTTGGCGCTGCGCCCGCCGCCCTGCCGGCCCTTCCCTCGCTGTGCGGTGCGACGCCGTCGAGATGGTCATAGCGAGGGCAATAGTGACATCTTCACATCGATGTGGGACAAATGACGGACGCGGCTGAGGTTTGTGTATCGCCACTTAAACCCAGGTTTATGACCGACAGAGTCTGTTAAATGTGTTATCGGCAGTGTGGCGTTTAAAAAATTTCCTAATATAACCTTCTTAAAAGAAATATAAAAATAAGAAATGCAGATTTGTGGAATAGAAGTAATCACACGTCATCTTTAGCTACAACTCATTTGTTTTGATTGTTTTTAAATTTAGTCAAAGTTTCGTAGTTATTTACGAAATTAGTATCACTGCAAGGTGGTTCATGTCACCGCAGGCCTCTAACCAGGAGGCCTCCCGGTTCTTCGTTCCGGAATGTGACAGAATTTTCGACACTAGATAGCTAGTTCATTCAGCTGCTGACTGGAGGAGAATTCTAGAAGCCGGCTGCTCCGATCAACACCAGGCGAAAACGGGAGCACTATCTGAACAAACGGGTCACAGACCCTTGTTCTTCCCTGTCCTTTCCTTACATCTTACTTATCCACACACACACACACACACACATATGTGCAATACACCACCACACTTGTCGGGATTTTAGAGTCTGTTAGAACTAATGACTTTACCAATGAACGCGTCCGGAATGTTTAATCATCAATGAAATTAGTATCGTAATACATTTTATTACAATACGAGAGTAGATTTTACAAAATGAGTCCGTTACACCGAGATCCATTAAGGGTGTGTTTGCGTTCCTCCATCGACTTTCCTGTGCAGGATCTCATAAAAATATTTTTTACTTCTAATCAGTTTATTTGGTGTTTCTAGGATATGAAAAAAGGAAAGCAACAAAACGATAACACAAATTTTACAAATCCGAAATATATATTTTAGAATGCCAACCAAACATTAACATTCCGAATGAAATGGTGTATAATCATGTTCATAAAACTACAATTAGTGTCTAGAAAGTAGTAGATAGTGTATGCGCAAACAGAGAAATGTCTGGATTAACATAAACTTGTTTTTTGATCTGGCTTACACAAATATAAAAATGAAGATGTCACTATGTTACCCCGATATATTTGTATTCAAAACCTTTACTTCTCTACGCAGCAGTCAATTTAGATTCTGCTGATCACAACAGGCATGTAGTTTAGTTAGCAAAATACGTTTCCACACCCAGGGTTTCCAATCATTGCTCATGTGAATACTTGACAAGATTGGGGTGCACTTGAATTTTAAAATTTCATATTTATTTTTTAAAACGGATTTCACTTTTGTGTTAGCAGTTACCTTGCAGACAGTCGCTGTAGAAAGACCGGACTTTTGGCAACCGTACGCCGCGACCGCAAGGCAGTCATGAGTGGAAATGAATTGTAGGCAGCGAACGATTGATTGATTAGGGTTTGTGGACGAGTCAATTGCTGCGGTCATTATTATGCAAGTGTAGAGCATGATTCAGGAGGGGGTAATGACCTTCCCCCGCTGGATGGCGAGATACTGCACCGAACTACAAGGCGGATAGCGAAGTTTCCCCAAACCGGGTATCTCCCACCAGCGGGGCACCGCCCCAACCGGGACAAGCACTAAGCTTTCGAGTGGTCTCCACCCAATGTGTGGTGATGTAGTGCCTGTTAGTTGAAGTGTAAGTAAATGAAGAAAATGGGACAAGAATGTGGAAGGTAAGATCGCGCGCGGTCCGTGCTCCGTTTGTTAGAGTACTGCTCCGGCTTCCGCTCTTCGCGCGACCTTCCTTTCCTCTTCCTTACCCTGTACTCTCCTATTCCTCACATACATTTACACTTACATGTACTACACCACCTCGAATGTCGGGAACGCAGAGCTCGTCCCATTGCAGGCGGTGAGAGGAGAGATACGGAATCCCCACTCGCAAACTGATGTGTAGGTCGGCATAGGATCTCACCTTCCAGCTGAGGCAGAACATCCCCACTTCCCTGGTTAATCATTCACTACAGCAACGGGTCTAATGAGAATAGAAATTGACGCACTGTCCATTTGACCATTGACTGAAATCGACGTACTGTCCATTGGTGTACGTACCATCAACACCTCAACTGAGAATCGAATGGCGGGTGCATTGAGCATTCGCCGAAAGGCTGAATGGGGTGGCGACGGAGGAAGAGCGTGACAGAAGGAGCGGACGAGAAAGCGCCAGGCGTTGGCGTTGGCACCGGGAGGAGGAGGGGGAGGGCGAAGCTTCCGCGTAAACAAATGACTGGCAATTAGCGCATCGAGCCGTCTCCGGCCCAAGCCCTTCCCGCACCACCGACAGCCTGACCCGCCTCGACCCGCCCCGTCCCGCCCCGCCACTCCCCTCCAACGCTCGGCCCAGGCGGCCCCACCCCCTCCTCGATCCCCCTCATAGCTTCTCGGAGGGCGACTGAGGGTAATGACATTAGGCTGCCAGTCTTCCCCCGCCCTTGCGTTGGGCTTCCTCTGACCTCCTTCCTCCGCTCTGGCTCATTCCTACACAGCACCATCATTTATTTCTTCCGATAGCGCTACAAGCAGACTCCCCGGATTTGCAATGTAGACGGACACTTCCCAGGTCAGAGGTGAATGAGTCCTACAGGCATAGCGGATAACCCAAACGAGCAGATTTAGGAGTTTCATACGCATTAAATAATCCTAGTGGCCCGTCCTTGTAGGTTGAGGAGGGAGAGGGAAAAGATGGGGAAGGAGTAAATATGCATGGTTCAGAATAGTGTTTATAGTTATTTCAAAGCACTTAATTACTTGATGGAAAGCAAGGAATCGTGTGATTTGCATTTACTTATTGTTTATTTCCTTTTACTTGACAGTTTCCGGTCTACACACGAGCGCCTCCTGAGCAAGCGCGCCAGGCTGTGCCGACCAATCCCCAGCGCCGCTCGTTTTCATGTTTCAATGCTTGAGCTAAGGAACGGGGAGGTTTAGCCGAACGCCGATCATTTGTCGTATGGCATTAGTGTTTCAGGTATTTAGCAAAAATCCACTAAGTCGAGCCACTAATCAAGACCAGATATTTATAATTTGCCTTTAATAATTAATACCTAATGTAAATAATAATAATAATAATAATAATAATAATAATAATAATAATAATAATAATAAAATAGTTTCTATTAGTGGTGAGGCTCAGGCCATTAGGCCTGCTCTTCCGCCTAACCACATGAAATATTTACATTATTCCTTATACTATGAAGAACATCGAGGAGGGCATATTTTACATTTATATCTGGGATGCAACACCATCCCAGCATACGCCTTAAGCGATTGAGTAAACCCAGAAAACTTTAATCAGGATGGCGGCTGAAGGCCGAGGGAATTGCAACAAATTATCTATAATTTTGTCTGTTTACTTTTTATATTTGCATCTGAAACAGCTGAGAGCTGCAGTTCGAAGATGGCAGATATGAGTTTGTAAGATTATATAGGCTAAACATAGTGAAGAATGTATATTTTTGAATCACTGTTAATTATCCAACAAAATATTGAAACAATAACATTTTTTGTGCTATAATTAAGATTCTATAAGGGCCTATCCAATGAAGTATTTTCTGCTTACAATTTTTAAGCAGAATTTAAAAAATGATAGAAACATCCTACCTTTTGTGGAAATATATCGTTGTAAAGAAGAAATGATACTTAGCTATTAAAATAACACTAGAACAGCTATAATTCTCTATTTGTAGTAAAATACAAAAATAATTGCCAAAAACTGCCTGTCGAATTTGTCCAAGCACTACCAAGAGCTGCAGTCGGGAAAGTATTTATATTAAGCATTGGCGGTTTGGTTTATAGTATTCCGTCTAAAAATGAACGTGTACACTTATCGTGCTAATTCTTACTTAATAGATTTCGTAATACACACTGCTAAGTTGAAATTGAAATAATTCTTTATTTAAAAAAATGACACATTAGTATTATTTTCTTCAAAAAATAAAATGACTGAAATCCCAAGTAAATTTATTTTTGCAGACTCTCAGAATAAATAGTATATTAAATTCTTAGATTACGCCCATATTAGCCATAATTTGTGCCAGATTCTTTTCTACTTGAAGACAAATGAGAATGGGTTATCAGAAGAATAGAAGTATATAGCGAAAGAGACACAACATGTTTCAAAAAATGTTGGCATTTGTTCGAAAGAAATTGGAAAAAATCTTTCAAAATTTAGGAATTAAGGTTCGCGAATACACAACCATATTACTATATTTACGGTATAATATATGAGTTTGTAAAATCCAGATCCAACTACACCGGAGTATCGTATAGTATGGATTCTAAGTATACAAATTCCTAGATTGAGGATGGAGACCATGAAAAGGAATAAGACTTTAACTTGCATTTTGGTATGCTGCCTGTGAGCGAACCTACGAACTTCACAAATCTATTCCATGTGAATGAAAATATTGCCATAAACTATTCTAGTATGGATGCACACATGAAATTGTGAAATATTTCGATACATTAAAGAGATATTTTAACGCCGTGGTATTTGAAATGAATGTGGTTAGGGTATGCACTAGCAGCGAATGAACATCACGCCACCGCATATGCTATGTGTAATGTAATATTCATACAATGTTTAATCAGGTGTTAGGTTCCAGTGTTCACATGATTGCATGACGTACCTCCCAGCTTCATTTAGGGATGATTAGTACACGCTATAACTTTCCTTTTAGATCATCTGCTAATGGGTAGTGAATCATGCATTTCATTTATAACGTTCACAGAAATTCAGCAGCTCGCAACAATCTCATCATTTATTACTACATATATTATAAAATATGAAATATGATACGCAGTTTCTAACTGTTTTTTTGACGTAAAATAAATAAAAATAAATAAAAATAAATAAAAAAAAAATAAAAATCTGATTAAATAGGAGCAACATTTCTAGCCAATATTCAACAGTCTGTGGTAAAACAAATCAAAATATTCTTTATTATTTGTAACCATCTTGAATTTACGTAAATATAATAATCATTATTAAAAAATGAAGGTAAATTATATATATATATATATATATATATATATATATATATATTGTCAATATAATGAAGGCATATATTTATTTATAGATTTCATTGTGAAAGGACGATTATTCAGTTGCATTAGCTACTCTTTTAATGCCACCACGACCACTCCAGCTTTCTAGATTACTACTTTCACCGGAGACCTCTTTCTACACCACCACCTCCCCGTCATCAGTTTAGGTGGCTCAGTGCATCACGTGATGTCATAACTGTTGTACCAGGAGGTCCCGGGGTTCTACGTCTGACGCTAGATAGGCAGCGAAGACGGATTTATCTGCTGTCTGGAGGAGAATTCTAGCGATCGGCTGCTCTGGCTGGTAGTTTTTCGTGGTTTCTCGAATCAATGCCAGGCGAATTACAGAGCAATATCCTAACAAACGGGCCACGGACCACGAGCGATTTTTCCTTCCTATTCGTTGTCCTCTCCTCACCTCTTTGCCACACACATACACACACACATACACACACACATGCAATATACTACCACACATTTGGGATACCAGTCAAGAGCTTAGAACGTGTCCCGACTGGGGCGGTGCTTTGCTGGTGGGAGATATTTGGTTGAGCGACAAAATCGAAAGCCATCCAGACATCGAGCGAGGGAAGCTTACAGCCACCTTCTACGTAAAAAAATGCACTACACAAACTAATAACATTGATGTGCTGTTTCACTAGGCAGTTTGTTCTCGCCTCCTCTCCCTTCTAGCCAAGTCACGTACTCGTAAACTTCTGTTCTCCATTCTCGCTCTTTTATTTGTCTGCCCGCGATACGCATTCTCTTCAGCTCCCGACTCTCCAACTCTGTCTCACTTACTTCCAGCACTTTCAACCCCCCTCCAATTACCAGCCCCTCTCTCTCTCCTCCAACTTCTTTCCTTCTGCTGTCCTTCCACTCTACATTTCCCACTCCATCACCACCTTATTTCCCTCCCTCTCCTCTCCTCTCACTTATTCTCCTCTCATCCCCTCTCAATTCATCCCCTTGTCACCTTATCCCCTCTCACCTCATACTCCTCTCCTCACCCCTCTCCCCTCATCCTCCTCTCCCCTCATCCTCCTCTCCCCTCACCCTTTTATCCCCTCACCCTCCTCTCCCCTCACCCTCCTCTCCCCTCACCCTCCTCTCCTCACCCTCCTCTCCCCTCACCCTCCCTCTCCCTCATCCGCTCTCTCATCCGCTCCTCTCCCTCATCCGCTCCTCTCCTCATCCGCTCTCTCCCTCATCCGCTCCTCTCCCTCATCCGCTCCTCTCCCTCATCCTCATCTCCTCCCCTCATCCGCTCCTCTCCCTCATCCGCTCCTCTCCCTCATCCGCTCCTCTCCCTCATCCGCTCCTCTCCCTCATCCGCTCCTCTCCCTCATCCGCTCCTCTCCCTCATCCTCTCCTCCCCCTCATCCGCTCCTCTCCCTCATCCTCTCCGCTCCCTCATCCGCTCCTCTCCCTCATCCGCTCCTCTCCCTCATCCGCTCCTCTCCCTCATCCGCTCCTCTCCCTCATCCGCTCCTCTCCCTCATCCGCTCCTCTCCCTCATCCGCTCCTCTCCCTCCCGGCTTCCCGTTGGTCCTCCGCGACCCGTGGCGGCGCGCCGAGTGCATGCCGGCTGCCGCCGCTGTTGTGTGGGGCGGCGCGGGGGCGGTGTGTTGACGGGCCAGATACGCCGCTTGGGTGCGTCGCCGAAGTGGGGCGCGGGGCGGGGGTGGGGCGCGAGCCGCTAAAGGGGAAGCCTCACGAGTGGACGGCGTTTTTAACGGCGACCGCTCCGCTGCCGCGTCGTGCTCTAATAGCCCCGATGTGCGGCCCGGAGAACCAATAACTCTGTCACAAGGGACCACCGCCCCCCCTCCCAGAGCAGATGCCTCCCGAAAGGGAACGAGTGCAAAAAATACCGTGCTGCGTTCGCAACTGCGGGGATAAGTACTGTGGGCGAAATTTCAGCGTCCAATTATTCGCTGCAACAGGGATGCCAAATTCCACCATATTATCAATTTCCAACAAATAAAATCCAGAACGGTACGAATATGTTGTTTGAATTTCCCCTTACGATACCCATTTCAAAATCATTACAATAATTATAAAGTTATAGCCTAGTAAGTTTCTTATAAAATATATGTTAATAATAAATGTTGAAAACAATACATTATTTATCGACAGTGATGTTATGAATAGTTTAATATAGACCGATGAGAGGTATTGTTCTGCTGCCGCATATATCGAGTTAGGTTCCCAGGTTGAAATTTTTAATCATAAATAAATGAAAATTTAGGAGGAAGAAATGACTGAAATCATGAAGCCGAATGATAATCAAACTAAGGTGCAAAGAGAGGTAAGGGAAATTGAAGAACGGAAACGGACAACTCCGAGAAAAGCCCCTGCGAACCCGTTTTGGAACTACAAATTCCCAATGGACTGAATAGAATTTGATCTCTTGCATCAGATATGGAAACCAGTTTACCCCATTACATATCCAGAAAAAAATGTTATACTGTAATGTAGTTATTGAAAATTCATGGTATGTTTAAGATTTTCTTTAAATAACGTCTGAAATATTAGTAAAGTTAAATCTTTACATCCAAGGAAGCATATTAAACATGCCCCAAAATTGTTACATTTTTGAAATTACTGTGACATGGAAATAAGCCACAAAGAGTCACAACACAGATGTTGAGTATTTGAGAGTTGAGTATTTGAGTAGACTGTGGGGAAAATACCACTCAACCAAGCAAAGCGATCAGTTGCCCCGCAGATTGTCAAAGCGTCAATTTATTTGGCTGAAATGAACTTTAGGATATCAGCGTCGGGAGATGCTATGAATGAGAGATCGCTGACAATCAATAGCTCAGTGACAGTCCGATAACGGGTTTGATTTTGCTCACAAAGTGAACTGTAGCAACCTGCGAGGACTATTGAAGCCTTATGCGTGGCCGCTTGTGTACACGTGAGATTCGGTAGAGCGGGTGCAGTCTCGTGGTTTCACATACGGCGTTAAAGTACGTAAAAATCCCTGGCGATCGTCAGAAAATATCGGGATGTGTGGAATCGCACAGAACGACGCAGGATGTTGGCAGCTGTTTCAGTCCGCGTGCACACTTTTGTGTGAGCACATGCGACTCCGCGAGATGGGGTTGGGCAGAGCAAGGAGATTGGAAGGCCTGCAAAGGCTCATTCGGGATCACGTAGGGCAACGCAGGTGCGGAACCTATCGGGGTGAGTGTGCGATACAAACCGAGTGGGGCCACATGAGTCTATACGGGTGCATGCGATTGTTTAGGGCGGTGCAGGATACCGAGGGACGTTTGGGCCCGTGGTGGGGTCATGTGGAACTGTTTGATTTCGCAGAGCGTGTCCAGCTGGGGCGGTGACCCGCTGGTGGGAGATGTCTTGAGGATGGAAACCCCGCTAGCCGGAGGTAAGTCGGTTCCATATCTTTCCATCCAGTGGGGAAAGATCACCGCCAACTCCCAGACAAACATGCACTACACTATCGAGACTAATAGCTTTAGTAATTCGCGCGCCCGGAACCACTAATCAATCAATCAATCATTCACTATTTGAGTACGCGCAGAGTTGTGATGTACGTATGCAATCTTTTGGGACCGCACAAGGACGTGTGAGACCGCCTTTGCGGAATCTAAATGACCGTGAAGGTTGGACACTGTGCGTGGTTGTTAGGGGAAACGTAGTCACACAGGGTATTGCAGGAGGTTCGGAGGCATGTAAGAAACGTAGGGAGCACCAAATAAAGTCGTGAGGTGTCATGTCACGCCATGCGGTGTCATGGGCTTCCTCTGCAAGGCACGCGTATTTTTTTGACAAAAAGTTAAAACAAATGAAAAGCCCATAATGGATTTGTGGTGGAAAATATTTGTTTTTCCAAAAAGCTTTTTAGCGTTCGATGATTAATTTAGTTAAGCAAAATAATCCTCGACGAGGCACCGGCCTCCAGTCTCTGTGATAAACACAGAACATCTCTTAAGTCGATTTTCCGATTGATTAGTGAATCTGAGTGCATCAACCTCAAAGGTCATGAATTCCGTAAGTGTACTGTATGTTTTCCAGGGGAGGTGGCGGCGATATTCCTCTACTGGAAGGTAAGATCTGGTGCCCACCTACCGTCGGCCAATGGGGTTTTCCCCAATCAGATATCTACCACCAGTGGCGCACCGCCCCAGCCGGGACAAGCTCTAAGCTTCCGACCGGTCTCCCGGAATATGTGGTAGTGTAGTGCATATTAGTGTGTGTATGTAAGGGGAGAAGATAGGACAAGGAAGAGGAAGGACAGATCGCGCGCGGTGCGTGGCCGTTTGTTAGGGTACTGCTCTGGCATTCGCCTGGTGTTGATCGGAGAAACCACGGAAAACTATCAATTACAGCAGCTGGCGGCTAGAATTCTCCTCCAACTTAGAACCTTCTTGGTAGTCGTGTGGCTTCTAATAAATAAATTATTCCTAGTCTCCAACGCACGTATTCCACATGCATTCCATTTATCCACACACTGTAGCCCCCCCCCCCCCCCAAAAAAAACTCGGTCGCTTCGGGGGCGTGCCGCGCGGGTTGCCGTAGGCCGGGCAGTGCGGCGGGGACGGTGGAGCGTTGGGGTCGATATCGCCCTGGGCGTCCGCTGCGGAGGGAGAGCGCTAGCTGGTCCCTCGAAGGGTTCCTAGAACGCAAGCGCCCTCCGCGAGGCGGTCGGCGGGTCTCGCTGCGATGTACTCGTCAGAGCATCCGACTCGCCCGGGGGCTTCCATTCCAAGAACTGCGAAATGTACTCTCCGACTGGGAAAAGCTGGCGCGGCCGAACACAACCAAGAGCGCGGTCCGGTTTTTATTTAACCTGCACTCGTGGAGATCAAAGACGGAATCAATGCAATAAAGAAGTGACTGAAAATGCGAGTTTCAGATAGTACGCTTATGGTATAGATATCAACAAATTTAGAAATGAAACAATTGTTTAAAACAAATATGGCGTATCTTTGCGTACGGAACGAACCTTAATTAACTCGAATAAAAAGCTCTCGGTGTTATTTCTGGGATGAGGGCAGACATTTTCTACAATGTTGAAAGTTAAATTAATGGTATAATAATTATACTCCGATTTTCAGAATTAATATCGAAAAATGTATTTTCAAGAAACTTTTTTTGCTTCCCATGAGGCTCATAATTATATTATGTCAGAATAACGTAGTAGAGGCACTATTGGTTCAGTTTTTTTTAATTAAAGGGATTGATGTAACATTTTCGTTCGTATTAAATAAAAACTATTCGTTATAATTTTGTCACATATTTACAAAACGCAGGATTACAGTTGCATATTCAGATAAAAATATTTGTCGACAAAAACCTAGTCCCTAATCAAATAGAACTGGTGCGGGGTATATGATACTAACGTCACCCCCTGACTTGGACGTTGATAGGACAACCCCAAAGCATTATTGATGTAACTGATCAATATCCGTGCATATATGCATGCCGTTGACTCCTGGTATACATCCGTGCAGTAGAATTGCACATTTAGTTAATTCAGAAATAAAATATTCGGAAAATAAAATAGATTCTAACGAGCATAAGTGAGAAAAATATAGTCACAATAAGAATATATTAGTCGGAGAAATCAGTGACTCAAATTACAAAATGATTATCACATAAAAATGGCAAAAATAACAGATCTTCGCGAAGCTCTGCGTAAATGTTGAAATTAAAAAACCAATTAATTGAGTTTAAAACACAGAAACAGGGAAGTTGGCCGTAACGGCAAAACCAGAAGTGCGTCTTGGTGGGAAAGAAGTGGAAATGGAGACGTGCGCAGAAGGCAAACATAATTATGACAAATGGCCAGAAGCCGCTGGCGCGGGGCCTCGTGCAAGCCCTGGCGGCTCGAAGCCAGAGGAAGTAGGGCGTGGCGGGTGGGGGGGAGGGGAGGGGAACGAGTACGGAAGGAAAGGGAGGGGCGTGGCGGGAAGGGAACGAGGTAATCGGAGAGTGGGGAGTTGTGCGTGAGTTGTGGGAGCGGAGCAACAAGGAGGGAACTCGGTCGAAGGAGACGGTATGAAGAGGGTTTGCAAAGGAACGGGTGAGCTGGTGAGAGAAGGAGGTAGAAGCAGAAATAAGAGAGTGAGTGAAAAAAAAGGGAAGTGATGGAGCGAGTGTTTTACTGTAGAGAAGCGAGGCAGGGTGTTGAAGTTGGTGGGGGCACGAAGGATACGGAGTGTGCGGGGGGGGGGGGGGTAGCAGCAGGAGCTGTGGGGAGGAGTGGGTGATGGGAAATGGGAGGGGATTTTATGGGTGGCTGGGAAGAGCTGAGAGCAGCAAGGCGAGAAGTAACGGGGTAAAGGAGAGGGATGAGGTAAGGTGAAAAAGGGCATGGCAGGGAAAGAAAGTAAAACGAAAGCGAGACGAAGAGACGAGGGGGAGCCGGAGGTGTAGGGGGAGTTTGGTGAAGGGGGTGAGGCGGGAGTTGTGGGAGAGAGATCGTATTGGTTTTCAGGATCTCGGGGTTGAAGAGCGAAGCCAACTGAGCCCGACTCTCCGAAAACAGAAGCGTCCCATCGATGAGGGACGCGCAATCGAAGAGTCAAACCATACAAAATGCTTTGAAGAGTACATGCGCAAAGCGTGTGTAGAAAGAAAATATCATACATTCTATATTTTACGTGAAAAAGTCTGTATCAGTCTAAGCGGTGAAGTCAAAGGTCGGGAAAAAGAAATACATGGGCGAAAGGTCACCGGTTACTCGGTTAGAGAATGGTAGTGGAGTGAAAGTGTTGGAATGGCATTGATGCTATATGAGGTTACGCTGGGGTTGGATTGTGATATACTTAGAAGGGCGAGGGAGCAGAGAAGCGGAGAATTTGACATAAAAATAATCTCCAGGTGATGTGGACATGAAATACAAAACATGGTGAGCGGCGGGAATATAAGATCTGAAAGGGAACGCAGACAACGAAGAGGGTCGGGAGAAGGTGACACAAGACGTGAAAGGGAAAGGGAGAAGGTGCGAGAAAAGTGGGAGACGAATTCGAAATTGTCGGGAGGGAAGATATACGTTGAGGGAAGAGGAAATATGTAGCATATAGCAGCTGGTCTGGACAGTTCGAGGCGGGCGTTGCGGAGTGAAGTGGGCCGGGAAGTGGGGTGCGGGAAGTGGGGCACGAGATGCGGGGCGTAAAGCGGAAACGAGAAGAGCACGGAAAGCTGGACAAGGGAAGCGGGGGGAGTGAAGCGCGTTGTGGGAAGCGGGGTTCGGGAAGCGGAATTCGGGAACGGGGCGAGAAACGGGGCGTGAAGCGGGACGAGAAGCGGGGTGAGTAGCGGGGCGAGAATTGGAGTGAGAAGTGGAGAGTGAAACGGTGCGGAAAGTGGGGTTGGAAGCTAGGCGTAAAGCGGAGTGGGAAGCGTGGCGCATTTAGCTAGGCCGGTAAGGCGGGGTTGGGGAAGCGGGGTTAGGAAAGCGGGGTTCGGGAATTGGAGTTCGGGAAGCATGGCGCGTGAAGCGTGGTGCGTGAAGCGGGGCGCGTGAAGCGGGGCGCGTGAAGCGGGGCGCGTGAAGCGGGGCGCGTGAAGCGGGGCGCGTGAAGCGGGGCGCGTGACGCGGGGCGCGTGACGCGGGGCGCGTGAAGCGGGGCGCGTGAAGCGGGGCGCGTGAAGCGGGGCGTAAAGCGGAAACGAGAAGAGCACGGAAAGCTGGACAAGGGAAGCGGGGGGAGTGAAGCGCGTTGTGGGAAGCGGGGTTCGGGAAGCGGAATTCGGGAACGGGGCGAGAAACGGGGCGTGAAGCGGGACGAGAAGCGGGGTGAGTAGCGGGGCGAGAATTGGAGTGAGAAGTGGAGAGTGAAACGGTGCGGAAAGTGGGGTTGGAAGCTAGGCGTAAAGCGGAGTGGGAAGCGTGGCGCATTTAGCTAGGCCGGTAAGGCGGGGTTGGGGAAGCGGGGTTAGGAAAGCGGGGTTCGGGAATTGGAGTTCGGGAAGCATGGCGCGTGAAGCGTGGTGCGTGAAGCGGGGCGCGTGAAGCGGGGCGCGTGAAGCGGGGCGCGTGAAGCGGGGCGCGTGAAGCGGGGCGCGTGAAGCGGGGCGCGTGAAGCGGAGCGCGTGAAGCGGGGCGCGTGAAGCGGGGCGCGTGAAGCGGGGCGCGTGAAGCGGGGCGCGTGATGCGGGGCGCGTGAAGCGGGGCGCGTGAAGCGGGGCGCGTGAAGCGGGGCGCGTGAAGCGGGGCGCGTGAAGCGGGCCCGGGTAGCGACAGGCGCAGGCGGGGCGGGGCGGGGCGAGGCGTCCGCAAACACTCGGCGTGGCTGCGCGCGACACCCGAGCCGCGACATGCAAAGTAAATTAGCGGCGCCGCCGCGGCGAATCAGCGGTTGCTCTGCGATCCGCCCCGTCCCCCGCCGCCCCGATTTCCGCCGGAAGGAGCGTGCGGGCGGGTGGAGAGGGGAGGGGGAGGCGCTGGCGAGTGTCTGCCTGAGCTTGCGTCCACAGGCGGCGGCGCGGCGGAGGGAAGTGGGTGAAGGACGCGGGAGCTGTTGATATCATTTCCATATTTTGAGATTCTGATTAGATTCTCATTATTCAAATTCTTCTAACACTTTTAGTTTTACTGCACGTAGTTGAATTATATTTGAAATATTAATAAGCAATTTTTGCAGCATGTTATAGCAAAAAGTATTTGCATCCGCAAAAGCGCTACTGATTTTATTTGACATTGATGATGAGGACATTACTAACATTGCCTCTATCCTCTGTTAAAGCAAACATCTAACTTAAAAAAAGATGCGTAGATAGGGGAACTACATTTACGACCTAGAGAAAAGTAAGAATTCATCTGAGCATTTGCTTAATGGATGAAAGGAAAATGAACAAAAATCAAAACACTGATCTAGCTTAGTCATTGGCCCAAACGTATTGCCATTCTTGTTACCTGAATATTTCATCTTTGAATATTATCTTATACTAATGAAAAGTAATGCATTAAAATCAATAGTAAATGCATACGCATAATTTTTTTTCATTTCATTATAACATAAAATGCAATCCGTGACACTTTTCAGCACAATGACCCAATCGTGACAACTGAACAGCGCCTACTCCTTTAATATCTTGCAAATAATACAAGGACACATTCACTTTAACCCGTAACCGCAGACAGGAGTAAAACTGGCACTGCTCTCCCCTCCCTTTTTTCTTTTCATTTTGACGCTTCTGCTACTTTCACCCGGACTTCAGTATCTTCAAACTAACTCTTAAGTGTTGCGTATGCGCATTGTCTATTTTATACATCTTGGTTTATCAGTTTTATTTCCAATTAAAATTAGCTTTGCACGTCTCTGAGCGAGTCTCCACCTCAGTGAACACGTGACAAGAAAACTATTTCTACTTGACACCGCCGAAAGAAGGCTTGTGCGTAGTATTTTGTACGCTATGCGAGTTAAATTTATTGACTTTTGTTATTTTTCAAGCACTATCTTTGTTATTATCTTGATATTTTTCTCGTTTAGCGCTAATGCATCAGTAACAAAGCTGTATTTTATAAAAAGTGCTGAAGAACTAATTACCAAGAAATTAGAAAGGAAATTATCCATCATACATCTTGGACAAGACAAAAGAATTTCAATTAAGAAAATACTACGTAGAGAAGAGAAACAGAGGATGGAAAACTAGGAACAAGAAAATACTTCTCTCTTTGTCCTAAGAAACAGACAGTGAAAACTAATTTGTTGCTCTGATAAAATTCACTGTGTGAACAATGTTCGTCAACAATATGAACCAATTGTAAAAGCAATAAAACATTGAAAGTATTTATAAAATATTGATAAATGTATTTAATCGTTACATTCGTTATCAAATATTTAGCCTGAATAGCATCACCCCAGAGACGTAATTAAAAAGGAAGTAATTAATAATATTTATCATCCCAAAATCTTTTTAAACATTATTATTATTATAAAAGTAATTACACAGTGTACACAAAAATATTTAAAAAGTAAATTCGTAAGGAAATAAATCCTCGAGGAAGTATACGGAGTCAGTTTGACTCCACGTCTGTAGTTGCGTAACAAATTCACGTCTGTCGTTACGGGTTAAAATTATCCTCCTCCTCCTCCTCCTCCTCTGTAAACATTCTCTTCCTCCAAGTAATTCGGATGTTCCTATTGTCGTGAAAATGATAAATCATTATCGTTAATGCAATAGGAAAAAGCGTCTTACGTGGTATTCAATCATTCGGCTGACATTTAAAACCAAAGTCTCCTGATTAGAGCAACCCTTATAAAATCGTGTGCGGCTTTGTACTATTGAAAATGACATAAGAATGTATTTTATGGCCAATGTATTCTATCAAAAATGTTATTGGGTTTGGCACCTTTTACCTTAACACAAAAATAGATGAGTTCGTTTATATGTATGCCCACAAAACGTTTTGAACTCCTGGAAAAATTGCACTGAAATTTTGCATGCACTTTTGAGCAGCCAGAAAACAAACAATAAACTTTGCGATCCCAAACTGTGTTCACAATTTTCTTCCACTATGAAGATTTGCTATTGGCTCTGACGAAACCGCAACCCGCAATGCATTGAGGCGAACCTTGTTTTGAAGCACCAATCGATCTGGAAGTTTTGGCTTCCGAATCCAATTCTTCAATTCGAAGAAGAGAAGAAAGTTCGACGGCTACACACCGGGCAATCAAGCATAACCAATCTGCCCCAAATGTTGTTTGGTTACAGCAGTTCTGTGAGGGCAGGTGTGGTCATGAATGATATTTCTAGAAGCTAGCATTATTATTCTTTTGTTTGAAAGTTAGGATAGTATATTCCGTTTATTCTTTGCTGACTTTCTGCTGCACCATTCACTTCTTTCTAAAGAAACCGAATAACACTTTTTCTTGTATTTGGGGAAGTTCAACCGAACCAGCCATCTTAACAATCCTGCTGCTCAGATGAAACTGGCAATATGGTGTTTGTAATGACAGTAGTGTATAGTGTATAGTGCATAAGTTGTAATGACAGTAACGTATAATGCATAAGATGCGCAGTCTATCACTTTACATCATCAAAATATCCTACTTTTCTAGTGGTTTAACAGCTCAATATTGAATTCTGAAAAAAACGGCCTAAGTATTCTGTTTATCATAATATTAATTTCCATGAATGCACAAACACAGAAATAAAAAGTAATTTGTCTCAAAGGTGTGTAAATAAATATTTTAGAATTAACTTTTAAATACAACTTTGTATTGTGTAGCTTACGTATTTAATACAAGAAATATATGAATTATTGTTTTTATCGTAGGTTTGCGAGTTTTAGAACTTACTCTCTTTCACTTATAAAACTAATTATTCCTAGGATTATGTAGAACGTAAATTTTTCATGAAAACTCTGTCAAAGACATCGCTTACTATTTCAAGCGCTGTAACGAATATAACAGTTATTTCTTGGCCAGAAATCAGACATATTGTAAACAAAAATGACAACATTTAAAAGAGTGAAATAGTAATACTTTTTATACACGTTGATTGAGAAATACGGTGAAAAGGAAATTATCTATGAGAAGGAACTCATTACCAACCTCAGTCACGTCGAAAGACCGAGTAAGGTATTGATAGGTAGGATTTGATAAAATGCCATTCCATCGACTACAATTCAAAATTTAAGAAATTCATGATCTATAACATCAGATTAAATAGGTTTGTGCATCGACGGAGTTCACAAGAATATTTAAAAAATATAAAAGAAAAATATATCGAAATACTTGCAGATAACAGACATTTTTAAACTACATATAGGTACAAATAAGAAGCGTCTTTAAACTTTTGAATAGAATAAACATATTTCGTTCGGGCGGTTTCTAGCGACGGTCTGTGGAAGCTTATATACACCACGAAACCACTTACATATTCAATTCAAATTTGTCCTTCCGTTCTATAAAAATTCACTTCCACCCTCTCTCCGGGATTTCCTCGGCGTCGCGAGAAACGCCGCGAAAGCGACGCCGGCGCCGTAAACGCGCGCTAAGTGCCGCCAGTGCTCATTCCCGCCGGCGGCGGTGGCGGCGCTCATGCTAATGCGGAAGGAGGCGAACAGAGCAATAGCGCCGCAGCCAAAGCCCTCGGCGCGGGGCCTTCGCATTATTAAAGTCCGCAGGGGGCCGGGGGGAGCGCGGCGGGGCGCCCCAAGAGCCGGTTTATGTGCAAAACACTGAAGGGGCACAGAGTTGCTTGTGGCATTGAATGGCAGGGATAAACGCAGCCGCATTTACAGCGTTGTAGGAGGCCACGGCGCAAAACAGAACTCTGAATGGCGCGTTCTGTTCCTCGGAGGAGAAAATGCAGAAAAGGCAATGAAGTTGAGTCATACGGTTTATAGACAACGGCAACGTGTTTGGGAATATTACTAAAAAATCTAAATTTTAAATTAATATCGTCATTAATAATTTCAACAAATTATTTCTATTAAATAACGTTTTAATCATGAAATCAATTACATAGGCTATGTGATAAACCAGAAACTCTCGGTTTACTGTGATCATAAAACGGTATCAAGACATTGTTAAAATCACGTAAATTAAAGCTTATAGAATTAAAATAGTCAAGGAATACACGTTGACAGGGCAGCCGGTAAACAAATCATTAAGTTCTATGGTCTCAAGCATAACGGGAAGCAGAGTCCCATGGAGTATATATTGAGAATGTATGGAAAAGGCAGTGAAAGCTGTGGTTTTGTACAAATGACAGCGGATAGAGTGGACGAAATTGATCAGACGGTACGGCCATTTTCAGTTAAGATTAGGTCGAGTGTTGTCAATTATAGGGAAGTGGGGGACTCGGAATTAGTTCCGAGGTTATTAAGAGTTGTAGATATTAATAATTTAAAGATGTCAAATCAATTCTTGTTACGAATGTTAGGTCTAAAATAGACTTCGTATCTGAAAATAAACTCAAAATAGGAAAGATTCGTACATGGAGATAGCGTTCAACAATTCGTATAGAATACAGACAGTCACGAGTAGATGCCCACCAAAGGTACACCTAGGAAACGTTCGCGATGGCGTAATAATTTATGTTGCAACTTGATATTTTTTCTACTCCCATTGTATAATGCTGAAATTTGATGGTTGCAACCGGATGCATAATAATACTCATTATGATACAGATTTCATAATGATACCGGTTCTTGATCAATCACAGAGAAGTTTACAAATGAAGTATTGACAGTTAATTAATCATTGATAATCGTTCTAATAAATGTTATGACGTTCGATTGGGTACATAAAAAATTGTATTTGATATTACATTATGCTTGTCAGTTTTAATTTCTTTTATTATTAGAAATGTTTTGGTGTAATATTATTTAAAATAAATTGGATCATTATTTCACTTTGGTCCTATTTGACTAGCGCAGAACTCCCTCACAGGGGACTGGTTTTATTTATTTATTTTTATTTATTAATTTTTGAAGAATTTACATAGATCAGTAAAAATAACTATACATATGTATTTACAGACGTACATGCTAACCTTAAATCTAATCTTACATACTATTACAAGGGGGAGGAAATCCCTTTTCGGGTCCTCAGTCCGGATCTAAATCTGCAAATTTTTTTAGGAATATGTGATATGGATATTTGTTTCTGATTCGTGTTTGGTAATTGGGGTTTTTGGCTAGTTTGAATGGTGATAGTGCTGGGATTTGAGATAGGTTATGATAGAAGTTGGTGGCCAGATAAGTGATGTATTGTTCAATGGGTTCCAAATTAAATTCGTTGTGAAGTTGATTGTTGGTTATATACCATGGGGCATGAGCAACTATTCTTAAGAACTTATTTTGCAGGACTTGTAGTTTATGGATATTAGTTTTAGCAGAATTGATCCAAATTGAACTGGCGTACAACATTAATGGTCTTAAAATTGTCTTGTAAATTGCTATGGCTGATTTATATTGTATTGAGCTGTTTCTGTAAATTAGTGGTCGTAGTTGTGCTAGTTTTATTTTAGCTTGGGTCACTTTGGCATTTATATGTTTTCCCCAAGTTAGCTTGGTATCAAGATACAAGCCTAAATATATTACAGGTTTATTGGAGGGATACCATTCTATTGTTTTGTTATTTAGAGTGAGAGGAAGTGGGGGAGAGTGGGGTCTTAAAGTAAAAATTTTTGCAGCGGTTTTGTTAGGATTTAGTTGAATTTTAAATTTAGCGGCCCAGCTGTCTATCATATTTAGATAAAGTTGTAAGTGGGTTCTTAACTCAGTGAGGGTTGTACCGGAGGCAAAAATGGCTGTGTCGTCGGCAAATTGAGCAGTAGTAATTTTATTAAGTGTGGGAAGGTCAGCGACATAGAGGTTGAATAGGGTGGGTGATAACGGAGAGCCTTGGGGGAGTCCAGCGTTTATTGTCCTTGGGTTGGATAATGGTTGTTAACATTAACTGAGAAAGTTCTATTGCTTAAGAAATTTATTATTATTTATTTTAAGTATTGTGGAGTGCCTATTTGGATAAGTTTATATAAAAGAGCTTGGTGCCAAGTTCGGTCGAAAGCTTGTGTAATATCAATAAATAGAGCTATGGAGTGGTGTTTTTTTTGAAAAGCGGAAATATCCGACTCTGAAACAAGAATTGAATATGTTATTTAAGTACGCAATTGCCGTTGGTGGTAGTTTTTTTAATGCCAAATTGTTTATTTTGTCGTGACCTGGCAGGGGACTGGTACCCACAGCCAGTTGCGGCAGCATGCGAGGACAGAGTTAGGGAGCTATCCGCTAGGTGGCTTTGGCTGAATCCTGCATGTCAGCTGCCACAAAACGATTCAATGTAAAAGTATCACTTATAAAAGTCGTGGAAAAAGTACCGTATGCAACTCGATGTAATGGGTATTAATACACTCGTGTGAAGTTTAAGATATCCGCTCGTACCTCGCTCATACCGTAATATTACACTCGCATATTAGTACTCATCATTACATCATCGTTTCATAATGCACTATTATGAAACCATCAACTGACAGATAATACTCCGAGGACGTTTGATAAACCGACGTTAACTTTAGAAGAGGATTTGGTAAAAGGGACATTGTCAAGAATAGCAACGGACAGCATCAAGAGAGAAGAAGAAGAAGAAGAAGAAGAAGAAGAAGAAGAAGTTCACCTGAGAAACCGAAGATGCGCACGAAGATCATCGTAAACAATGAACTCTAATTCTTGACCCGTGCGGATATATTAATTATTGTATACGGAATAACTTGCAATCGCATTAACAGAATTGGAATCGCAATTCTGTATAGATTTGCACGTCCACATACGGCAGGTAAGCAGGTAACATGTTGCATTTCGAAAACCATAAGCAAAAATAGAAATAGAATCAAGATGATAAGATTTCAATATCAGGCAAGTTTATAACATAGAATGGGCAAATAAATGATGACATATTTCTAGGTTAATAATATGTTCCCATAACGTGTCCAACCGGGAAAGTAATAATACAAATAAATATAAAAATTGATTGATTGAGTTTCAGGGCGCTTCAAGAGCTAAGGTCATTTGCGCCCGGGCAAAATTTATTTTAAAACCTGTACGCACTGTTGTAGTGCCAAGCTAAAAACAAATAACGGAAAGCAAAAGTAAAACTGAAGAGTAACGTGTCCTAATAAAAGAAGATTTGGCAGAAAAGAGCTAGATAGATATTTTAAAATCTCGGACTAAAAGGCAAATAATTGGCATATTCAATTCTCGTATAAGGCTGTAGAAGTTCGTCTCTCGTAGAAAGCTTGCAGAGAGAAGATTCGTCATTTCTAAGAATCTCCGCTAGGGAGCTAGCAAGGTGGTGCCTTCGGCGGGTCTCTCTCTTATCTTACCACAGTGCAAGAGAACATGCTCCAAGGTAAGGTATATTTTGCAGTATTTGCATATAGGGGTGGATCCCCGAGGAGGAGATATCCGTGAGAGAAATGACAGTGACCAATACGAAGGCGTGTTAGAATGATCTCGCGCCTAGCGTCACGAGATTAGGAAGACCAAGGATTTATGGATATTCGTGATCTTCATATCTGAGTTTTACCACTCTGTTTTCCATTCACTGAGAATAGAACGTTTGAATGAGCTAAGTGTCTTCCGTAGGGACTGTAAAGATGCCTAACTCTTTTTTCTTCGTGGCGGATTATTGTTGTCTGGTCAGCTATTTCGCTTCTTCTTATTCCCATGGGGCCAGGGACCGAACAAAAGACTAAGATATAGCAGCGAACCAATAAATGATGGATTTGGTGTTGGATGGTCGTTGTCAGGGAATCTAAAAATAGATTCATCATTTTGTGATAGCTCACAAATAAGTAAGAAAGATTTATTACTATTATTTATTATTTAGCAGTAGAGGGTATTTCACAAATGATTTGCTCAGCGTGGGGCAACAAAAGGAAATAAGTATCAGAAGGTTTAAGTATTTTACAATAAGATCTAATCGTAGTTTCTAGTAAGAAGTACCTGAAATAGTTTTCCGTGCATATTTCTAGTGAGTTTAATCTTGATCTGTTGGCAAGATATTTTTCGTACTGTAAAAATAATTCAAGTTGACATCGTTCATACAAAACCTTTCATTTATTTGATTTGAGTTTTTCAATGAATAATTATTACCATTAGTTTTATTGTGTGATGTCTGTATTGGGTGTTATACTTCTGCAGTCAAAAACTTTCTTAACTTTGGTGATGAGAAAAGTAATTATTTGAATTATTTTTAAATGAAGAAAATAGAAAATATATGCAATTTGGGAGACAAAGCCTAAGACTTTCTTTTGAAAACGTGTCTAGAAAAATGATCCCTTTGAAATTTATTGTGCATTTCAAATAATTGAAATACATAAAACTGAAAAAATACTCTTAATTTTTCCACCTCATAAAATGTTACCACGCGATAACGATTTCGCTCATTGGAATGCAATAAAAGTTTACGATTCAGCTGGTATCAGCACCTGATTTAAACATTATGGAGGGGACAAATTATTTGTGGCTATATTCAATTATATCGCAAAAACTAATGACTCAATTATGCTGTAAACGACACCCAATTATGACACTATCACGTATATTTTGTACATATTAAAACGCTCATATTACGACTATTTACTCAGACGGGTTGAAATGGTCCAATATATGGAAGATCTCAATCCAAACTGAATATCTACAGAGATAGAACATACAATGCTGTGTATGACATGTCTCAGCCTAGTGTTGACACATTCATGAAAAGCAAATCCTACTGCTGGAAAAAAATATATCAAAGTTGAATCCTACAGCTAAAAAATAATTATAAAAAGGGTAAACCTATTAGTTAATGGTAGAACCTTAGTAGAAGAAACGTGGATAGAAAACACAGAACCACATTTCTAGCAAAATCTCGAGAGAACACGAGAAATCGAAACTTGCAGTTTTATAAGGGAAAAACGCATCCTCTAGAGAAACGGTAAGAGAGGTGTGAGAGCAGGTGGTAAAACCAAATTTCTTCCGTACGTGTGGGCAACAAAGAAAATAGAAACTGAAGCACTCGTTTTAGCACCGTACGACTAATCATTCAGAACTCGCCACAGTAGCAACTGTCTTAAAAACTGCTCAATTCTACAGGAGGTATGTTTGTGCGATACATTTTAAAACAATTGACAATATTGTCTACTGTGCCTCATTTTGGCGAAGAAGAAACATCTCTGCATTCCAAACAATGTGCGTTTGTGCATTCACTGGAAAATATAAAGGTCTTTGAGGGTGCCAAATGTAAGCAGTTTCAACACGAAACACCCTAAAACATGCAACTAGCGTTGAACATAGAGTGATTCTTTATGATTAGTAGAAAAAACTCTGTCTGTACTGTTTCAAGCACAAACTACATTGTTGAACGTGATTTGGCAGATAAATCGAGCATCTTAATTGACGTATCTGTCCCCAGCATTGTTATCAAATCTGCATAGAAGTCTCTGAAGTAGAAAATATTTATTGGGCACAAAGAATGGAAATACTGGCGACGGTGGAACTACAACTGACGGAACAAAACATTATACGAATTACAATACATAATGTGTTAAATAGAACAGTGAATATATGTGAGTGATGTGATAAGTGCTGTAAAAGTACCACTTAAGGGGACGACAACAAAATTTCCCTCTAAGAAAGCTTGTTGCGATTTCAAATACATTCGAGTAATCCCGAAATATGTCATCCTTCTGACGTGGGGTTGGAAATAAAATAATAAAAATAGTTATTAATATAATATTATCATATCTTTAAGTACTATACTATCCTTTAGATTCTAAATATTTATCTGTCCAGGATCTGCTTTTATCTAACTGTAACTTCTAAACCTTCAATCAAAAACAATACCCTACATTATTTTGGACTCACTAAGCAATATCCATGAAAGAGAATCGGTGTATTAAAATCAAAATACTGAGATCCTTTATTCTTCTTTCTTTCGGGAGATATCAATAGAAGCTTCGTATCCTTAAATCTAATTATATACATGTCTAAGAAGAATTCGCAAGAAAATGGACAAATATAATATTGGAGTAAAATTGAATAGTATTCATCTTCATATTTGACTCTTCTAATAAGACATTTTATAATTTGTTGTGATGTAGCGACATCAGTTGAAAGTGACGACATCGCTTTGGCTATTGAGCAACCTGAGCTCCAATAAATCCTCAAGATACTGTAAACTACTTCAACAGTTTAAATTTATTTGCATTAACATTCATTTTCTGAAAGGACTAAACAAATTTATAAAAATAATAAAAATATAAACTTTTTCATAAGTAAAATCTAAATGTGTGTCAATTTAAATTGAAAATTAAAAATCAAATCAAAATATATTTTATTACAATTAACAAAAAAGGCAATTAGATACAATATTCTCAACTGCGCCAATCTAACATTTACAGTAATGTCTTAGTTCTTTTGTTTGTCGTTTAGTATTTGATCATTTAATTTTGTAACTAATGATACTACTTTTTATTTACTATAACCATAAATTTGTAATCACAAATAAGTAGTTTCTCACCCAATCATCGCTGAAGCAAGCACAGATGACACTAGAGCGCTGACTGATACTCACCTGCAAAAATGAAAAACAAATAATTAGGACACAATTGACAACTAAGCTAAACAATAAACAAGACTGTTAAAGAATTTAATTACATGCGTTAAATTATCTGCAGTTTCACGACGCAGTGATACATAACATACAAAACATTAGTTCGTATATATTGATTAAGATCTCAGGCTACATCTGACGAAAGATTAAAGAGGAAGTCAAAATATCTTGTGTCGACCTGCCCGTCGGCTTGCGTGGTAGTGTAGTGGTTGTAAGTGTAAATACAGGACAAGAAAAAGGAAGGAAAGATAGCATGTGATCCGTGACCCGTTTGTTAGGGCATCGCCTGATGTTGATAGGAGAAACTACAGAAAACTGCGGATCAGAGCAGCTCCCTCCAGACAAAGGCTGAACTCGATCCAGTTACTGTCTGGAGGAGAATTCCAGCGGCCGGGTGCTCTGATCGGTAGTTTTCCGTGGTTTCTCCGATCAGCACCAGGCGAATGCCGGGCCAGAACCCTAATAAATGGGTCACGGATCGCGCACGAATTATACTTCCTCCTCCTTGTCCTATCCTCAACCCTTACACACACACTTACACTAACATGCACTACACTATCACACATGCCGAGAGACCGGTCGGAGACTTAGAACTTGTCCTGGCTGGGGCGGTGCCCCTCTGGTGGGAGATACCTGGTTGAGGAAATCCCAGCTAGTAGACGGTAGGTCGGCGCCGGGTCTCGTCGTCCAGTGGGGGAAATAACTGCGACATCCAGATGAAAAAGATGCACTACACTTATGGGATTAATGACCTCATTAGTTGACGCACCCGAAATCACTAACAATCAATCAATCGACTTACTTACGTAGGTGCCACCGTGGGGAGTAGAACCCCAGGACCTCCCAGTCTGAGGTACAGCTGTGACACCATTTTGTTGTGTTCAGTAAATGAAATCTGAAGATCGACCTAACATTATTTTGTTCAATTTCGTTACATTTGTTAAGACACTTTACACAACAGAAATGTCTTTCTACAACCACCAATCTTCCTGTGGCGACGCTTCTCTCCTCACGCTTGTTTGGCACCGTCGGCATCGTAGGGCGGACGCCCAAGAGCTGCGGCGCTCCATTCCTTGGTCACCACCTCCGGCTGTCTGTGCAAGGCTCCCAGCCCCCGGTTGGGCCGTTCTGGGCGTCGGAGGGTGACTCTCCCACTCCCATTAAGTCGTCACCTCCGAGCGCTCCCTGGCCGGGTTCGCGCCTGGGCCTCCCGTGGGCTCGCAGCTGTAGAACGATTTTCCTAAGGATGAGCCAAAGCGACAGTTCGCGAAAACAAGTGAACATCACATGTATTTCAGAGAAGTATCCCTCCGCCGCGACAGCTGTTCAGCTACGCCCCTTCGTAAAGTGCTAATGGCTCCTGTGAAAACATCCCTATGACTCTTAGACTTCTGTCTAAGAGTTTCGCTGAGGTATATGCACGTACGCGAGTCCGGGAAATATTTAAATTTAATTACGTATGTGGAAAATCTCTTAACATGCTCTCACAATCAGTAAAAGAAAACTGCCACGAATGTAAATAGAAAGAAAAATGATTTTAAGTCGGAAACACGTGCACCGGTGCGCATCCCGCATTCAAGTCTCGGTTTTAAAATAAACATAATATTTATCACACAAAAAATAAATTCAATGTAATATATAAAGAAAAAAAGATTTTTTACAGAAGAGCACATTACACTGCACTTCCTAATATCAATTATTTCTCGCGGCGCACTATATTTTTGTCGGACAAGGACATCACAAAAGGAAGTGTCGAAGCCATTTACAGGTTAACCAACTGGAAACGAACGAATGCGGGAAGGGAGTCTAATTGGCGTAAGGGCACAACGACCAACGAACCTTCAGTTATGTTCCCAGCACTAGCTGTCACTTTGGCTCACCCTCAGGAAAATCGCTCTATACCGAAGGGCTCGCTCCGCCTCACGCCGGGCGACCTCCCAGCCCTCCCAGCGGCCGGGCGACCTCCCAGCCCGAGAAAGAAGCGTAGCGAAATTTGCGTGGTCAGACGGAAGAGCAGGCCTCATGACCTGAGTCTCGCCACGTAAAATAAGGCAAAGCCAATTCAATTCCATTCGATTCCATTCGATTCGATTCGATTCGATTCGATTCGATTCGATTCGATTCGATTCGATTCGATTCGATTCGATTCGATTCGATTCGATTCGATTCGATTCGATTCGATTCGATTCGATTCGATTCGATTCGATTCGATTCGATTCGATTCGATTCGATTCAATTCAATACGACGCATGATGCCGTACTCCACTGAACTCTGAGATAGACTCGCGCCTCGCCAGGGGCCGGTAGTGCGTGTCCAGGTCGTGCCGCCACTGCTAGCGGCCCATAAAGCGCGCGTTGCCCATGGTGCGCGCGTGCCTTTCATACGAATGTTCGTCATATACAACACAGTTGATGCTCTGGGCCACTTTAGCCGGTGTAAAACGCGGAAACAGTGCGTTGCGGTGCGTTTGAGACCCTAAAAACAGGGGTTTGGTGTCAAAAGAAACGTACGTGTAGTGGAGGCAGGTGAGTTCTGTTGAAACAAAGAAGTTACTTCTTTTAGGGAGAAGGCGTAGGTAAGGACCAGGTGGGGAAATGACGGGGGAGAGGTAGAGACCTGTTAGAGAATAGGTGAGGGACATGTAGGAAACTCAAGGAGGTTTGATGGGAACCGAATTTGGAGAATCCTACAAGAGGAGACTTTTTTGAACTTAATTCCACATTGCATTTAAATAAAATAAATAAATAATAATAATAATAATAATAATAATAATAATAATAATAATAATAATAATAATAATAATAATAATCTTTTATAGGTAACCTGAAGAGGGGAAAAATCATATCTCCGAAACGTCGCTCAGAACGAAAAATGGGGAAAAATTGGCGAAAAATAAAACTTTATATAATGTGATTCTGTGTTTTCATTAAAATATATTTTTTATAAACTGGAGTATGTCAAAGTGAACTCTGCAGCCAAGCTCGTGTAATATGTATGAATAGTGATTCCACAGACAATTTTCTGTGTTTAATGATCATTTGAGTATTGTACGTATTAAAGAGTATTGACAATTGGATATTATGCGTACTTTCATCGCATTTGTCTATCTGTGTGGTAATAAACATTAACAATGTTCGTCCATTTACTAGATTTAATATGATGAAATTTGACAATTTAAAGTCCGGAAACCCGGTTGCAGTAAGAAGCTATTTTCATGAGTAAAACTACTTCATCTGTATTACTTGCATGCTAATTTAACCCGTTACAGGGTGTTATTAACAATCTGTAAACTTGTTTCTAAAACTAACTAACAGGTTTATTTATAGATTTATTAACAGACAATTTGAAGAAATTCGGTAACAGAATTCAAACTTTGACTACCTAAATTAGCTGGAACGGATAAACGGATTAATTGTAACTATCAATTTAGAAGAAGGAAATTTTGGAAGATTTGCGATAATGCAATTCTTACCAATTATAATACGATAGAAACAAACATTTTTCTATACAGGCCATTTGCTAATTGCATGGAACTTTTCAAGTATGATCGCATTTAAATGTAAGGAAATTCGATCTAAATTATAGTTCTCATTACCACAGTAGCAATTATTTCACGAGCATGTGACTACGTAATATACGTGTGTGACTTTAAAAGTAATAAAGTCAAAAAAGCAAATTTTACAGGACAGAAGAAAAACTAAATATAGTTTAATAAACAAGACAGAATAAAATTACAAGTGTTGTGGGATATTTTTAATTTAAAAAACATAATTATTACCAGCAATTTAATAAATAAAACATACCAGTTTTATATGATTGTTTTTAAAAATAATCGATTTTTTTCATTTGATTCAAATTCTAGACTTACAAGATAATTAATTTCAGATTCAAATTCTCTTAGATTTGTAATGCCATATTTAATAAGCCAGTAAATTTAGACCTCGCATCATTTAAGAAAACTCGAAAAAAAGTCCTCTTGCTCGATAGGTAAATCTCAAACAGGTCAGGGAAAATTGGCTTTGCATTAACATCTACTAAGGTATTTCTGCTGCTTTATTTTTTATTTTCATCTTCTCATCAGGTAGTAACTTTACGGAACATTAAAAAAGCTTATTCGTTAAACCTTGAGAGATACGACCGCTAATGCACTGGATGTTTCTAACGACCTTCCAAGGCTATGGCACGGTCTAGAGGGAATGTGTATTTGAGTTCCGCTTTCAGTCTGCACATCTCTGCTTCCGTGATTATAACCTTGACCCGCTTTGTATACGGACTTGACGTTGATTCATCCTAAAAAAAGCACTAAAAAGCCATAAAACAATTCTGACGCTCGCCTTCTCTTATGAAAAATATCCATCAGCTTTTAAGGCTTCTTGATAGCCAAACATTCAAAGAAGCCGAAAAGCTAATGCATTGTCTTAAAACTTGTGATTAATTTTGAATAGAAGAATTTTTAATAGACTACCATCAATAGTCCTTATCACTTCAATTAAATCGTCTTTCTCATTTCTTACTCTGTATCAAACACTATTTATTTTGAGTATTTGATTTCACACGTGACGTAGCGTTAATAAAATTACTGGGAATTGGCCCTGGGCTGGGAGGAGACCATTCCAGATCGTTAGCAGTGTCCACAGAGGCGACCGCCGAGAGCAATTCGGCTCTCTAACGTGCGCGCGGCAGAGAGCGCCCTCTGGCGAGAGCAAACACGGCGCCCGGCGCGAGGGCCACGTCGCGCAGACGCCGTTATGAGCGGAATTCTATTTAAGAACTGCCGCGCCGCGCCGCGCTCGTGTGAACGGTCTTCTGCGGCCGGCGGCGCGCGAAAGGGGAAATAAACAGGATGCGCGCTGATCTGCCGCAGGCCCTTCTTCCCCAACCGCCCTCGACGCTTACGGGCCGCTTCGCTTCCCCACCCCCATGCAACTGCCCACCTTCTCTCTCTCGCCCTCGGTCTTCACCGCCCTCCCCGACTCACCGGCCCCGGAAACCGTCTTCCCACGCCCACCATTGGTTGATTAGTGATTCCAGTCACGTCTACTACCAAGGTCATTAGTCCTGTACATGCAGCGCATGTGTTGTTCTCTGGATGTGGCCCCGCTGGAAGGCGAGATTCGGTGCCGACCTACAGTCGGCCCACGGGCTTTCCCCCCAACCCGTCATCTCTCACCAGCGGGGCACCGCCCCAGCCGGGACAAGTTCTAAGCTCCCGACTGGTCTCCCGGAATATGTGATTGTGTAGTGCACGTTAGTGTAAGTGTTGTTTTGTTTATAAGGGGTGAGGATAGGACAAGAAAGGAAAGATCGCGCGCGGTCCGTTTGTTAGGGTACTGCTCCGGCATTCGCCTGATGTTGATCGGAGAAACCTCGGAAAACTACCGATCAGAGCAGCCAGCGACTAGAACTCTCCTCCATACAACCACTGAATTCGACCTAGCAATCTCGCTAATGTCGAAAATCCTGCCCCCGTCGGGACTCGAACCTAGGACCTTCCGGTCACAAGTATTGCAATGACATCAGTTGATGTCCAAAGCCATCTCTCCCGGCCGCAAGTGAAATGGACAGGTCTTAAATAGAAGAATGAGATATCCTTCAAAGGAGGAGCATGAGAAGGAGAGCGGGAGTAAGGAGATGGAGAACACGTGAAAATAACAAAAGATCATAAAATATTATGATAAATAGGAGGAAGGACAAGGAGGAAGAGGAGATAAAATTGAGGAAGAGAAGACGGAGAAATTATGAAAAATAATAAAAAAAACATGATAAGAACGAAAAAAGAGCAATCGAAGAGAAATGAATGTAAGTAGTTTGAGAAAGAGAGAGAAGAGATACGTTATAGAAGCTGAAAGGACTGGGATAAAGGAAGTGGAGGAAGACGAGAAAAAGAAGGAAATAGAAGATTGGCGGTGTGGCAGATGAGGATGATAAAGGGAATGAAATGAAACTTTGGACTAGGTTGATAATATAGGTACGATAACGGCCTACGATGAAATTGCAAACCCGCATATTGAATCAGTATTACACGAAAAACATTTAATTAGCTAACTTACTGGGAATATCAAAAGAATTCTCCTGGTATTTCCGAGTCGTACAATTTGTAGTATTAGTAACTGCAGTATGATTTGTAAACTAATCTAGATCCTTCATCTTTGATGTTTCTGGTGTAATCCTGCACTGTAAAAAGCGAGAATCAAACTTTCGGGAGGATTGCAAAAAGACGTTATCTTCAACCGTTTATGGATTAAGATATGCACTCTCTTGGAATATGTTTCAAAATTAATTTACGAACCTTTGACGCTGCAATGCTGATGCAATATAACGTGAATTAAATTTCTTAATGTACAACTAATTAGCATAACATTGTAGCGTAAGAACTCAAAATACAGGCGCGGTGACGCAGCGTAATCATGATAGTTATTTTATCTTTCTATTTATTAATAAATATGAAATACTACCAGCGGTTGAGACTGAAATACATAGAAAATAATCATGTATACAAGATATTTGAAACTTTTCCGGAATTCCCATACGCAGTAACACTATTATATCAAATCCGTGACGGGTTTTGTAAACAAATGTTAACATATATCCAGTTTTAGGAATGACAGAAGATTTGTTAAAAAATGTAAGAATCTGTGATACCGGGTCTGACTAAATTTAGAAATACTGTAGTTAAAAGTCTTGACATGTATGTACATTTTTACTATTATTTTATTAGTGTTCATTCTGTGGTCGATGCTTCTGAAACACTTGCATTACGCCTTTTTTAATGGAGAATACTGGCTTTCCTTCCCAATATTTTTAATTTTTTAAATTTTGTTATTAATAGTATATTTGCATTTTTGATAGTATAATTTGCATTCTTGTCATAGATTTGCATACTAAATGGAGTCATTTTTTAACGAAAGCATATAATGCTACAGAGATGCCAACAATGTTGAAATAGAGAAAATATTGTAACTTGAGACCTCATACGGCGAAGGAAGTTCTTAGTTATTTGCTTACTGCAGAGTGAAATGCATATTTCATTCGTTGGAAGATGCAGCTTGAAGAGGAACGGTGAGATCAGTTGGGAGTGAAACAAAGTTCTAAAAGCATTACCAAAATATTTTTAAAATAAAATTGGATACCACGGTTTGTCTTATGAGTCTTTTCTCCCCAGAAAAAAATCAATTGGAAATCCGTGAATATTTTTCGCTCTATAGGTACTTTTGGGATAAGGAAATAACTGAATATTCTGAACACAAATCGGTTTTCTAATTAAGATGGAAAGGTGACACGGGGAGAAAGTTTCATGGCAATACACTCACATACAGCCATTTGTAAAAAATATGAATATAAATTCTATTTACATCAAATATATTAACAGCAAAATAAGTGTTTGAAATCGGTTTATAATTGACTCATATATCCAGTTTCACAGAGCAAATCAAGTCAATTATCTATCCAATGATAAGTTATATTTGAAAACAATGTGTCGAACTCATCAGGCTACAGAGTGAAATAAATATATTCACTTAAATATCCACTGCAAGTAGATTATCCATCTGACTTTCATTGCACTAAATGAAGGAAGTATGTTCTTCACATCTTGCTAGAAAGTATTTTTGGGTAACACTTAATGTATAAAACATCTACTGGGTAAAAATATGTGATAAGACCGAAAAAGAATTTGTGAACTCATACTGGGAAGGCAAATTAAGAAGATCTGTAATGATCAAGGTATGGGATATATGATGCCTCCCTACAAGTACAATGTGAATATCTCCGTGGCTTAAGCACTTCTTCAACACCTGCCACTAGCAACACTCAGAAAGCAGAAAAAAGTCTCAGTTCTAGTTCATGCTCTTCCCTGAGCTTGAGAAGATTTCTGCGTGTTCTTGGTACTTCACTGTCGCAGTTCTGTTTTCCATTAATAATACCAATTACAATAAAACCTCCATTATCTTACACCCAATTTACAGACTTTCCCATTTAACAATTAGTTTGACCGAACCACAAGGTCAATTTCACAGGTGTCACTTAATCAAACATTTTAGTCCATTTCCCCCCTCCCTCCGCGTATTCCTCCCCCATAACCAAATATCGGCTAGCCGCTCAAATTGAAGCTGTAAATAAGACCTTGACCACAAAGTCATTCGTGTACTTTTTAAACAATTATTATAGATTAATATTATTTATTAAATTATATCGGATAAATTAATAATTTATATTTTTATAATAAAAAATATATTTTTGAAATAAATTATAAGAAATAATTTTACAAAGAGATAATTTATCATTTTTATTGACAATTTTCGTGAAGAGTTGATTATTTTTTTCCGGACGCATCAAGTGTTATGGCCATTAATTTCGTTAGTCTAGTGGAGATCTGGCGCCGAACAACACATTTCCTTGCGGGTGTTTCCCTGCACCAGGTACCTCCACCAGTGGGGCACCGCTTCAGCAGGGAGAGCTCAAAGCCCCCGACTTACGTGCCAACGTGTGTTAGTTAGTTAATGCCTTATTTTACGTGGCGAGACTCGGGCCATCAGGCCCGCTCTTCCGTCTAACCACGCAAATTTCGCTACGCTCCTTTCACCACCTAGCGGAGAAAGGAGGTAATATCTTGGGCGACGAAACAGTTGGATCTCAATTTTGCTCAGAGGCTTCATTTAGGCTTGAGGATCTTTTACATGCAGTAAATCTACTAACATGGGACAGCCGGCTTTACTTCCCCTCCGAAGGAAGGCGTACGAAGGATTTTTTCGCCCTTAAAAATCCACGGCTTCGATCGGGTTTGAACCCGCAAACTCGGGTACAAGAGTCCGGTACGCTGACCGTTATACCACCGAATCAAACTGTGTAGCACTGTGGTGCATGTAAGTGTGTGTAGAGGGAGAGGATAGGTCAAGAAAGATGAAGGAAAGATCGCGCACTGTCCTCGGCCCGCTTGTTAGGATACTGCTCCGCAATTTTTCTGGTATCTTGTTAGGAATATGTGGCAATTCTAGAAGCAACAGTAGTAGAAGGAGATGCACAATGTAAAACTGTCTGAAAAGTTGACAAAAATATTTTAAACACTTTTACTAATTTTGAAATGTGTTTTGTACATTGGGTCATTGTGTTTCATTTAAGTGTGTGTGTGAAAACCTACAGCAAGTGGAGTGTGATGAAGCAAGACCCTAAAATATGAGGGTTTTTTTATGGCATTTAGTGAGATACTTGGTGCAGATTTATTTAGTTTTTAAGTTAAATGTTTTGTAAAGAATTTTGATTTTATTCGTAAAGCATGATATCTAAAAACGATCAATTATTAAAATACTTTGGATTGGAATGGATGGATTTTTTTGAAATGATTGTCAGCTTCTCAAATGCCGAATAATTTGAAAATTGGGTATGCGAGTAAACAAAATTGAAAGAACGCATGCAACGAAAATTATTGACAGAAGAATGTTTATACCATGTAATAAAGATATAAGCAATTTCAATACGTCCATGATTATAAACATGTAATCATATTTTATCCCCCCATTTCAAATAGGAATTGTAAATGCGATTGAGAATTTTATACATTGTGAATGATAATTAGATGGAAATTGTAAATAGATTAATTATGAATCTTGTATAATTTATATCAAAGAGTAAATAATGATGCATAACAATACATGGAAATAATACAAGTTTTAAAGAGAGTAAAAAGGGAATAATTTGTGAAGAACAGTGAAGTAGAAAGAAGATGGTTCCGAGCTTCAAATGTGGATGATGTGAGGAGAGATCTGTAAAAGTGACAGGGTTCATTGGAAAGACAAAGAAATTTTGGGGATATAAATACGTATGTGGGTGAGCATTAAACATAGAGAAGATAAACAGCATAAACATACAAAAGAGCTTTTGCTGAAAATTGAAAAACGAATGCTTTGATTCACTCGAATTTTAAGAAGGGATCATTCAAGGACTGTAGTTGGTTCCGCGAGTTTCATTTATTAAGTAAAGTAATAAAATATGAAATGTGAATGAACGTGGAGCAAATACCGTTCGGTAACCTGAAATTATAGAACTTCCACATTTCTCCACAAACATGGCGTATCAGTTTGGTATATTTACAAGAAAAAAGAGCTCAAATGTAATTTATCTAAAATGTCTACAAAGTGGATTCAACGTTTTACGATATTCCTATCGTTACACGCCTATCATTACAATATTCAACTGGCTACAAAGTCGACCTAACTACATGGTCTGATAAGTCTTCAGACTCGCGTTGTGTGGAATATCTGACGATAACGATTAAAATAAATTATTTGAAGTTGGTAGTTGGGCAGTTTCCACAGCGCCTTTGAGAAGGGAGCAAGATTCTCGAGCCCACATGGGACCCTGCGCGCGTTGGAGTCTGGGGAGAGGCGGAGCCTCCTGAAGCCGCGAGGGCGTGTGCGTGGTTGGCAGCCCTGCGCGAATCCATCTGCGCGCTGCGCCCGCGGAGGGCTTCCCCATCAGCGCATCCACCTGCGCCCCGCCCCCCCCCCCCCGCCGCCTGCCCTCGTACGTACCCTTTCCCGAGGGCGGGAGGGTGGTCTGCGGAGGCAGCGGTGAGCGCGGGACCCTCCCACCACTGGGGCACAGGCTCCGCGTCTCGCCCAAACCAAGTCATTCATTCGTGGTTCCGGGCGCTCAACGACTAAGGTCATTAGTCCCGTGAGTAGAGTGCAATTTTCATCGCGGGAGGTGGCGGTGATCTTGCCCCGCTGGATGGTGAGATCCGGCGCCGACCTTCCCGTCGGCTTGCGGGTTTTCCCCAACCAGGTATCTCCCACAAATGTAGCATCGCCTCAGCCGAAACAAGCTCTAAGTTCCTGGTCTTCCCACATGTGTGTGTTATAGTGCATGAAGTATATGGAAGTGGGTGTAAGCATGACGAGAGAATAGGACATTTCGAAGGAAAGATGGAACACGGTCCGAGCTCCCCATTTGTTAGGGTACCGTACTACTCCGGCAATCGCCTGGTGTGACAGGAGAAAGCACGGAAAACCACCGACCAGAGCAGACGGTCGCTAGAAGTTTCCTCCAAACAGCGTCTGAATTCCACCTAGGTATCTAGCTGGTGTCGAAAATCTCATACGAACCCTGCGACCTCCCGGTCAGAGGCACAGCAGTGATATCAATTAATGTCCTGAGCAACCTGTGCCAGTTAATAAGCCGAAATTTTCATATTTTGTGTCTCTAGACAAAAAGCAAATGATACTAAAGCATTAGGGTATTATAAATGTGTACCGATAGCTTGTGCTCGTGCCGTTTGTCATCATTACAGTAAATTTTGAGATATATCTGAATGTTTTATACGTCATTTATTTAGGTATACAACATATTTGCGTCTTTTTGTAAACTAACATTTTAAACGCCCTTTTCTGTTTCAATAAATCGTTCATAAAAGCACATTTTACGGCACAAATGATGATGTTCATTTGACATGACGTCTGAACATTTTACAACACGAATGATTACGTCATCACACATTCAGCCAATTGCAGCAAAAGAATTCTGGGGAGGTAGCGGTAAACGGAAAAGCCAGTCACCGTCATCTCGCAGAGATGTCAAATACCCGAGACGTCACAAGAAAGTTGTTTCGCAAAATTAAGTTTGATTCTCTCATAAATTTATAAAGCCGTTATACGAAATATATAGCGTACGTGACTCGTTTACAATGTTGCTTGTAAAAACTCGCTCCTAACGTCGCTCGCTTTCAAAACGTGTACTCATGCAATGAAGCTTAACATTACAAACTAATTGCACGACCTATTATTACACACAGGTTGCGGGCTCCATGCGAACACACAGGACAGCGGCGACCTCTCCTGTGCGCACGCGCATGCGCATGGAGGCGCAGCACGAGGCGTCGGGAAAAGCCTCCGCGGCCAAAGGGACGGCGCGCGGGCACTAAATGCCGCGAAGGCGCGAACAGCGCACCGGCATCAGAGGCATCACGTTAACGACTATTAACTCCGTATATTTGTGCCCGCAGCACCAACAAGCACGCACTAACGCCCGCGTGTCCACCGCCTGCAAAAAATACAGGATGTTGATTTCACGCAGTGAAACATGCAGCTTGGAGCGTTTAATCACGCGCTCGCTACATGACGCCATGTGTGCTGTCCAGACACCCTCCAAGCCACTTGAGATGCTCCAGAGACCTTATTGCCTCGCACCATGCACGTGAACAGCCAGCGGTGACTTTGACCTTAGACTGTGAAAGGGGATAAATAGAATTACAGAAAGGTGTGCACAATTATTTCAAGGGCCGTATTGAGAAACAAAAACATTTGATTTAAACTCATTTCATTTTTTTTAAAAAATACGTTAATCCTAGAATGCATATGCAGGACTTCCGAAAACCCAACGTTTATTTATTTCGCTTTTTACTCTCCACATTTGCATTTCTGGGAGCTTGCTCTTCGTCTGATAGTTTTTTCATCTTTCTACTTTAATTTAAGTGACTGGCAAATGAAAAATTCTCAGAAGTTATATAGATAGGTCCTGAAATTTCATTTTACTGCACGTACTTATTGAATTGTGTGTTACATCAAAGCATACACAAGGCTATTAAGTCCTTGTAGTTGTTTAAGGCCCTATTATAGTTATTATAAATAAATAATCATTTGATTAACATTAAGAGTTGAATTTCTCTGAAATCATTAAGATATGAAGTTATTAAGAATTAAAAACAATTTTATATATTTTGTGAATTACAAAAATGGTATTTTCGTACATAGTTTTGTTCCAAATAAAGCTTCAACAGTTTTTAGACATCTGAGACATCTATTTTGAACAAAGATATGTATAAAAAAGACAACTTTTGTATTTTACAAAACTGTATTATACATCTGCTTCAAAGAAGTGCATTCTACATTCTCATAAATGTTTGTTATATTTGGAAATTGACACATAATTATGTTTTTAGAAGACTGTATTTTATCTACCTATTGTAGAGTTTACTACAGAAGTAATATGCCTGAAGATGGAGTAAGAAATACTCCAAGACGTTGCAGATGCATGAATAAAATCAGTTGTCTAAAAATTGTTGAAACATGATTTGTAACAAAAACTTTTAGATGTATTATTGGAGAGCAGAGGCCATGCATAAGGCTTCATGTAGTTTCCCGGCTCCATGGATAATAGGGTAATTAAAAATGTGTAAGGAAAAACTTCTACAACTTTTCTCCCAATTTTACAAGACCACATCAGTTATTACGTACCCCTCGACTACGAATATACATCGCCCACCCAGTCAGAAACTCAACGTAACTCTGTACGCAAATATGTAGAAAAGCGATCCGTCGGTGCATTAGTACGAGTGCGCCCCAACTTTGCTCAGTGGGGTTGTGCATACGGAATGCCCCGCGCCGCGCTTCAGCGTGCCGCGTCCATCCCACGCGACGGCGCATTGGCGGCGGCAGGCGGCCTCACTCGCGGAAATCCGAGTTCCCGTCCCTCATATGCACCTCCACCCCACTCCACTCAATCTATGCGCGCCGCCTCCTTTCAGAGCCCCTCGGTCCGGCTCCACGCTCCCGCACCACGCGCTTCAATCCGTTTACACATCCATCGGGACACTGCCCGGCCCCGCCCCCGCCCGCCCCCGCCCGCCCGCCCCCGCCCCCGCCCGCCCCCGCCCGCCCCCGCTCAACCCACCCGCCCCTGCTGTCCCCACCGCCCCCGCCGTCACCCCGCCGTTCCGACCCCCCACGACGCCCCTGCCGTCCCCGCTGATGCTGACGCGCCGTCCCCTGCGCTGACCCCGGGCCGCTCTGGGCCCAAGCTGCCCTCCCCGCTCGCCCCCGGGGCGACCTCGTCACCCGAGGGACGGCCGCGCGTCACTCGCGAGCTCTCCGCGCCGCGCGCTGCCGCCGCCTGGAGTTAGCGTCAACGCCACGCCCCCTCGCCCCCGCGCCGCCCTCGCGCGCGGCCCCGTCAGGGGTGGACAGACCGCGCGCCGGCCGCATTCATTTGCTCTCACGTACGCACAAACTTCATCATTTTCTTTATCTTCATCTTCAACTTTACCTTCATCCTCCCCTTCAACTTCTAAGCTTTCATTGTATTTATCATCTCATCCAATTTCAACGTCTTTTCTATCTTCGTTGAGTCATCATTTTCATCTCCATCGGGTAATCGTTCCCATCTTCATCGCATCATCTTTTCCATCTTCATCGGGTCATCTTTTCCATCTTCATCGGGTCACCTTTCCCATCTTCATCGGGTAATGTTTCCCATCTCAATCATCCTCATATTTTCCACCAGCACCTCTTCCTTCATTTTCATCTTCATTTTCATCATCGTTTCCATCTTTATTATATTCACCAGCATCACCATTCTATACGTATATCATCATCATCATTTCTTCATCTATATCCCATTCCTTCTTCACTTTCATTATCGTTTCGGTATTCATTATCTTTTACAGGTTCATAATTCATTTTCACCATCATGACAATATCAAGAAGTGAAATGGTACACGTAAAGAAACCGAAGAACAGGAAGAAAACATTTTACTCGTAATCAGATACAAAAATCTCCACCTTCTTAATCTGTCACAATGAACTGTGAAAGAACAAATTAACTTCGCGCTTACTTACTTTCTCTTCTACTCGGTTCTCACTTTCGTTTCTAAGCTTCAAATTATTCATATCGATTCTATGATTTGTATAATGCATTCACACAATTTAATATCCTTTCCCACTGTCATTCTGGATTTGTAAAGTAAACCTAAAAGCAAGGGGCTAAGAAAAAAAGTATCGCATTAAAAATTGAAACGAAATATTCTACAGCGAGCAACACATGAGGCATAGTTTTTGTGGAATTCGGCTCGGCAGTCTTCGACTCGGTTTAGCCCGACTGTGCTCCAGGCCCCTGCCCCGCCAGCGCAAAAGTGCGCTTCACTGGAGCCAGCAGAAGAGACTTCGCAGGTCACTTGGACACGTGTTTTGCTTCCACGAGTAGAAATCGAAATGTGATACCGTGTCCGTGCGTGCGTGGAGGGCCCCGGTGTCCTTGCGTCTGTGTGAGGGAGGGAGGGAGGGAGGGCGCGTGTGTGTGCATGCAGAGCCCGCGCCGAGCGTTGAGCACCCTTGGATTTGGCTGCAGCGGCTGCCTTCATCCGCCGGCACCTGCGCCGTCTCATGCAATTCAAAGGCGGTGGCCGGCGCGCACCCAGCTCGGACCGCTCCCCCCCCCTTTCCACTCTGCCCTTCCCTCTCGCACCCGCCCGCCTCCTCCCGACGCGCTCCACCCTTCCCTGCCTGGGCCCGTCTCCCTCTCGCCCCTCTTTCCCGCCTTCTGTCCCAGCCGCTGAGCTCCCTTTTTCGTCTCGCCCCACCATGCTCCCTTTCACCCAGCCCTTCTCTCTCCCACCCACCCACCTCCTCCCAACGCGCTCCACCCTTCCCTGCCTGGGCTCGTCTCCCTCTCGGATCTCAATCCCCCGTTCTGTCCCAGCCGCTGAGCTCCCTTTTTCGTCTCGCTCCGCCACGCCCCCTTTCACTCTGACCTTCTCTTACCCTCTGGTCCCAGCCCGTCTCCTTCCGACTCCCTCCACCCAACCTCGCCTCGCCCCACTCCGCCACCCATTTGCCCTCTTTGTCCCTTATCTCTCTCGCCCTGCCACGTTCGTCCATCCCCCGTTCTGTCCCAGCCGCTGAGCTCCCTTTTTCGTCTCGCTCCGCCACGCCCCCTTTCACTCTGACCTTCTCTTACCCTCTGGTCCCAGCCCGTCTCCTTCCGACTCCCTCCACCCAACCTCGCCTCGCCCCACTCCGCCACCCATTTGCCCTCTTTGTCCCTTATCTCTCTCGCCCTGCCACGTTCGTCCATCCCCCGTTCTGTCCCAGCCTCTGAGCTCCCTTTTTCGTCTCGTCCCATCACGCCCCCTTTCACTCTGTCCTCTCTCCCGCTCGCCTCCTCGCGACTCTCTCCACCCTTCCTCACCTCGCCCCGCCCCGCCACGCATTTCCCCTCTACGCCCCTCACCCCCCTCGCCATGCCCCGCCCCTCCATCCGCCGTTCTGTCCCAGACGCTGGGCTCCCTCCTCTTCCCTCCTCTTCCCGCCCCTCCCCACCCCACCCCAGCCCACCCCGCGACGCCTTACCTCTCTTCGCCACACCTGTCAGCCCAACTCACTCCCAAGTATCCCTCTCTTCCTCTCGATCCCAGCCTCACCCAGTCCCACCCGCCCAGCCAAGCCCCGCTTCACTTCTTCAACTTCTCGCATTTGCCCCATCCCTTCCATCTTACTCCTCCTCTCCTTGCCTCGTCCCATTCTGCTTCCTCCTCCCTTCATCACCATCCACCTTGCCTGCCCAACTCTTCACGCTTCACATCTCCCCACCTTTCTCCTCTTCGTTACGCTCCCCAACAGGCTGACCTCCACCCTTCTCCACGTCCGCCCCTCGTCCCAAACCTCCCCTCATCACCATCCCTCCCGTCCCGCCCCCTCCCCAGCTCACTTCCCTCCATCTCAATCTTCTCTGCTGCACCTCGCCCAACTCCGTCCCGCTTCACCTTTCCTGCCCTCTCCCCACCCACTGCCGGCCCTGCCCCGTCCAGTCCCCGGTGGCGGTGCCGCTTCCAATTTCCATGAATTAACACGTGATGTTTCCGTTTGCAGCTCTCGGGCTTAATGCATGCATCAGTGGGCGGGGGCGGGGGCGGGGGCGGGGGCGGGGCCGCGCGCTCCCATGCAACAGGAGGTCGCGGGGTGGGCGCTCGGAGAGCAGCTTCAGAGACGGGGAGCGACCCACGACCTCCAACGCTCACTTTAATGCCCGCCGACGGTTATTTCTCCATCCTATGTACGCTATCGAAGTCGGGAATTAACACGAAATGGGCATGCGGTGTCTATACTATAACGTTTTAATACAGAAATTGCTTTAAGAAATAAAGACGTTCTGTATGTACTACATGAAATTTGGCTGATGAAGTTTTGCTTAGAACCCCATCGCCTCTTAAAGGTTTTTACGTTACTAGGCTTAAAGAGTCAAAGTCCGTTATTTGTGATATCGGTCGTGTAAAGTTCAACACTTTTCCCTAAAACCACCTTCTTGCAAGAAAAAAATAAAAACAAGGAACTAAGTGTACTCAAATGCCATGTTTAGCTGCAACTCATTAGTTTTGATCGGCGAAATCTAAAATCCTCAACAGTCGCCGTCATTTAAGAGTGGATTTTCGTTCTCTTTGATCGCGTTAATTCGCCGGCGTCGTGAAGTCAGAGGGATTAAGTAATACGATACATTTTAGATTCCTGTTTGGGTGACCGTCCGGGAACCCCGGGATCGAACTGCACCGCGCTACTAGCCGAAGTGATAAAAGACAACGCCTGACAATGACTGACTAGAAAAAAGGAGGATTACGCCAAACCTTTGAAGCCAGTAGATGGCTATGTTCTTACGAATTGTGCCGTTCTAACGAATTTGCGGTAACAGTTGCAGTATTACAGAAACATTCAAATCTAACCTGAACTAGTCATGACCTCACATCACGGTGCCACAGCAGTCAGTATTTACTTATTCAGTGCGCCACCACCAGCACTGTGGTCAAACTGTTTTGCAGAAATTTTGATACGTTGTAAGATATGAGAAAATAAGTCTCGATTCTCCTTTCAGGAAAAAATCAAATTCGTTAAATAACTAAGTGTTTAACTGTAAAGGGGAGATTCAAAAGCAATTATTATGAACAAACACAATTTCAAATTTTTAGTAATAAATTTTGGTACATATATTATATTTTATTTTCCCCTTGTATGTTGAAAGGAGAAAATTGTTTCCAAATATACAATCAGTTTTCAAAACTATATTTACTGAACACAAATGAAAAAAGTTCAGAATAGTAATATTATGCGCAAAGAACATTAAACGTTTCTTTAATGTAAAATTGATGATGAATATAAAATAGAATGCAATTTTTTTATAATATTTTCGAACATTATGCCAATAGAAAAATAAGTTAGGTTGTTTCATTGTTTTGGTTTGCAGCAGCGAATAGTCGATTCTTGCGTCATGTCAAGACAGTCCACTTGACTTCATTTCTTAAATGACTCGCTTCCGTCACCACTAATAACAATCATCCTTTCATTATTCTCCACTACGCCTTCTTGTAATTATTAAAGTGAGCTCGAGATGCATCTCTATTTTAGCCTTTCTTTCACGGTATGCACCTTATTTTTATTTTATAATACATCTCTCACACACCTCTTTATTAACTCTCATATTTGATTCTAGTATACGCATCTGGGTGGGCTCTATATCTGTACAATAAACCTTGATATTTAATTCCACTCTAATTCATGATATTCCCAATGTTGACTGTGTGTGTGTGTGTGTGTGTGTTGCCGTACTTCGTACTTATTTTTTCCGTTTTTCAAGAACCGCTTTTCGGCGCTTCCGCTTATCCCTAATCTCCTTCCCTCTCCGCTCTTTTCCCGACAGAAGTCGCAAGAGCTTAAGAGCTCACGGTCTCCTCCTAAAACAAAAAGTGTTAAGTGTTATGAACGCTGATATCGAAGGAGGCAACGGCGCTAGGATCAATTGCTTACCGAGAAATGTCGCTCAAACCGAGGGGAGGGGCAGGTGAGAAAAGCCAGGTCGTCATTCCTAGAAATCCACACAGGGTGAGGAAGGAAACGCGAGGCATCGCTTGCCATAAACACAGAGTGTTTCAGAGAGAACTGTAAATATTTCAAGTGGCAGTTGAACAGACAGTTCCTGGAAAAGGTAGCCATATACACAAGAGTCTAATTTTTGTTTGTTGTGAAATAAAAGCTGTTTGAAAAGAAACTACGGAAGTTTACTTTTAAAGTAAATAAAAGCATAAAACAAAATTATCGTCCTATTACAATATAAAAGCGGCAGTACTAAACCTCATTTCTTGAAATGTGAAATGTACTCGCTTAACTTTTAACGTGTCTTAACAACGTAAACTTTTTCTTTCACGAACGAAATATTTTACTTTCGGATGCCATTTATTATATGGTCCATTTTCAAAATATAAGTGAAAGTCAGAAAGTTTAGAGAAAAAAAGAGCAGCATGCACTATTTTCTATAGTTCAACACATCAAGCAAATTTATTTATTTTCAACAAAAACATATTAAATACATAGGCACAATATGAATTGGAAGTTAGAGATGTATATTACCTTAATAATTGAGTCACATGGGTTAATAATTGAGTCAACGATCTTCGTGTCTGCTAAAGGATAGCAAGTCTCCGCGGAAGTATTAATTTTCATTGACTGATGTTTCCGGACACCTCAGCTGTTGTAGTCATGGACCTTCGAGCACTCGTGCTCTTGCAAAAAGTACGACAAAGGAACATTTTTTACAGTAACATGAAATGTTGCGCTTAAGTAGTGAATTCCTTCTAGGCATTCATTTATTGACATTTCTTCATTGTCATTGCAGAAACAGCGATTATCTTGACCGTTTGTTGAGTTGTGAGAGAGAAATGTGAGAATAAAATGTTGTGGGAATTCTGATTCGGTGTTGACGTTCTTATGCGAAGAAATAAAAGAGGTCATCTTCATCTAGTATTTTTATTCAGATGGTCGGCTTTCGACGGCTTTGCCGTCATCATCAGTCTCGCTGCTTTCGGCAAAAGTCGGTAGACTATGATCTGTAGAAGCAGTCGCCACAAAAGCCGGCTATCTGAATAAATATACTATGTTGACGAAGATGACCTCTTTTATTTATTCGTACAATAAAAGGTGTTTCAAGTGTAGATTTTACATCGCACGATTTCAGGTGTTAATTTTTACAAATGGTCCTTTAACCCCGTTAGTGTAGTGAATGTTATCCTGAGAAGTGGCGGTTTTCATATCTCTTTCGGTGATAGCATCCAGTGCCAACCTCTTCACGTGAGCTTCCTGGGGATTTCCTCTTTTCAGGTAACTCTCCCGGTGGGGCACCGCCCCAGCCGAGTCAAGCTTTAAGCTGCCGACATTTGGGGTAGTGTAGTGGATGTAAGTGGGTGTAAGTAAGGGGAGAGGATAGGACAAGAAAGAGAAAGGAAAGATCGCGCGCGGTCCATGGTCCATTATTAGGATGCGAATCTATCATCTCTACAATCTTTTTATTCAATAAATATGCGATTTGTGTTGAAAATCTCATTGACGGAATTCTTTGAACTCTCAATTGTCTCTTATAAAAGTCACTGGAGGTGGCGCCATTAACATCAAACGTCTCGTTTGCGTACTATTTACATTTTAAATATATTATTGTTATAAGATTAGTCAATGTTAATCAATAATAATAATGATAATAATTATGATAATAATAATAATAATAATAACAACAACAACAACAACACCTTAGTATTGGTACCCACAACAGGATTACATCGCACGGAGATAGACAAGGGCTTCTTCTGTACTTCACAACACTGCAATACTTATTTCGAATCTTTCCTGTTAGCTTTATTGAATGGATAGAGGATATGAAAGATATGAGCTGTATGTTATTTATTCAAAATATTGGAAGACAATAATTGTAGTTCAAGAAGAATAAATGGTTTCTAAAAAGCATATTTATATGAAACACGTCTTTGTTTTGATGAGAATGTCAAGGAGACCAAATTACATAATAGACTCTTCGCATTATAAATTAATTATGTTAGCAATGAAATGTAATTTTAAAGGCACCTTATAATCAGGTATATATTCATAGTGATTCGGGAGGTGGCGGAAATAGGAAATATACTTTACTTTTAGTACTCAACTCAACGCGTAATAGAATGGAATAAGGAAATACACATTCATAGATATATGCACTAACATTGCTCTGTTTCTTGGCTTCTCGCAATAAGGCAGAAATTACGCGTGTGAAAAAAGAGTATTCTTATCATTTTAATGATTAACCACGGACTTCATTGGCTTTAAACCACAGTTAATTTTTTTAAAAGTAGCAGCATCTTCCTGAGTGCTTTGTTGTAATATTTGTAGCCCTTTAGAGGGCACCGTGTCATTTTGTAATGATTTAGATACTTTGATCATTTGTATTAATTCAAATACGAAATTAAATTATTGTGGGAACATCCAGCTTAATCAGACAGCTTCATTTCACTGCTACAATAACATTTCGTTCTCTTATTAATTTTATAACATTTTGTAGTACTGCACCTGTCAAAGTAACGTCAAAAAATGCGTCAATCACGCCACATTAAAATCAGTAAATCAGAATTTAATGTTAATATATTTTTACTAGTTTCCTTGAAATGACTTTTTCAATTTCAAAAAGTAAGCTATCTGGGGCATTGAAAAGATTAATTAACAAATATTGACAAATCGCTTCAGTTTCAAACCATGAAAGTTGCAACAGTTTGAGCAGAAAACCAAAGATATAAGCAAGCAGTACAAAGAAATACATTAATTATAATTACAACTGTATCGTCTATTTCTAAAATTCAGCTGTCAGAAAAACTGTCAATTTAGAGTTTCTTGCAGCAAAACACCTTCACCCGCGAATTATCGAATTTCGCTGGATGAATATCAGAGCAGCCTTTCATAACAATAACCACACAATTTTCCACAATTAATTTTCACAATATATTTTTATAAACTACGTTCCGGTAATGTGAGCTTAAAATAAAGCAAAATTAGCGCCAACTCCGCATCTGACGAGTAAAAAGCTGCAGTAAAAAGCACAATATTAAAAAGCACTAGAGCAAAATTTTAATAGCACGACTCACAAACTTGGATATTCACATGAATTTTCACATGAAATAGAGCATTTGCACACATCTCTCAGTTCTTTAATTTCTAGACAGAATATTTGTATTAGAAGTATTGGATTTGGAGAAACTTCATAAGCAATCATTTGAGGTTCTTCTATTCACAACTGCAACAATGTACGAGAACACAAACTTCCGCAATAAAAACGACGTGAGTAATATAAAATATGTTTGTGTAATTTTTAAAAATCAAAATAATACATAAAAATTGCATTTATAATTTGGTAATTAGTGTATTTAGCGTTATCTAAACGAAATTTTAAAGGAAAAAATCAAGCCGTTTGTAAGAGTCTTGTTTTCATTGCCGTCATTATTTCACTCGATATTACACGAGAACTACGAATAATTGCAAAAAGAATGTTCATGGTATTGATGAGAGAACTACTTGTGGAGAACAAGTACCTCTTGAAGAAAAAAATGGCTAATGAAGTTTACGGGGAAAGGGTCCGAAACTTTTGATACTTTTAAATTTCTGAAAATTTAGAGTTAGTGGTGAAAATCCTATATCATTTCGAAGTTTTCCTTGAAATAAAGTCAATTTATGACATTTTTTCAAACAATTCTCCATTATTTCCTTAAATTATTTTCTTAACTAGAGCAAGTTCGAATTTTTGGAAAATGGAAATTTTAAAAATAAAGAGAATATATATTATGTAGTAGCACCACTAGTGTATTAACGGATGGACTCATATAAAAATACACTTTTTTCTGTAAATGCGTTTATTTCGATATACATAAAATGTTTCGGACATTTTTCATCACGCAAAAGGCAAAAATCTTGATATGTTGTTATAAAGATCAAATTTCAGTAGAATTTAGGAACAAAACCTTTATTTAACACCAAGCACATACGCTTCTTTTTCCTTTCCCTTGCGTCGTAAGAAGAGAAAGTGTAGAAATCGTGCGCCGAAAAAACGGAGAATTTTCGACAGAAATATTTATAATACCGGACACTGGTAAGGTAAGAAATGGACAAAACTGTTTTCATTTTAAAAAATCTGCAAATTTTTAACAGAGCCCACTTAGTGGCTGAGTTGTAACAGCGTATTCCAAACCGATACAAATGATAGCCGAATTCAGTCGCCCGTGTACAAATATTTGCGCTTTACATCAATGTAGACAAATCTGCCATTTTATTACACAGATCAAATTTCAATATAAGCAAGAAACAAAATCTTTATTCAATATCCAGCTGAGACGCTCGCTACTTGTTTCCCTCCCTTACTTCATAAGAAAGAAAGTATTGGAATCATGGACCAGAAAACGGAGAATTTTCGACAGAAACATTCATATTTCCGGACCCTGCTAAGGGAAGTGAGTAAATCTCTTTTTAAATTTAACTAGTGATGCTGCAGAATGGCACAGTCTTTCTCGTAGTAAAGTTTTCTAATTTCTCTGGGGTGGGCTAGCTTTACACTCTTGCCTCATCCTCTTGCCAGCTGTCATCTATCAACACAGAAAATACGTTTTTTGAAGTTTTCTCAAATTTTCGTTTTCCTAATAGCAGATTCGAAATATAATATTAAAATATTAAAGAATGAAACTGCGACCTATCAGAAAATTTTCATTGAAAAACGTCGAGTCATTTTAAGGAAAAATTCGTTTAAACTGTAGCGCAAATGCGGAATTTGAAGCTCTTTGCCACAGAAAACTTTTGCGTTTTCGAAAAATTTCATTTGCATTCCTCTGAAGAACTTTTACTTACAAATCAAATAATGATCACAAATTGCTGGAAATGTGTATATTACCGGCGTGAGAGACAATTCAAAAAAATTACATTTATGCTATTTTTGAAAAAATAAAAGAATACATTAAAATGAATTTCATGTCATCTTAAACAATGCAATTAGCACTATCCGTTCGAAAAATTTCAAGAAATAATTTGGTGCAGTTTGAGAAAATGATGTTTGATCGTTTCTGAAAATGCGAAATTTTGAGCTCGTTTCCACAAAAAACATTTGAGTTTCCGAGAAACTTTATAAAGCATTTAAAACCCATGTACTCACAAATGAAATAATGTGAACAAATCGCGGCAAATGTAAAAAATAACAACGTGAGAGATTTGTGAAGAAATGAACATTTTTGTAATTTTTGAAGAAGAAAAAAAGAATCGAGCAAAATGGCGTTTATGTCCTCTCGTATAGTACATTTGTCACCATTCATACCAAAAGTTTAAAAAAATTGGTGCAGTTTTTGAGAAAATATGTTTTTTGTTATTTTCTAAAATAAAATATATCGCATCCAATATTGTGTTAAAACTACAAAAAGTTTCAAAAACTCTAAAAGACTTTAATGAAGAAACTAAATATAGATATAAAATATTACTTTAAGTAAAAAATCTCTATTTTAAATTTTGTAGTTGTAGGATAGGGTCGAAAAAATTGCAAACTTTTGAAATTTGCAAAAGTTCAGAGTTCAGTGATAGACAAACCTATTCCATCTTTTACTCTAATCTTACAAGAAATTTAAAGAAAAAAATTTTTGTGTAATTTCAGAGAAAATTTTGAAAATGTCCTAAGGGCTCCATGTAAAGAACTCCCAGATTTTAAATAACGATTTTCCAAGTTGTAGCTCTTCGAGTCGAGCCAGATCGATAGGGGAATATCCATTTTGAAAACAAATCATATATGTAGTTTAGGCGCTAATAGTGTCCACAGACATACAGACGGACAGACGGATGGGGGTATTTCCACCAATCGACATTTCGGTGTCAAGCACCCACGTAACATGGATTCTGGCTACACCAAGAATTAGAGAAATTTTCCTAAGTTTAGCATGTGGATCCATATTCATTTTCATAACCAGAGCACGGGAATAAGAGTTTTTCTGCCTAAATTTCTCCGTTATTTTCAGACAGCTCTACGTAACATTCTCTCTTCCGCAAAGCGGTAGCGTGAAAGTAAAATGCAAATTTGTAACAGCCTACACAGTGGCCAAGTTGCAACTGTATTTTCCGCACCGATAAAAATGATAGCCGAGTTCAGCCACATGCGGCTGCCGGCCGCGTGCAAATATTAGCGTTGGCTTGGGCGGGGGTGGCTGGTTGCGTTATCTGCGCTGGCCGCTTCGCCGCTGTCCTGGCGCGCGTGGGCGGGGCGCGCGCGCTGTTGTTTCTGCGCGCGCTGTTTGTGTTGCGTCGCGCGCCCACCTGTTGGTCCCACGCGCGCCGCCTGGCGGACCGCTGCCCCGGCCACTGAGACGCTGCGGTGGAGGAGTGCCATCTAGGGCAAGGTGGTGCCGCCGAGTGTGTTGGCGTATGTAGTGGCAGGATAGCAACTGAACTGCAAGTTCGAGGTTTCTGGGGGGATGGAGGAGTACCATCTGGGGCATGCTGGTGCCGGCGAGTGTGTTGGCGTATGTAGTGGCAAGATCGCAACTGAACTGCAAGTTCGAGGTTTCTGGGGGGATGGAGGAGTACCATCTGGGGCATGCTGGTGCCGGCGAGTGTGTTGGCGTATGTAGTGGCAAGATCGCAACTGAACTGCAAGTTCGAGGTTTCTGGGGGGATGGAGGAGTAACATCTGGGGCAGGCTGGTGCCGGCGAGTGTGTTGGCATATGTAGTGGCAAGATCGCAACTGAACTGCAAGTTCGAGGTTTCTGGGGGGATGGAGGAGTACCATCTGGGGCATGCTGGTGCCGGCGAGTGTGTTGGCGTATGTAGTGGCAAGATCGCAACTGAACTGCAAGTTCGAGGTTTCTGGGGGGATGGAGGAGTAACATCTGGGGCATGCTGGTGCCGGCGAGTGTGTTGGCGTATGTAGTGGCAAGATCGCAACTGAACTGCAAGTTCGAGGTTTCTGGGGGGATGGAGGAGTACCATCTGGGGCATGCTGGTGCCGGCGAGTGTGTTGGCGTATGTAGTGGCAAGATCGCAACTGAACTGCAAGTTCGAGGTTTCTGGGGGGATGGAGGAGTAACATCTGGGGCAGGCTGGTGCCGGCGAGTGTGTTGGCATATGTAGTGGCAAGATCGCAACTGTACTGCAAGTTCGAGGTTTCTGGGGGGATGGAGGAGTACCATCTGGGGCATGCTGGTGCCGGCGAGTGTGTTGGCGTATGTAGTGGCAAGATCGCAACTGAACTGCAAGTTCGAGGTTTCTGGGGGGATGGAGGAGTAACATCTGGGGCAAGCTGGTGCCGGCGAGTGTGTTGGCGTATGTAGTGGCAAGATCGCAACTGAACTGCAAGTTCGAGGTTTCTGGGGGGATGGAGGAGTACCATCTGGGGCATGCTGGTGCCGGCGAGTGTGTTGGCGTATGTAGTGGCAAGATCGCAACTGAACTGCAAGTTCGAGGTTTCTGGGGGGATGGAGGGGCAGGCTGGTGCCGGCGAGTGTGTTGGCAATGTAGTGGCAAGATCGCAACTGAACTGTCGAGGTTTCTAGGGGATGGAGGAGTACCATCTGGGGCAGACTGGTGCCGGCGATTGTGTTGATGTACCCTCTCCCTCAGAAAAAATGTCGTTCAAAATTCTATCTTCCACACCGCGCCGACAAACTTGGACACCCATCGGCCTGGGGGAGGGCAGGGGGAGGGACGCGTTGACCAATCGCTAGCAGGTAGAAACACAGTTGTCTGTGATTGGTGCAACATCCCAAGGGGCAGAAAGAACGCTGTCTCAGGGGGAGGGGGCTAGTTCGTTTACGTACGAGACGGAAATATCGTCATATTTCCCTGCCGAAGGAGATAGTTTGCCTGCGCGTACGCCACGACGAAAAAACTATTTCTAAGCGGGGTTTTCCGTCCAGAATGATTGTCTATAGACCAGTAAATATTTATCATTTTAGCAACAATTATTCTAACTTTTAGTAATCGATTTGTAACTCCTGACAAACTGCTATTTTGAGATATTCATTTCAGGCACAATTTGCGGAGCTTTCCCGGCCGTTCTAACGCATATTTCGAATTTGTTTATAAAATTATAAATTGTTGCAAAATTGTTAATTCGCTGTTTTTGGTTCTGGGACATCGGGAGACTCTCCCCCCTTTAGATTTGCAAAATTTGGAAATTGTTTATAAATTTGCAATTGTTGCAAATTTTTTTATTGTCTAATCTGAATGGCGTTTAAATGTGATGCAAAATTCCGGAATCCGTTCGGTGCTATTATATATCTCGTTCTCGAGATATATGTAATTGTTTATAAGAAATTAACATCTTAGTAGACCCCATTTGTTTGCGGCTTAATTCATTCGCGCTAGCAGAATAGCGTGGGATGGGCATACTGAAAAAACAGTTCTCCAATGCCGCGCTTTTGCCTGCCACATACGCTTAAAATGCACTTGCTTGTAAACAAATTATGTGGCCTATTTAATTATGCTAAATTCGTATTTTTACGGCAAGTATGAGCATAACTTTTATTTGGTTTGTATATTCCCTTTTAAATCCTACAATTTCCAAGTCGATATATTTATCAAATAGGAAAGAAATTGATTATAAAAAAAATATTTTTCAAGGTGCATTACGCCCAAACAATTGTTTCTGTTTTTCTATCAAAGGGATGTTGAGCAACCGAATAACTGTATTATTAATTTTTGTTAAGTCCCCTGTTAACACCGAGAGTCAGAAACTATTTGTTCCTCTTGTTTAACCATTACCATTAAAAAATAGGGAAACATATTGCTTAGCTGTTTGCTATAAACTGCACTGGATTGGATGAATGTAGTGTTAAGGTTTTCAAATACAGAAATATTCAATTTTGTGTTTTGAAAGATCACATGAGTGGAATCACACATGACAATATTTACACAAGTATAGAAATTTCTAAATAAACGTATATAAACTTTAAGTTAATATTTTCAATTCAATTTATCATTCCTTTCTAAAACTGTTAATTTGATGATTTCACTGTATAATATTCAAATCAGAGCTTTATGTGCTAAATCTACGCATTGTTAATACATACTTTTAAACAACATTAATATATTTAAAAGGTTTTTAGATTGGCGAACGTTTCAATGAAATTTCATTAATTCCTAAATGCTTGAAAATAAATACTTGTAAAACTAAATTATTGTAGCGTGTAAAAATGTAACAAACTCACGTATTTGGTAAAACGAGTTGATATTACTAAAAGAAAGCAAAACAGATGTTATAGCAATCCAAAGAGATTTAGCGTTTGTTTACAGTTTAGTAAATATCAATGCTCTAGCATTTCCCAGTGAAAATACATAGAACGAACTTGGTGGTCAAGTGATATGACCTTCCCAACACAGACTACATTTCAGTATCGTCAGAGTTTGAAGGTGGCTTGTTGGCCGCCATTCTACGAATGTATCAAAACCTTGAATTTTGCACGACCATCTGTACAGAGAGAACGTAGCGGTTTATTAAACGGAAACGGGCCATTCGAGGTATCTAATGTGCACTCTTTGAAAACGTTTAACCATTATAAACTAGGCCTAAGAAAAATATCAAATAAACAATGTTAAAGGTCACCAGCTTAACATTGCCTTTACTATTTGAATGTTTTCAACATCCCCAAAACCAACAGAAAACCCATGTTTTTACAGGTTATTATAAAACCAATTCAATAAATATAAGCATTTATTCACGTTATTATTTTTAAAACACTCAAATATCTACGATGTTATTTGATTCATGTCTTCATCGAAGATCTGAGATTAAAAAACTTATAAGCAGAGAAAATTAAAGTAATTTTGAGTGATTGATGAAGTTGAATGATCAAATGAAAAACAATGTTTCTTGCTTCATATAATGCTATCGTGTTTAACAGACATGTAATTACATGTGATACCTATATTTAAACATCCAAACTAATGAAAATTTTCAAAATTAAAATCATCAATAAAACGTTGATTCATCAGCAAGGATTATATTATTAAATACCTTTTTTGAGATTCATGTGCTCCTGTATGAATAACGTAGTAAACGTGATTCGTATGATCCAGTTTCTCAGAATAATACAAAACCTGCTAGACACATACACTAAACATAATAGTTGTCAAATAGTTATTTACGACATGAGTATCATAAGATATCTTATTACAATACGAAATTGGAGAATTATCAAACAAGACTCTTTAGCCGAAATCGTTAACCAATTGAATATTGTAATATAATGTTACCATTCGAATATCATAGAAAGTAAGACGCAATTTGTCAAAATTCATGTGAACTATAATTTTTCTTTAAATTTTACTCCTTATCCTACGAAAGATATGTGACAGTACTTATGTTAACAGTTCTACTGCCATGGGTTTAATTAATTAGTTTTCAGTACGCAAATTATTGTTTTTGGTTTTAAAGAAGCATGGATATACAGAGTATTGGGGAAGGAAACGTCGAAAGTTTGAAAAAAACTGTTTAAACAATTTTGATCATACTTTGTCTAATAAACTACATAGATATTTTGAGTGGCTGAGCTGCAATAAACACGCAAATTTTGGTTTGAAAATATGATTTCTACGCAAAACGTTGCATTCTAGAATCATGTAAACAGACCAGAAACATGTAACGTCTTTATTATTAACAATATAAATTAATATATTAGTTCAGAAAAAAAATTAACCGAGAAATAAAAAAGCAGTCGAACTGTGAAAATTGGGTGCTTTTTTATTTCTAGTTTAATTTTTCTTTCTGATCAAATGTATTCATTTATTTTGTTAATCATAAGCAATTTAGATATTAATGAAGTGTTTATATGCTTCTACAACGCAAATAGTTGCCTAGAAAACATATATCCAAACCAACTTTTGAATGTTTATTGCGGCTTAGCCATTTGGAATATCCGTGTAGTTTATTAGACAAAATAAGCTTAAAATTGTCTTAACAGCTATTTTTCGAAGATTCGACATTTCTTCCCCGAATATCCTGTATATAAAAGGCTTGATTTCTGTTGGTACGCGACGGAACGGCGATCCGGTTCTTTGGAGATAATTATGAAATTATATTATATATAAATAGCTATTGCTATTATATTAATAATTAATTTGAGGCGCGTTTCGGGGCCTAGGATTTTAAAAATAAAGGATATATGTATCATAACAACTCTTATGACGACACTGTTCTCGGTTACGTCATGTTTTAATTTAGAAAATCAAAGTGAATGGTCTAAGTTTACTCACCTAAATAAAGTTTATCTTACTATACATACTATTTAGAAAGTGTTTTATGTTCAAAACAAGTGTTGCATCAACAGCATATATCTTCACGTATTATTCGTAATTGCTATGCAATATTCAATATAGACTATGTGAACCTGCAAAAAAGAAACAAAAAAAAAGACCTACTGCAGCAGAAAATATTTTCTACTCGTCGGGATGCGAACTCGGGTCTTTAAAGTTAACTCACCTGACACGGTTCCCCCCTCACCACCAGGTACACGACAAGACTACCTACAAGACTACTCCTTTCCGATGCGAAAAGAAAGTGAAGCATTTGCAGTTTAAAAAAAACAGGGTGTTCAATCTATCTTAATACAAGATCTATTTTTAAAAAGAGATTTCATTAAACAAAAATCTCTAGCGTTCATATTGTTTTTCGACAATGTTATAAAGATCAGTCGGGGCTAATATTATACAGTAGAAAATTGGGGTTTATGTATTACACTTTAAGAGTTGTTATTTATTTATGTCCAAAATTAACAAGAAAATGACAAATGATAGGAAATATATTCTATTATAATGACCATATAGCAAACACTCAGAATGTAACAATATTTGGGAGGAAAAAAATCAAAACTGAAATGCCTAATTTTTCCAGTCAAAAACTTTAGCACCGTGATATAAATCTTTTGATGTTACTTCGTTTTTTATGACATGTGTATTTTTGAAAATAACTTATCATTGGAAAGAATAATATTCTTTCTGCGCGTTAAAAGAAAATATTTGCAACAATAATATTGAAATAAATGTCATGATAAATGTCACTAAAAAAGAACGTTTATAAACAACAAATTTCATTTGAAAGAAAAATCTGTGTTCAATTTTAGAGTTGTAGGAAAACGCCGAAAAAAATTTACACTTTTCCAATTTTCGAAAATTCAGAGTTTACAGTGGACATATGAAGTTTGTGGCCTTCATAAGTGTATTTTACTCTATTCTTAGAAGAAATTTAAAGAAAAAATTTGGGGTCGTTTTTGAGAAACTTTTGAAAATGACCGACGGCTTCATGTAATGTAATGTTTTAAAGAATGATTTTTAAAATCTCAAAGTTTCAACTAGAATCACATCGACAAGGGATTCTTCAATTTGGAAAAGATCGTACGATCTGTTTAGGCGTTAGTAGTGTTCACAGATGGATGGAGAGACGGACAGACGCAGACAGATTGACGTTTTGCTTTCAATTGGTGTTTTGGCATCTAAACGCCGCACGTTCTTTTTTAGTCAAATCTGTGATACATGACTGTTTAAAATCATCTTTGTGAGAGACAAAAGTTAAAATAGTTTCTGTGGTATAGCAGGTAAGCGCACTGTTGGAGAAGCTTAGGTACGTAAGATCGAATCTCATCAACGGCGAATAATTTTTGCGGGTAGAAACAATTTTGCGGTTAACTGTATAGTTATAATCATTCGTATCCGTTATAAATATCACATAAATCATGTGTTTTGAAAAGCCACTACTTATTTTAGTGTGTCAACGTCTTTAAGAATCACGTATAAATATGCCCCTATTGCGATTCTGGCTTCAGAACGTCTGCATGCGCGGCGGTGTTGAGCTCTAGCGTTATCGCAACTTTCATCTGTGACGTAATTCAACCTTGGCCATAATCGCCGAAAGATAAGACCGGGAACGACTTCCACAGAGGGTTCTAATGACCACGGATCCGGTTGAAAATATTTCTTAGTAAAATGAGCTATGTAGTTGCGTAGGTTGTAATCGTTTGAATTCTTACTGCGAATTTGATACCTTTGACACATGTAGAACATTCCTCTAATAAAAAATCTAAGTGCAATGAATATCACGTAACTATTCTTTTCGTAATAAGTGTGCTTGGACAGCGTGTTGAGAAATATCTGTGATAGCACAGTGCGATCGAGCCAGACCTACAGATTACAGGGATCCGAGTTCAAATCCCAGTAACGCTGGAATATTTTTACTTCCACGTGTAAAGAGAGTTACGTAATGCTGTAGGAGGAAGTGTCGAAATTTTCACAGAAAACACGTTTTGTAAGTAGCTAGTTCGAAAAAAGTGGATTGTTGGTATTGTTATTTTATTTTCTATACACAAGGCTGTCAAAACGCTTGTTGTTTGAACCCGGAAAAGTGATTTTCCAAAAAACCTCTTTGTGAATCCGTCTTCCGTGTGAGTAATTCTAGAGCCTAAAGTAAACACGATTTTCACCAAAATGGATATTCCTTGAACGATCTGCCTAATATTACGAATCTTCGAATTTGAAACGAATCTTTTAATTTTGAAGGTACTTTACACCAAACCCCATCATATTTACATAATTTCCTCAAAAAGAGCTCCATTTTTTCTGTTAATCTATTCCTCGAAGCACAAGATGTTTAAAGGTGGCATACGTTCAATTATGGGCGAACGATCTGAATTTTCGAAAATTGCAAACAAATACCTATTAACATTGTCGAAAACAAATATTAACGCTAGAGATTTTTGTTTCATGAAATCTCTTTTTTAAAAGAGATATTAAATTAATGTAAATTAAACACTCCACTCTTTCCTAGTAATGATCCACTCTTCACTAGTAATGATTGCTGCTATTGGGTCTAACCGCTTCCTTATTCTTTGGAGGGCTACTGTTTTTTAATTTTTTTTTCCAACAGTATTATCTCAAAAGTACTGGATGAGAACAGTTGATATCTGGAGTTGAAGGGATGGTGTTAGCTCCTATTGTAGGCCTGGTTCCTTGTGATTCCAGTGAAAAATCAGTAACTGCTCTGAAACAGTAGAAGCTCCCGCCAATTGATAATCATAAGTGAATCACCATGTACTGGGTAGGGAGGAGAACGAGGAAATCAATTGTCGCCTGCTCTTTCTTTCTCAGATAAACACTTGGATAGTTTATCAACATCAAATCGGAATTTTAGCGCTTTTGATGTAATATTAAACATAAAAAAATCCCTTCCAGTTGTCTGCGTGTTAATTTTTAGTGTATCAAAATAGCCTCGACACCCGTATTACATTAGCCTTTTAAGTTGTATCATATTAGCCCCACAAATTTGAGGCTGCATATATCATGACACGATTAATATTATTGCATTATTTTAACGCAGAAAAGAATATTAATTCTTTCTTAATGATAACCTATTTTCAAAAATATCGTGTCATAAAAATAACGTAACATCAAAAGATTTATATCACGGTGGTAAAGTTTTTGACTGGAAAAATTAGGCATTTTAGTTTTGATTTTTTTCCTCCCAAATATTGTTACATTCTGAGTGTTTGCTATATGGTCATTATAATAGAATATATTTCCTATCATTTGTCATTTTCTTGTTAATTTTGGACATAAATAAATAACAACTCTTAAAGTGTAATACATTAACCCCAATTTTCTACTGTATAATATTAGCCCCGACTGATCTTTATAACATTGTCGAAAAACAATATGAACGCTAGAGAGTTTTGTTTAATGAAATCTCTTTTTAAAAATAGATATTGTATTAAGATAAATTGAACACCCTGTTTTTTTTAAACTGCAAATGCTTCACTTTCTTTTCGCATCGGAAAGGAGTAGTCTTGTAGGTAGTCTTGTCGTGTACCTGGTGGTGAGGGGGAACCGTGTCAGGTGAGTTAACTTTAAAGACCCGAGTTCGAATCCCGAGTAGAAAATATTTTCTGCTGCAGTAGGTCTTTTTTTTTTTGTTTCTTTTTTGCAGGTTCACATAGTCCATATTGAATATTGCATAGCAATTACGAATAATACGTGAAGATATATGCTGTTGATGCAACACTTGTTTTGAACATAAAACACTTTCTAAATAGTATGTGTAGTAAGATAAACTTTATTTAGGTGAGTAAACTTAGACCATTCACTTTGATTCTCTAAATTAAAACTTGACGTAACCGAGAACAGTGTCGTCATAAGAGTTATTATGATACATATATCCTTTATTTTTAAAATCTTAGGCCCCGAAACGCGCCTCAAATTAATTATTAATATAATAGCAATAGCTATTTATATATAATATAATTTCATAATTATTTCCAAAGAACCGGAACGCCGTTCCGTCGCGTACCAACAGAAATCAAGCCTTTTATATACAGGATATTCGGGGAAGAAATGTCGAATCTTCGAAAAATAGCTGTTAAGACAATTTTAAGCTTATTTTGTCTAATAAACTACACGGATATTCCAAATGGCTAAGCCGCAATAAACATTCAAAAGTTGGTTTGGATATATGTTTTCTAGGCAACTATTTGCGTTGTAGAAGCATATAAACACTTCATTAATATCTAAATTGTTTATGATTAACAAAATAAATGAATACATTTGATCAGAAAGAAAAATTAAACTAGAAATAAAAAAGCACCCAATTTTCACAGTTCGACTGCTTTTTTATTTCTCGGTTAATTTTTTCTGAACTAATATATTAATTTATATTGTTAATAATAAAGATGTTACATGTTTCTGGTCTGTTTACATGATTCTAGAATGCAAAGTTTTGCGTAGAAATCATATTTTCAAACCAAAATTTGCGTGTTTATTGCAGCTCAGCCATTCAAAATATCTATGTAGTTTATTAGACAAAGTATGATCAAAATTGTTTAAACAGCTTTTTTCAAACTTTCGACGTTTCCTTCCCCAATACTCTGTATATCCATGCTTCTTTAAAACCAAAAACAATAATTTGCGTACTGAAAACTAATTAATTAAACCCATGGCAGTAGAACTGTTAACATAAGTACTGTCACATATCTTTCGCAGGATAAGGAGTAAAATTTAAAGAAAAATTATAGTTCACATGAATTTTGACAAATTGCGTCTTACTTTCTATGATATTCAAATGGTAACATTATATTACAATATTCAATTGGTTAACAATTTCGGCTAAAGAGTCTTGTTTGATAATTCTCCAATTTCGTATTGTAATAAGATATCTTATGATATTCATGTCGTAAATAACTATTTGACAACTATTATGTTTAGTGTACGTGTCTACTAGGTTTTGTATTATTCTGAGAAACTGGATCATACGAATCACGTTTACTACGTTATTCACACAGGAGCACATGAATCTCAAAAAAGGTATTTAATAATATAATCCTTGCTGATGAATCAACGTTTCATTGATGATTTTAATTTTGAAAATTTTCATTAGTTTGGATGTTTAAATATAGGTATCACATGTAATTACATGTCTGTTAAACACGATAGCATTATATGAAGCAAGAAACATTGTTTTTCATTTGATCATTCAACTTCATCAATCACTCAAAATTACTTTAATTTTCTCTGCTTATCAGTATTTTAATCTCAGATCTTCGATGAAGACATGAATCAAATAACATCGTAGATATTTGAGTGTTTTAAAAATAATAACGTGAACAAATGCTTATATTTATTGAATTGGTTTTATAATAACCTGTAAAAACATGGGTTTTCTGTTGGTTTTGGGGATGTTGAAAACATTCAAATAGTAAAGGCAATGTTAAGCTGGTGACCTTTAACATTGTTTATTTGATATTTTTCTTAGGGATAGTTTATAATGGTTAAACGTTTTCAAAGAGTGCACCTTAGATACCTTGAATGGCCCGTTTCCGTTTAATAAACCGCTACGTTTCCCTGTACAGATAGGTCGTGCAAAATTCAAGGTTTTGATACATTCGTAGAATGGCGGCCAACAAACCACCTTCGAACTCTGACGATACTGAAATGTAGTCTGTGTTGGGAAGGTCATATCACTTGACCACCAAGTTCGTTCTATGTATTTTCACTGGGAAATGCTAGTGCATTGATATTTACTAAACTGTAAACAAACGCTAAATCTCTTTGAATTGTCATAACATCTGTTTTGCTTTCTTTTAGTAATATCAACTCGTTTTACCAAATACGTGAGTTTGTTATATTTTTACACGCTACAATTATTTAATTTTACAAGTATTTATTTTCAAGCATTTAGGAATTCATGAAATTTCATTGAAACGTTCGCCAAACTAAAAACCTTTTAAATGTATATTAAATATATTAATGTTGTTTAAAAATATGTATTAACAATGCGTAAATTTAGCACATAAAGCTCTGATTTGAATATTATACAATGAAATCATCAAATTAACAGTTTTAGAAAGGAATGATAAATTGAATTGAAAATATTAACTTAAAGTTTATATACGTTTATTTAGAAATTTCTATACTTGTGTAAATATTGTCATGTGTGATTCTACTCATGTGATCTTTCAAAACACAAAATTGAATATTTCTGTATTTGAAAACCTTAACACTACATTCATCCAATCCAGTGCAGTTTATAGCAAACAGCTAAGCAATGTTTCCCTATTTTTTAATGGTAATGGTTAAACAAGAGGAACAAATAGTTTCTGACTCTCGGTGTTAACAGGGGACTTAAAAAAATTAATAATACAGTTATTCGGTTGCTCAACATCCCTTTGATAGAAAAACAGAAACAATTGTTTGGGCGTAATGCACATTGAAAATTTTTTTTTATATAATCAATTTCTTTCCTATTTGATAAATATATCGACTTGCAAATTGTAGGACTTAAAAGGGAATATAAAAACCAAATAAAAGTTATGCTCATACTTGCCGTAAAAATACGAATTTAGCATAATTAAATTGGCCACAGAATTTGTTTACAAGCAAGTGCATTTTAAGCGTATGTGGCAGGCAAAAGCGCGGCATTGGAGAACTGTTTTTTCAGTATGCCCATCCCACGCTATTCTGCTAGCGCGAATGAATTAAGCGCAAACAAATGGGGTCTACTAAGATGTTAATTTCTTATAAACAATTACATATATCTCGAGAACGAGATATAATAGCACCGAACGGATTCCGGAATTTTGCATCACATTTAAACGCCATTCAGATTAGACAATAAAAAATTTGCAACAATTGCAAATTTATAAACAATTTCCAAATTTTGCAAATCTAAAGGGGGAGAGTCTCCCGATGTCCCAGAACCAAAAACAGCGAATTAACAATTTTGCAACAATTTATAATTTTATAAACAAATTCGAAATATGCGTTAGAACGGCCGGGAAGGCTCCGCAAATTGTGCCTGAAATGAATATCTCAAAATAGCAGTTTGTCAGGAGTTACAAATCGATTACTAAAAGTTAGAATAATTGTTGCTAAAATGATAAATATTTACTGGTCTATAGACAATCATTCTGGACGGAAAACCCCGCTTAGAAATATTTTTTTCGTCGTGGCGTACGCGCAGGCAAACTATCTCCTTCGGCAGGGAAATATGACGATATTTCCGTCTCGTACGTAAACGAACTAGCCCCCTCCCCCTGAGACAGCGTTCTTTCTGCCCCTTGGGATGTTGCACCAATCACAGACAACTGTGGTTCTACCTGCTAGCGATTGGTCAACGCGTCCCTCCCCCTGCCCTCTCCCAGGCCGAGGGGTGTCCAAGTTTGTCGGCGCGGTGTGGAAGATAGAATTTTGAACGACATTTTTTCTGAGGGAGAGGGTACATTAACTGGACGCAGGGAAAGAGAAAGTCAGCGTAGGTGTCGTGATAGTGAGGTCATTTCGTTTTCTATTGGGTCATTGTCTATGAAATGTCAGTTTTGTTCTGCTTTGTACTTTCCATGTGAGAGAAATTCTGCAAACGATTTACTGTGTGTTGCTTAAATGTGAAAATAAGTATACCTTCGAGCAATATGCCAGAAGAAATCAAACAGTTGTTTATAGGAGATGATGACACATCAAAAAACTTTAGAAATAATATCCTTCAGTATAATAGTGCTATATCTTTTGTGCCGATATTGCATTGCCACCTGATCATGGGCCATTCGTGATCAAAATTTTGGGAACTCATCACAGAATATCTTCATTATACCCTCAAGATCCAAACAATGCAATATATTGTGAACATTAGTCTGGGTACAGTATTTTACAATTATCTCAGATCTCACCGTCAAATTTTGACGGGTTCTCACTAGTCTATATATTTAAAAAAATAAGGTATTTTGCCATGGCTTCGTTTAGAGCTTCTACTGAACCGATTGTAGTATTTTTTCCTTTAAATGAAAGAATGTGATCCTTAGATGTGTTATCAGATATTGTTTGTGTTGATTCATCAACATTTAGTGTGTAAATTAATTAATTAAATATTTCTTTAATAATACGCTTATCAATAGTCAATTGTTTTCTTCCAAAGGGTGGCTGTTTCAAAATCGATATACATGAGTCGATATGGTGGCGCTGTGGTGTTAGCAAAGGCACTCGAGTCGGACTTCTGATGCCATAGCCCATTAAAGCCAAATATTCCCGCACTGTCCCGTCGTTTCTTCCAAAGGGTGGATGCTTCATGGTGGCGCTGTTTGATGTTTTGTTTTGATTGTTGAGATTTGTTTACAATTCATCAAGGTTTTGTTTCAGTGTAATTATTGCATTGTGGCGTTGACAGTTTGCATGTATTTGCTTTTGTGGTGAATTTTGTAGAGAACATTCGGACAGTGTGTTTTGCTCGGTTGTACTGAAGTAGTGAAGTTGTTCACAGGTTATGTCGAATTCCGAATCGTTGCCCACGCGTCCCAAAAGACGCAAACGTACATTAACTGGACGCAGGGAAAGAGAAAGTCAGCGTAAGTGTCGTGATAGTGAGGTCATTTCGTTTTCTGCTGGGTCGTTGTCTATGAAATGTCAGTTTTGTTCTGCTTTGCACTTCGCATGTGAGAGAAATTCTGCAAACGATTTACTCTGTGTTGCTTAAATGGGAAAGTAAGTTTACCTTCAAGCGATATGCCAGAAGAAATAAAAATTGTTTATAGGACATGATGACACATCAAAAAACTTTAGAAATAATATCCGTCAGTATAATAGTGCTCTTTCTTTTGTGCAATTTGGCGCCGATATTGCATTGCCACCTGCCCATGGGCCATACGTGTTCAAAATTTTGGGAACTCACATCACAGAATATCTTCGTTATACCCTGAAGATCCAAACAATGCAACGTATTGTGAACATTAGTCTGGTCACAGTATTTTACATTTATCTCAGATCTCACCGTCAAATTTTGACGGGTTTTCACTAATATTATTTAAAATAAATTGGATCGTAATTTCAATTTGACCCTAATTGACTAGCGCAGTAGTAGTGGAAGAGGGAAAATTTGACTGACGTTAAGATCAGAACGCAAGTTATTGTGTGTTATATGTTGCTGCCGTGTGTTTGTCCTTTATAGCCGGCCAATTATTTAGTTTGAAATGTCCACTGAATCACAGGAAAAGTTGGCACCTTCAGAAATAAGAGAAAAGCGAAAATGGTGACCTGGGATTTATTGTAAAAGCAACTTTTGTATTCTCTCGCACTGGTAAACCAAAGCCATCTGAGGCAGATAGGGTAGCCATCTGAGGCAGGCAGGTAGGCCGCTAGGCGGCCTTGGCTGAATCCTGCACATCAACTGCCCCGAAACGATTCAATGTAAAAGTTTAACTTATAAAAGTCGTAGAAAAAGTATCGTGTGAAAGTCGATGTAATGGGTATCAATACACTCGTGTGAAGTTTACGATACTTGCTCGTACCTAATTCGTATCGAAATATCACACTCCTGTATTAATACCCATCATTACATCATCGTTTAATAATGTACTATTATGCAACCATAACAGAAACATTGTGGTACTAAAACGTCTACACCATTATGTAGTGCCTATAGATAAACTTTGATATACTTTGACACGATATCTCAAGAGGAAACAGCGAATTGTACGTAAGACGAGGATGAAAAAGAGGAGACTGATTACGATTAATGCTACTATGATTTAGTTTGTAAGGCAAAAACACTTCATATGGTAAGTATTTTAAATGAATTGTAGGCTTGTATTTCAAATTCGAAGTTTTGGAAATAAATCCCAATATAAAAAATTAAAAGATTTATTCTTTAGTAACTTCAAATGCACGTTCTCGCTTACTACATAGAACTGAGAAAGTACTGTAATGCTGCGCAAAGAACGGTGAATTTTGGACAGAAAAACTTGTAAAATTGCGCTTTGTTATCAATACAGTGGATAAATCTTGTTCATATATATATATATATATATATATATATATATATATATATATATATATATATATATATCATATAAGTACTTTCTATAACAAGATATGTTGTCGGAATTCACGTTTCGTGATTTCTTGATACAGAAAAAAATGTTAACGGAAAATCGTCTGTCTTTCTGTAGTCAACTCTAGCGCCTGAAGACTTAAGACGATTTTCTGCAAAAATGAAAGTTCCTAATAGATCTCGCCAAATTCGAGGTCTTGCGAATTTGAAACGAAAATTGCGATTTTTCGAGGTAAATTACACGAAGAATTAACAATAGTATTTTCATTTTTGCCTAGTAAAGTATGGTTTTAAAAATACTGCAGGAATCATTATGCCAGAAATGCGACAAAGTACGTACTGTTGCTGCACCACTAGTTTCCGTGTTTTTGTTCTTTTTAATTTAGATGAAAAAAGAAATATATTTGTCATTGTACCACTTGAGAAATTAATATTAATCGGAGAGAGTGGTCCGAGTGGAAATGGTGTTTATGAAACAGGTATTTTGCGAAATGTTGAGCAGAGGATATTTTGTTAATAGCGTATATTTTATATTATTATTTACGTGATAGGCACTGTTTGTATTAAAGTTGCAGCTTCATTATAGACCAAATTTTGAACCAGTAACAGCGAGGCGAGCCAATCTGGGTTCATGGAATGGTCAACATTTAAGCAAATACATTTAGTTGAGGTGGTGGAATGTGACGGTAACCCCGAGCGAAAGGAAATTACAACACATTTGAGTGGGAGAAAATCAAACACGGAATTAACACCACCTAAAGTACGACAAGCTGAAAATGGTAATTAGCATAAAACTAGTATTAATTTTCATTACACGTCAGAAACATTCTGTATGTTACGGATATTTATATACGTGTATGAATTTCATGAGAGACATATTTTTCTCGCTAGTATCGTCTCTTCATAATTGTGTACTAATAACACTGATTGTAGTATGTGCCCTGCTGATACCTCTAAAGACTATAGAATTTATTTCCCACGTTTTTAAATGAAGAACAGCCTCTCAGAGGTACGGAACGCTCGAATGGAATAAGACGTAATATAGATGTCCGTTCGTCCTCTACTCGTGGGATCCATCCTAACATTCAGGACTTGAATCCGTACCCTATTGTGTCCAGTGAGAGAACGTTGTTACAATGTTTAAAAGAATGTTTGGAGAGAAAAAGCGCGGTTGGCGCCGGCCCAGCGAATCGCCAGGGCAGCGCGCCCGGCGCGGCGACAGCGCGCCCGCGTTTAATTGCGCGCCGCCTGCAGCCACGCGGCGGGCGCGGTGACTCGATGTCCCGACTCGTCAGGGGCGCGTGGCGCTCAATACGGCCGCGTGTAACACGAGGAGCGCGCAGCCACATCCGCCCCGCCCACGCCCGCTCCCGCCCCGCCCCCCCTCCACTTCCGACCCCCGGCCCCACCGCGCCCTGCCCCGCCCCTCCACGCCCTCGCCCCGTTTCCGAACCCCGGCCCCACGGCACCCTGTCCCGCCCCTCCACGCCCTCGCCTCCCTACCGACCCATGGCCCAGCACTACCCCCCCGTCCCCCACTTCCGACCATCCAGGCCCACCGCGCCTGCCCCGCCCATCCCCGCCCTCGCCACGGATCCGAACCCCGGCCCCGCCCCGCTTCCGACCCAGGGCCCTGCCCCACTCCCCCGCCTCCCCCTGGCCCCGCCCCTCCTCGCCCTGTCGCCCTCTCTCCGCTTCCAACCCAGGGCTCTGCCCCACCCCACCCCTCCCCTCCCTCGACACGCTTCCGATCCCCAGCTCCGCCCCGCTCCGCCCCGCTCCGCCCCGCTCCGCCCCTGCCCCTCCCCGCTCTCGCCAGTGCCCTCGCCACAGTCTCCAACCCCGCCCTCGCCACCACCTCCCGCCCCGCCCATGCCACCGACCTCGTCATCGCCTTCCCCCGCCACTTCTGCTCGTCCTCACCTCCGCTTCCCGCCCTGCTTCCGACACCCGGCCCAGCCCCGCCCGCCCCGTCCCCGCCCCCTTGCTATGCCCTCAGGGCCCTTGGCAGCAGCTCCGCATTGTTCTCCCTTCGCCGGCGCCGCCGCCCTCCGATGCGCCCCGGCTCGGCTCCGTTCCTCCGGCCTTATCATGCAAATTCCTACCCATCATCACCCAAATAATCCAGTATTAATTTCGAATATACGCATACATTTACAGAAAACTATACATCCTATTTACATGTGAGTGATGCCAACGGCTTCGTTAGATACCCAGAATCTCTGGAAAAATACAAAAACAATGATCCAGTTTCGACTTCCATTGGAATATGAAAACGTTTTATTAAGTTGTGTACGTTAAGCCAGAATTTTTAATGCTTGATGTTACGTCTATATTCTCACACGCACTGTGTCATCGCTTTTAAAACACAGCTGACACCACGCGGCCTGAAAGCAAGGCGCATCGGTATTTAGCGCGCCGTTTTAGTATTTGCTGCTCCAGGACTTCTTTTTCCAGAGACTGGACAGCTGCATTTTTGTTGCTGCAGGCCATTAGTATCATCCTAATCACATATCATTCAAATACGATGCACAATTGGAGGCGTGACCGTAAGCTTAGGTCTTGAATTTGTAATAAAGTCGTTAAACACCTCTTCAACTTGCCCATCCAAGCAGATTATCCCCTGCAGATTATTGGCGTGGAACTCCCACTATGGCGTATTACATTTTCTTGCTTAGGCAATGCCATTAAGATCATCTCGAAGAACGAAGACTCGCTTCAACGGCTTACCGATCGGGACCTTCACCTCCGGGCGTCCGGTTCAAATGCCCGTCGAATCCTGTGGGATTTGTGTGGAGGAAAGCGGATTGCGACTTTTAAGGGGGATTAAAGCTATTAAAAGCGAAGGATTGAGTTGGATTTAGTTTCATGCCTTTTAACCACGAGTGGTGGCTCAGTGCATCAACTGATGTCACTGCAGTGCCTTTGACCGGGTGGTCTAGGTTCGAGACTAGCTTTTCAGCAAGGTCGAGTTCAGTCGCTGTCTGGAATAGACGTTTAGCGGCCGGCTGCTCTGATCAGTAGTTTTTCGTGGTTTCTCCGATCAACACCAGGCGAATGCCGGAGCAGTACTTTAGCAAACGGGCCACGGACCGCGCGCGATCTTTCCTTCCTCTTCCTTGTCCTATCCTCACCCCTTAAACACACACTTACAGTAACATAACTTGTGGGAGAGTCCTGGTTAGAGGGAAAGTAGTTGACGCGCCCGGAAACTCTAACAATCAATCACTCTTGCCTTTCAGTAATACGCTGCAATAGGCTCCACTCATTAAAATCTCACATTTTTGGCAGATCTGTCTTGTCAATTTTATTTCATAATTACACAAGAAAATATTTTTGAAGTGATCATAAGAGTGACACAGAACAAGATTCTGCGACTTGACGAATCCCAAGTTTCCGTGTTGTTTAGTTGGAAAAGACCAAAGCAAGACATGTGCGTTCCGGTAGTCAAGATCACCGAGGTACGAGTGACGTGTGGAGCACGATTCGGTGGGCAGCGGGTTCGGCTCCCGCGTGGGCACGGGGTGTGGCTTTCTGCGAAGGGACATTGTGGGGGCTTTTCCCAATCACCCAAAGGAAGAGCCCACCTTCGCGGCCCTTCTAACCCTGGTTGCTAGGTGGGGGACGATTTGGCCTCCCTGGCGATGCGACAGGGGGAGTAATGTGCTGTCAATGCGACGTGCGCGCCACCTCCGACACAATCACTCAGCTCCAAGAGCCGCCACGGTCCGCAGATCGCAGGCGCAGTGGAGCAGTGGAGCCTCCTCACTCTGGACCTAGGGAAGCGTTAACCCCCACACTACTCTTTTCGCTTACATATTTAGAGTAGAATGAAATTATGTAAACAAAATCCTTATTTATTTTAAATTATATTGCTGATTTATTGATTTTTTTTCATGTTTTCGGGCGCATCAAAGACTTTGGTCATTAATCCCGTAATTGTAGTGCATTTTTCTTCTCTAACCTCCCGATCGGTCTCCCAGAATATGTGGTAGTGCAGTGCATGTTAGAGTAAGTGAGTGTGTAAGGGGAGAGGATAGGACAAGGAATGGGAAGGACAGATCGCGCGCGGTCCGTGGCCCGTTTGATAGGGTACTGCTCCGGCATTCGCCTGGTGTTGATCGAAGAAACCACGGAAAACTACCGATCAGAACATCCGGCCGCTAGAATTCTCCTCCAAACAGCGACTGAATTCTACCTAGCTGAAAAGCTAGTGTATATTAAAATAAGACATTTCGTAGTATTTAAAAAGACACGCTCGACGGTTTTCCCATTGTTCTGTTCTCGTGTTAAAAATAAAATTTTGAAATATTATCAGGTTAAGAGACGATCACCCATCGCTCAATTACTTGTTTCTTTTCTTCATACGAAAGAGAAGGAAAGCAATTACATAAAACTATTATTCCACTTTTTCACCATTATTTTTCAAAAATAACACTACGGCTCTCCAGCAGGCCGTAAAAAGATATCCAACGCCTTGGCACGCTTTGGTCCTCGAGTGGGGGGACGTCGCGCGCATGCGCTGCCGCCTCCCGATCCGTCCTGAAGACGTTGGAGGCGTTCGCCAACGGTCTGAGTTGCGCTCGCGCACTGCCTGCGTGGCACGGACGCGCTGGTGCCGATCTATGCGTCGATCGCACGGAAGACCGCATGAATGAAAGACATCTTAATAAATTCAAAGGAATAAATGAATTTTTATTCCCTTGGGCGTTGGCACACGATTTGCACACCCAAAGAAAACGCCACTGATGTGGAGCCGCTGTGGGAGGCTGATGTGGGGCCGTCAGAGACAGAACTGAGAGTATTGATGTCGGTTTATCTTAACGGATGACGACGTTAAGCATAATGATGACAAAACTAAGAAATGAAAACCGCGCAATCCCTGAAATGAATTAGAAACGTATTTTTTATTTAAATAACTAACTTATGTTTGTTAGACCTCTTTTTACTCGTTGTACAAGAAACAATCAACCCAAGTGTGCTAATGTTATAAAAGTAATAAATCTATTTTCTGTTTTCTTCAGAGACACAATTTTCATTTCAGCTTCATGGATTCACACAGCTTCATGGATGGACTCATTCAAACTCTCTGGCGGGCTACCAAATTATAAATATGAACAACAGAACATGTGATTATATATCAGGGACACACACAACTCTGTGATGGTCATTATTAAAATCTATTTTCATATTTTAAATTCAATTACTTATCACTTTAAAAAATAGAAAGAGTAAGTAAGTATTAATAATAAATATATTTATTGTAATAATTATAATAATTAATAAAATAATTTACCAATTTCATTTGACAATTTATCAACAATAATACTCTAAATTGTAAATACTACAGAAAGAATTTATCGATGTACTTGCGTTATTCTGAGCAGTGAAAAATGTTTAGTGATTCAAGATTTTGCGGTTATTATTCCGGTGTCATTATATCTCAAATTGATCTGCAAATCCAAAACGCAGATAGTTCCAGGGCAGCCTTCTTTATTGGCATAAAAACCCGAGATACTTACCCGCAGTGGAGTACTTCATTTTAAGGGTTATCGTGCAATCGACGTTGCCAAAGTACCCAGAAGATATGGCTGTGGTCCAACGCAATGGCTACGCAAATGTAGTTGTGTACACAGGAATTCCTATGTTTCTTCGTGAATAGCATGACATCTTCGCAACAAAAGAATATTTCAGACTCCTCTAACACTGGGTACACGGGAAGAAATACAATGGTGACAATTAACGGGAAATATTCAACAGCATAGTATACAATAATATTATATTGAATGAGACCACATTACCTTCAGTGGTCAGCTGTACTAGGAATTACAAGGGTAATTATACAACGACACCTTGTTGAGTCTATTTCTGGAAGGCTAAGTCCATTACAAATTAGTTCCCAGTGATATTTTAGAACATGTTCATTAGATACAACAAAAATAATGTAACAACACTACACTGCACTAGAAATATTCCAAACTTTTTTATTATCCTGCACAGGTTTAATTTGCTATTTACTCAAATATTCAGATGAACCCAAATATCTAGAGCGGCTAAATATTAAAATAATACTTTTAACAATAAAAAGTTAAATTAAGTTGTACTTATGATGTTTCATTCTAAAACGCTGAACTAATTTGAAATATTTTATTAAAAACGTACACATCCTGCAAGATGTCCAAATGTAAGTGGGAAAAGTTGAAAAATTTTCCACACTTCAAAACGACGAATCTAACTACGTATCGTCGTGATGCCATGAAACGTACACATAATTTGTTATGTGATAATTTAAAAATGAATTTTAATTTCTATAAAAGGCCTAGGTCGGATTTATTCTGTAATTCGTAATTTGAAATTCAAAATTTAAAAAGTTTTATTTCACTCCTAGCGTATTCTGTAAGTAAATTAAAATTCAATTATAATCTCGGTAAAAACTCACTGCCAAATTATAATAAAATTAGAAAACAAGACAGGAAAATATTATATAACTTATTTTGAAATAGCAGTTTATAGGTTGAGAGACGTGAACAAATAATATGACTAAACTATTTGTATTGAACTTAAATGTAATCAATGAATTATGGAATTACCATTTTTGTCATTTCATTATAAAACAATAACTTTGTTGCGGGAAGTTACAAAATTACAGCAATATTCCACAGAAGCTAGCTATTTAAACGAAAAATTGCTCTAAATTCTTGCGAGGGAAAAGACGCTTGCTCCACCTGAGGACCCGCAGCCTACTCCCTTTTTGAGGTTCTCGCATTTCACCTCCAGTCCGTCGCACCGCCGCTTTTGGCCTCTTGTTGTAGTTTTCATTGCATTATTCGCCTCCGTGTCTGCCATTATTGTTCTCGGGAAAGACATCGCAATCTTCATCACACACATTTTCATCTGAGTCTTTGCCACTGCAACGCCGTTTAGCGTTCTAGTCTTCCTCATGTTACGCGCCGCAAAGGACTAGTCGACTATATTCTCTATTTCCAGAAATGCCGAAACGCCAAACATTACGTTGACGACTCTCTCTTTTTCTCTCCTCTCTTTCCCTCCCTCTCTCTTTCTCTTTCCCTCTCTCTCTCAGTCTCTCTCTCAGTCTCTCTCTCTCAGTCTCTCTCTCTCAGTCTCTCTCTCTCTCAGTCTCTCTCTCAGTCTCTCTCTCAGTCTCTCTCTCAGTCTCTCTCTCTCTCAGTCTCTCTCTCAGTCTCTCTCTCTCAGTCTCTCTCTCAGTCTCTCTCTCAGTCTCTCTCTCTCAGTCTCTCTCTCTCTCAGTCTCTCTCTCAGTCTCTCTCTCTCAGTCTCTCTCTCTCTCTCTACGTCTCTCCCTCTCTCTACGTCTCACTCTCTCTCTCGTCTCTCACTCTCTACCTCTCTCGTCTCTCACTCTCTACTCTCTACGTCTCTCACTCTCTCTCTACGTCTCTCTCTCACCGTCTCTCCTCTCTCTCTGCGTCTCTCACTCTCTCTCTACGTCTCTCACTCTGTCTCTCTACATCTCTCACTCTCCTCTCTCTACGTCTCTCACTCTCTCTCTCTACGTCTCTCACTCTCTCTCTACGTTTTTCACACTCTCTCTCTCGTCTCTCCTCTCTCTCTACGTTTTTACACTCTCTACGTTTTCACCTCTCTCGTTTTCACACTCTCTACGTTTTTCACACTCTCTCTACGTTTTCACACTCTCGTTTTTCACACTCTCTACGTTTTCACACTCTCTACGTTTTCACACACTCTCTACGTTTTCACATTCTCTACGTTTTCACACTCTCTACGTTTTTCACCTCTCTACGTTTTTCACACTCTCTACGTTTTCACACTCTCTACGTTTTTCACCTCTCTACGTTTTCACCTCTCTACGTTTTTCTCTCTACGTTTTCACACTCTCTGCGTTTTCACACTCTCGTTTTCACACTCTCTACGTTTTCACACTCTCTACGTTTTTCACCTCTCTACGTTTTCACACTCTCTACGTTCCTCTCGTTTTCCACACTCTCTACGTTTTTCACCTCTCTACGTTTTCACCTCTCTACGTTTTCACACTCTCTACGTTTTCACCTCTCTACGTTTTCACCTCTACGTTTTCCACACTCTCCTACGTTTTCACACTCTCTACGTTTTCACACTCTCTACGTTTTCACCTCTCTACGTTTTTCACACTCTCTCTACCGTTTTTCACACTCTCTACAGTTTTCACACTCTCTACGTTTTCACACTCTCTATCTCTCACTCTCTCTCTACGTCTCTCACTCTCTCTCTACGTCTCTCACTCTCTCTCTACGTCTCTCACTCTCTCTACGTCTCTCACTCTCTCTCTACGTCTCTCACTCTCTCTCTACGTCTCTCACTCTCTCTCTACGTCTCTCACTCTCTCTCGCTGTACGTCTCTCACTCTCTCTCGCTGTACGTCTCTCACTCTCTCTCGCTGTACGTCTCTCACTCTCTCTCTACGACTGTCACTCTCTGTCTCACTCTCTCTTTCTCTCGCTATCTCTCTTTCTCTCACTCTCTCTCTTTCTGGCTGCTACAAATCTTTCAGAGGCAGCTCTCTTGAGAGTCTACTCCGCCATTTCCTCCACTACGATTCCCTGCAGCCACTTGCACGATATGCAAAACTGACGCGCTTTGTCACAACAACGTTGCTAATTGCCCTAGATTCCGACATTTTCATCTTGAACTTCTGTTCACATCATTCACCTTCTAGACGGTAGCTGCGACCGCAAAGAGGCGCTATTATCTTGTGTATTACACAGGTTGGCCACAATCATCGCCACACCATCAATATTACTGCAGCTTGACGAGATTGTGCTTAACGTATTCTTATTTCTTCTGTACCTACACCTGATCACCCTTCAATAGTTTTGCATTCTTATAAATCTTTCCATCTTTCTCTTTTCTTATTTTACTTTCATTCACGTTCATATACTTTCCATTTGCTTCTATTTCATGTTTCTCCTTCTCTTTCTTCAACTGCACTTCATTCTTCGTTTTCTTCTCTTTCGTTGTTGTTCTCCTTCCTTCTCATTATTGTCTTAAGCGTATTCTTTTTATTCAAATTTCCTTTCCTTTACATATCTCTTCTCACCCTTCTCACCTTCTGTCATTTACACTTCATATTTCTCACCTATTTTGTTTTTCCTATCCTCTTTCCCCTTTTCATCCTTCTCTTTCCATCTTCCAGTGTTTCCGCAGCCTCCAGTATCGCCACAGTGGCTCCCGCGTCCTGCCCCCCCTCCGACGGCGTCGGCGCCAACGACGATTGTCTCCGAGCAAACACTCGCGGCGCCGGCTGCTGCCTCCGCGCTTTTCATTCCGGGCCCGCGCCGCGCCGCGCCGCGCCGCGCGTGTCGCTCGGCTTTTGTTGGCGCCGCGACAGCCGAAAGCGACACCCGCTGCCCCGAAGCGCCGCGCATCGCCCCGCCCCTCTCCGCACCGCCCAGCTCAGCCTCCCCACGGCCCCGGCCCCGCCCCCTCTCTACCCGCACCGCGTCCATCCTCCCGCTCCACTCACCACCCCGCTTCCTGCCCCGCTCCCCCTCCCCGCACCGCTTCCCGCACCGCTCCCCGTCCCACCCCACGCCCCGCTCCCCCTCCCGCTCCTCGCCCAGCTCATCAGCCCCCGCACCACTCCCCGCTCCGCACCCTGCCACGCTCCCCCCCGCTTCCCGCTCCATCCTCCTCTACACGATCCATCCTTCCCTCCCCGCCCTATCCTCCCCTCCCCGCCCTATCCTCATCTTCCCCGCCCATCCTCCCCTCCCCGCCCCATCCTCCCCTCCACGCCCCATCCTCCCCTCCACGCCTCATCCTCCCTCCACGCCTCATCCTCCCATCCATGCCCCATCCTCCCCTCCACGCCCCATCCTCCCCACGTCCCATCCTCCCCTCCACGCCCCATCCTCCCTCCTCGCCCCATCCTCCCCTCCACGCCCATCCTCCCCTCTACGCCCCATCCTCCCCTCCACGCCCCATCCTCCCCTCTACGCCCCATTCTCCCCTCCACGTCCCATCCTCCCGTGCCTGCCTCTGCCCTACCCCGCCCCGCCCTCCACTCACACCGTTCCCGCCCCGCCCTCCACTCACACCGTTCCCGCCTCGCCCCGCCCCGCGCAGCCAAGAGGGGCGCGGTGGGACGGGTTGCGGCTGAGTGGCTACGGGTGAGGAGACGGGAAGCTGGGCGAAGGGAGGAGGGGCGACGAGCCCTCTTGGCTGCCGCAGGGCGGGCCGGCGGGCGATCTGAAAGGCAAGCGCTGCTAAAGTTGCTCGCGGCAGAAATCCCTCGTGGCCGCGCCAACTTCTCGTTGTGTGGGGTACGCTCGGCAGCGCTCACCCATCATGGCAACGAAAATGGCGCCACCCCTCCACGCCACCCCCCCACGTCAACCGCACCACCCAGTCGTCGACACCCGAAAACCTGGCTCAGGGCAGCAACTGATGTCACTGCAGTGTCTCTGATCGGCATGTCCTAGGGTTCGAGTTCCGACGGTGGCAGGATTTTCGACCAGCTAGTTACACAGCTAGGTCGAGTTCAGCGGCTGTCTGGACGAGATTTCTAGCGGACGTCTGCTCTGATCGGTAGGTTTCCGTGATTTATCCGATTAATACCACGTGAATGCCGAAGCAGTACCCTAACAAACGGGCCACGGACCACGTGCCATCTTTCCTTCCTCTTCCTTGACCTTTTCTCACCCCTGCTTACATATTCTCAAGCGCTACACGATTACACGCAGATTAGAGCTAGTCTCGGCATGAGTGGTGCCCCGCTGGTGGAGGTACCTGGCTGAAGAAAATCTCCGCATGGCGACGAAGGTCGGCGCCGGATATTGCTGGCCAGCGGGGCGAGATCACCGCCATCTACAGCAAAAAAACATGCAATACACTTACAGGAATAATGACCTTAGCAGTTGACGTACTCGGAATCACCAATGAATCAATCAAAACCAAGTCGTCAACTATCACTAACACTCGTTTACCGCTGCACTTTTCATCATATTCCATTTCTTCTCTGGCACTTTTTCTCACTTTGTTGGCATTCTGTGTACGTAGTAAAGAGAGAGTGACAGTGCTGCGGGAAAAATCGGCATTTTAATTGACAGAAAAATCTCGTATTACGGAGTCCTGGCATCGAAAAATCGGATATCTCTTTCCCCTTTTCGTAGTAACTAACTCGAACACTTCTTGTAGTAACAATCGCTTAAAAATAGGACAGGTCTCATTTTCGTTGAAATCTCAAAATGTTCAAAAATTTAAAAAGTTTACAATCTTGTGGTATCTTCCTATAACTACAATAAAGAAATGTTCATATTTTTTGTGTAACAATCTGTTCTTTGATAAGGTGGATCATACTTTTTTCGAAAATAGGAGTAGTTTCCTCGTAATTTTGCGCAAAATGTATACAACATTTCGCGCAGTATAGACATTTTTTTCAAAACACCATATTTTTATTAATTTTTTCTTGATTATAGCAAAGGCCATATAAAAACTAGAACAAAAACCGGTCTTTTTTACTGTGTACTCTCTATATTTGAAAATTACGACAGGGCGTTGTTGTTTTGCTGCCCTCACGTCATCTTTCTCGCCCAAACTAAAGCGAATTCAAGGTTTCAGTCCTATACTTTCAATTTGTTTAAGTTCAATACCTTTATTGTCTGAATACTTTTATCCGGGAGAAATTTGGATTTTGAGGTTGTTTTCTGAATTTATATTTTTATTCCGAGTTTGTGGCAACATAGGTACGTCACACCACTAGAAAAGCTGCTACTATTACGCCGTTGGCGTCATGAGTCACGAAGAAGTTTAATACAACGTTGGTCTATACTAGTAAAGACTCGTCTTGAGACACACAAATTGTTATTCCAAAAAGTAGATGCAAGAACAACTGATAGAATAACTGATAGAACAACTCAAGAACAACTGATAGAATACTCTCGTATAACACAGTGATAAATTAAAATATTTTACCATTTTTCATGGATACCGCTATACTATAGTATACTACATATAAATAAACAGTACTACAGTTCTTTACAAACCAAAAGTATAAAAAGGTGATGTTACATAATGCAACACCTGAATAGAAAATTGAGGAGCAAACATTCAAAAGATGATTTGTCCATTTAGCAAAAATTGATTCTTCTGCTGTTTTTACCTAAATTGTATTTCCAGAAAAAACATGAGATGTCTTACAATACATTAAGTAGTACTTTATTTGTTTAGTTAAACACGGCGTTGAAAAGTATGAAATGTGTGCTATATATTTCATTTTTATTGGAAAAGCGTGAAGTAGACGTGTCATTTTTTGAATGTTTGCTCGTCAATTATTCAATTGGGGATGCCCTCTTATTTGGTGCTGTTGCATGGTGTTAGCTGTGTTGTAAATCGCAAAGAACTACGTAGAAACATTTAGTCGGTATGCGCAATTTGAGAATGGGCGGGTTAACACAATTAAATATTTACATTTTTCTCTCGAATTGAAACTGTTTCATTATTTTTCGATATCTCGAGTTTCGCGGTACCTAACAAAACGCAGTCGCCTCTCAACATGACCGCAGGCTGCACAGTCTTTCAATTTCTGCGTGCATTGTCAATTAGTTTCAACAGAGATATACTGATACACGAAACATTCTTTGATTTACTCTACGAAGATATAATGCTAAGAGACAATAATTTGATTTAATACAAAATATTCCTTGGTATAATGACCGAGTTATCGAATTTATTTCTGTTTAGAGGGGAAATTACTGTAATCTATACTATGTAGATTGAATAATTTTGTTTATTATATTTTCGAAAAATAGTACTTATTTTTCTTTAAATTATGTATTATATTATATTGTTATGTATTATATTGTTATGTTTACATTACAATCCTTAGAGTAAGTCTTGCACCATTGTTAAACAGTATGCCGTGTAGTATAACTTGTTAATAAAATCAAGACAGTCAAATAACACAGGCGAACGACCCAAAAACGTGTTGTCTGTTTACCTAATTCTTATCGTTTTAAGTGTGCTGATTCCAAAAATAACATTATGATTGCCGAATCACGTACCATTTGTACACATTTTAACATTTTCTCTGTACATCTAGGCAAATGCAGCCCTGAGTCTCTAGAAACGTATGAAATGCAGGAAAATAGAATGAGAAAGTATTAGGGCGACAAAGACGGTAGTACACGCTTTGGTAAAATATTTCTACATTGGGATCGTTTCCACTACCGAGCATCAACCGGCTTGGTGGTTTCATAGAGTTGCATTTGAGAAGCCATACCAGAAAATATACATCAATGGATACGTAAGGCCTATAAAGAGTGTAATATTAAGAATATAAAGTTACCTTATATTTTTAAATACAGTTCAGTTGGTATTTTAAAAGTCGTTTACTTTTCATTCTTATTGTAGTTTAGCAAATTTTCCCATATTTTACAAGGTCATATTGTGACTAAACTGTGGGTGATGGAAACGAATAGAGTTCAGATGCGGATTCAGCACCCAAAAAGCTATAAAAATCCGCTAACAAGATTTAAATATTTTTAAACCTTTTTTTGTTGAACTTTGTTATTTACCAATGTACCAAGTTGTACTTAAACAAAAATAAATTAAAGAAATAAATATAATATATCGTACGTGTAAGTGCGGTGCAAAACTACGTGCGACTAATGGCAGATTAAAGATGCTAAAGTTGATTGAACACCTGATTCTGGGATGATTGACAAGGAATGAGCGCGAGAGTAGCTAATAAGGTAAGTAATAAAATAAAGTTCAAGAGATACTCCAGAATATACTTTTTCGAAATCGTTTGCTCAAACCCATGATCAACATGAAGTGTCCGCGATCTGAAACTATGGAATGAAATATATTTGATATATTTCTTTAACATCGTGGTAATTTAATTTACAAACCAATCGTATTGTAGAGTATCAAAGTCAACCAGAATATTTTCATTCTAAACAAGCTTTTACCATAAACTGCATTGCCCCCCCCCCCTTCAGTTACCCCTTTCCTCAAAGCAATTAGTGGAATTCGATATCCTCTTTTATACGGGGGGCGTTAACCAATACATTGTGCATGGCCCTCTGAAATCACGCAATGTAGGTTACGCTACCCTGTGGTAACAAACAAGTTAATTAGACTTCAACTGTTTCATAAATATCTATTTTCGTAAATTTACAATATGGTATAATCTAATTGAACGAAGATAGAATTGAAAATCAAGGCACAAATATAGATTGGAATTCAAATCATGAATTACGAGCAATTAGAATAAATAGGTTTTTCAGGACTTTCAAAACCAGTTGGAACCGTTCCAAATATATTTGACCAAATATCTGAAGTGATCTTCTGCTTTATTTAGTTAACTTCAAAACAGCGGAAAACTGTGTGTGCGGTATGATGGGAAAAAGTCCAATCTGTGGAAGTTTTCTTGAGCACTGGGATCTCTACCGATTCTCTCTCCGCTGAGACTTCAGAGCTCTCCCGTGTCTCCGCTCGAGCAAGTCGTCGCCAAATGGCGGAGTGGGAACGTTCGCGCTGTTCCTTCCAGATTCCCAAGAGAAATTTTGTTTTCGATTATACGTTTTGTAATAAACAAATCATATTGATATATGGCTGATTAGTTTGTCAGTTAAGTAAAACCTTATCATCCAAAATATTAATATTTACAGATATTAATATGTTAATAAAATAGAAAGAAAGTAGAATGGGAGTCATTAGAAATCAGGAGGGTTAAATCAAGATATTGTGTCTTGTGTAAGGCATATGCCGGTTATCCAGCGTGGAAAGATATCAACAGACGACTCCGCAATCCCACGCACTTTCACTATCAGTATCATATAGAAAATATATTTCAGGCAACAGAGAACAGATGGTGGAAAAGTTTCCTTTAGTAAAAGAACTATTACGGTCTGCAATAAGTTGACTGCGGCAACATTTGAACTGTCTAGATGAACAATATTTAACAATAAATTGTGTAATAATAGTATACTTTATTAATTCATAGCGCAGACAATTATTGTTATTTACTATTTACTTTGGTTATTGTTAAATACATAATATAATTATTATTTAATATCTTGCTTTTATGGAAAGGTTGTGCCCTGTGGTGAAATGGATTGAATTATAGAATAAGGAAGAACTGAAGTGCCTTGTGGTGTCATGAAGTGTAATGTAGTGTAGAGAAGTTGGAAAATCACGTGCTCAATACGTTACAATAATAGTGCACGATAGATATAAACATTTAAACTTATTTTTAATATTTTCTTGTTATTATTGTGCAATTGTCTTGTACTATCGATTGTTTACTACTCTTATTGAGTAGATAGAAAATCGCGTAATTTATGTTATTTTAAAATAAATGTAGAGAGTAATCATAAACAACTTATTATTATTATTACTATTTTTAAACAATAGTTATATTAACATATCTTTATTATACATAAATAGTGTTTACCACCAAGTTCCAAAAAAACTACTTGCAGAAATAATAAATGCCTATCTATATCTGTCTAACAATGATTTCTATTTTTGGAACTGGAAGGGGAAATATTGAAATTGTAATGAATGAGATAAAGAGTCTGTTTAGTTTTACATGAAGTGCTAATCACTTGTGTATCCAAGTATTGCTTTTTTCCGAGGAATGTTTCTTTTTCCTTTTGTCGCGTGGCCGCAGATAGCTGGTGCCCGCGTAAGCATAATTGCGTTGCTCCGCCTCAAAAAAAGCGCCTGAGCAGTGAAGGCCTATGCCTTGACCTCCGCTTAGCGCGGGAACGAATGCTACTACTGAGCTCGTCACCCGTGTGCACGGACCTTCCGCTCCCCAGCTTGGCCCAAACTGGCCCTCCCGACCTCCCTCCCTTCACCCCCCTAGTCGGTTCAGTTCGCCCAAACTGGCCCTACCTACATCCTTTCACCCCTTCGTCGGTTCGGACCGACCCTACCTGGCCCTGCCGATACTTCTCCTCCTCGCTGGTCCAGACTGACCCTTCGGGGTTCTGCTAGCAGCTTCCCGTCCTCTCCCCTGACTGCCGTGAACTTCGAGAGTCGCCAAACCCTCTGATGGCCGCTGCAAGGTCTCTCTTCCGGAGAACAGTTCTCGGCGAGGCTGGACTACGTTAGGTGCCATTGTAAGTAATACTACCCCAATAAACTGCTGTTTGCCATGACCCGGGATCATCCCTGCTCTTATTGCTCCCTCTCATCCCCCTTAGCCCTTTAGGAGAATAGGGAATGGTCCCGATATCACCTGCCCTTACCGTCCTCCCACTTCCCTGCACATGTTGCCAGACGCTACGACACTTTTTAAGGAAAAGATGAAAACACGTACGAGAGAAAAATGAAAGTGTCGAAAGTAATGAACACCTCCAAGCGTAGGGCGACCAAAGGTGACACACGCCGGAATTAGTTAGACGTTAGAGATTTCTTGGAAACAATAGAATCTTTTTCAAAAGCAAGACCGTTCGTAATAGCTAACCTCAATAATAGACTAAGCTAATCGTTAAAAGTGATATCTGCATGAAGACGTTTCCGATCGTGAAAAGTTTGTTTATCCGACAGAGCTTAGATTATCAGTAAATTTTCATACCGTCATACCGTTTGTTAGAGTGCATTTTTTGAACTAGAGAAGTTATGACGGGTAGTGCCAGCTCCCTATCGAGAGTACGTTTTCCGGAAAGGTTCAAGTGGAAAAACAAAGCAGGATGAAGTGTTTTGCTGGGAGGAAATTAAGATAGAAAGTGTGCCATTTGTTTCTCTCAGATGCAGTTTTAATCGTTGTTTTGCGTGCTTAGTCACATCAATTGCCCAATCATCTCCATTACATGATAAACAGGATCCTGATAGGTCTTTGTGTGGGTGTCCAACTCTGCAGTTACGTCCGCAAACCTGTACCTGGAAAGTAACTTCCTTCTGAGGACGAAAGAAAAATGGAAGCCATGGCTATCTCTTAAAATTAATACCCGTTTTTAGACCCAGTAGGAATGTTTTTGTTTCATGGTGGGCTATTATACGTGTTTTTGTTGTGATGCGCTTCCTTCCTAGCCTCTTTGTGTTGTCGAAGGCAGGCGAGGGTTGCGGGCATTGAAATGACGAGACATATGTTTCGTAATGTAAAACACTAAGTTTCTCTTGAGTTTTGACTGGATGTGGTGTCTCTGTCTTGTGTGCAGTCACGGGTGTACGATTGGGAAGATTTGTAATGTTGCCGACTTGTGGCCAACTGAGGTAGCCCCACCTGCCATGCGGTAGGGCTAACTACCAACCTGTAGCCGTTTCGGTATACAACGGTCACTTACAACCTTCGGATATATTGCTCCATTTTCTTTGTTTATGTGTGTAAAATCTTTCAGAAGGTGGGCATTGAGTTTGTAGAGAGTGAGAAAGGTAGAACGAACATTAGCCATACCACCAACTTGTTTTATGTACGAGATACAATTGAAAATACATATAATATGTCATACAAGAGTAACAAGTACATAACTTGAGCTTTTGAAATTAATGTGTGTATTTATTAAATAAATTAAAAACAAATGAAGTTGTTTCAATAACCTTTCAGTTTGCAAAGGTACTCTATTTATCGGCTGAAACCAGTACTTGATGTTTGTTTCAGTTTTTAACTCTCGTATTTTTTTATTGTAATATTTAGATTTTTCAAACCATTTTCGAATTTAAGATTGATGCAAGAGTCCTGAGTTCAGCATGAACGTCAAAACTTGGTACACTTGTCAACTACAAACGAGAACAACTATTAACATAAGTCAACCAATTCATTCCAGAACAATTATTGAACATTATAATTTCTAACTCGTCTTAATTAATCTTCAACGAGGAAACTTTGCTCTGACATTGGTATTTCCTTTACTTTGACACAGGTAGCACAGAAATAACAAGGTTTTATCAAAACCACAAACTCTCTAGAGATCTTGTAGCTGAGATGTACTTGTAAATTCCAGACTGACGCACAAGAAATTAATAATGAAATAAAAACACGAGAGAAGGAATATAAACGAGACAGAGAAAGCCAAGCAAAGTCAAACTTGAGAAGCTTCAACGGTGCTTCGTCGAAGTTAAAACGAAGAGAGTAAAGTCAAAGAGAATGTGCAGTAGACTGTATCTGCGGAAGAGATGGAAGTACCAGCAATGAGAAGAGTCTGTGTTAACTCAACCTGCAATCCCCAATGGTAGAAGTTCTCTTGACGTTCTCACTGTCGAAGAGTTTTCGCCCCTTTTTAATTTTGTCATTGTTTACTACGCGTTAAATAAGGATAAAGGGCAAATAGAAGAACGGATAGGGTGAAGCAAAAACCTGCTTATGCAATATATTCAATGTGAAAAAAACACATGAAAATGAGAAATTCTAAGTGAAATTTTAAGAAAAAAATTACATTTGCTTCAAGCAAAAATTACATGAAAGGTGTTTATTAAAAAAGGACGTGACCTTATTTTAAGAATTAGATTTTTGGAAAAAAATACAACACAACGCAGTAGCTTACTAATTTGTTCAGTTTGCTTAATATATCACATTTTATAAACAAAGGTGCTACCCTGGTACTTCATAATCAATTGAATAGTTTGTGAAGATATGCCTAGCTTATTAAAAATCTATCAGCTTACTTAAAATTTTAAAACTAATAAATGTTAAGAAAAGTGAGGCTGATAACTTAAACTTTAATACAAAGAGCATTATTTTCTTTCATAACTACTAAGAAAGCAGAAGGGTTTACATTTTCAAAATTGGCTATTTCATCCTAATCTCCCAATCTCTTTTTAAATTTTTTATTAAGGATATCTTATTACATTTCTGAATTTTCTGGATGACAACTCGCCTTGAATGAACAAATTTAGTGATAGTTTTAGTTTACAAATTTTGATATTCTATAAGGTTCACGTAGCGACCATTTCACATAGGCAAAATACTTCTAATCACAAACACTTAACTACGAACAATTTAAAATGATGATCGCAAAATAAAGCTTCATTATAATGAGGCTATATTTTGCGACTATGATTTTAAACGCTAGCTGTTCATTGTGAATAATTATTCTCAATGAGCCGCTAGCTGTTCTCACACATATTTCTCAATCACATAACCCTTCCTGGCTTTTCTTTAGAAAGTGTAAATGCTGACGTAGGTATGAGACTTATTACAATGTGACTTTTGCAACCAGAAACTCATGCGAAATAATATTTTGCTACTACGTAAGTATTAAGTACGTAATTAATCACTACGTAAGTAGTAAATGACGAGGGAAAATATAATATTCTGTCAATATTCCACACATGAACCACTTTATTCGCTAAAATCTATGAATAATGATCTTAGCTGACATGCTCACGTTTTTTATCTTCTCAAAATAAACACCTTTTTATGCAATCGTTGCCCTAGCAATCAATTTCAATGCTATCCATTTGCCAAATCACAAGTGTGAAAAGGCAAATATTAACATTTTCATTAATATTTATCAACATTTGACAAAAATGTATGAGACACAAAAATTATAGAACTTTTCAAATAACATTATGGGTTATTTTTCGTTTCTGCACAAAACATAGTTCTAATGTTAGGTTTGATTAAAAAACACTCACATCTGACATTTTCCAGCCTTTTTTTATTTTTCGGCCTCAAATATCTTGGTCGGAATCACTCTTTCGAAATATCACAGAGAATTGAACTCTTTTCCAATATGGAGATTTATGGGAAGAAATTGCAGGAGTGTTAAAGAAAATTTGGTTTGATCTTTTTCAAAAATTTGCCAATGTTTATTTCCCATATATTTAAAAACTTATGGACTGACGTAAAATCATCATTAAAGATACTTTGATGCTGATGTGTTAACAATGATCTAAACAACGAAATATATGTATAATGCAAATTTTCGATTGATCGATAGATTGAACGAGTATCCAAATCTTCCAAAATTACGATATGTACTGCTAATGTTGTGGTTGATCAAACGATAATTTTTAATTGGAACTAATTAGGGGTATTTAATACCTTCCGATGTAATAAAATTGCCAAAATAGCTCAGTTACTTGGAGGTTTCTTGATATAAAATTTGTTAGATATTAAAACCAGAAATAACTAATTTAATGCGTTTTAATGATTATTTCTGGTGGTCTTTGTGCACCAAAAAGTCTTCAGAAATTGGCTTAAGAACGGTGATATATACCTTCGTGGAAATAGAACATTGATACTATCCTTCAAAAAGTTCTGTTCAGAACTGTTTTCACAGTTGAGAATCGTGAATATTAGTCTTACATTGATTTCAGTTCTTTACAATCCCCCTTTGACAAACATGGAGGCCCATGAAAAAGCCTCTAAGATGCGAAATTTTGATCTCTTTCTCACAGAAAACTTTTGAGTTTTCGATAAACTTCATAGGGTATCATTTAAAGCCCTTGCACTCACAAATACAAATATTTTATATAAATCACCGATATCTTAAATATTATATATATTAATGACATGAGAGAGATATCAAAAAATTACATTTTTGTACCTTTTGAAAAAACGAATATAGCAAAATAACTAATGTTATCTTATGCAGTGTCGGGTAAGACTGACCGGGGAAAATTATTTTTCGAAAAAATCCTCCGAATAGTTTAGGCGTTAGTTTGGTTCACAGGCAGACATACACACTGGCACTCTGTCCGAAGGACGTTTAATGAAGTAAAACACTTTTTCGGTTTCAGGGGACCTCAAACATGTATCTTGAAAATTTCGAAATCGTTTTTCTCGCTGTATTACGTAACTTTCCCTTTTCTATGTAGAATATTCTCTGCATATACGTGCGGGGAACGAGAGCCTACGGGTACAATAGGAGCCAATCTCAACTAATTTGACTTTCGCATGCCAGAAACCTGCGAATTGCCTAGAGTGCACTTTTCGTGCAAGGTACGAGCGGTGTCGGAGTCGTACTCCATTTGCCTAACACACGACACAATGTGTTTTCAACCGTCCGCCTGTAACTTTTCTGCCGGTGAGTTTGCCATCTTGGTAACACAGGGATCTTAATATATTATAATAGTTGCATGCTTCATTTACTTGAAGGGGTTAAATTAAAACGAGAATGCAAAATTGTTTTATCCTATATTTTGTAATTTCAACAAACAAGTATTTAACACGATAATAATAGCAATAAAATATCCATAATAATCAAATAATAACTGATATAATAATCCAACTTATTAAATTAATAAAGTTTACAAATACCATTAGTTAATTTATTTTTAAATCTTTGAACACCTAGAGGAAAGGGTTCCAAGACTGTCGCAGGTAACTTATTCCAGTCCGTTATTGTTCTATTTGTAAATGAAAATTTTCCAACATCTGTTCTCTGTGGCCTAAACTGAATTTTGTACTTGTGATCCCCCCTACTAAAGTACGAAGGTCTACCCAATCGGATGTAGATATCTTTCCAAGCTGGCTAACCGGCATACGCTTTGTACAGGGCACAGAGTCTTGCCTTAACTCTCCTAATTTCTAGAGCCTCCCATTCAACATTCTTCCTATTCCCTCGGAACGTAAGTGTATACGCTCTTCTCTGTAATCTATTCAAATATTCCTTTTGGGAATTTCTATAAGGGTCCCAACAAACAGCCCCGTATTCCATTAATGGACGAACTAGAGATAAATAAGCTAATTCTCTCGCTTTCGCAGTACTCTTTTTTAGTATTCGCATAGTAAAATGCAAGGACCTCCAGGCTTTCCCTACGACACAGTTTACCTGATTTTCCCAACTCAATTTGCTATCAAAAATTATCCCCAGGTACTTACAAGACACGACTCTTGGAATGTTTTCGTTGCCTAAACGGTATTGAGTTTCATTGTATTTGCGGCCCCTACCAAACGTGATGGTTTTGCTTTTCGAACTATTTATTGTCATGTCATTTTTTTTCGCCCAAAAATGTAATCTGTCTAGATCACCCTGCAAAATGTCCTCGTCTACATTTGATTGAATAACTCGATATATTATACAGTCATCTGCAAATAGCCGTACCTTTGAATATAAATTATCTGGCAGGTCATTCACAAATGCGAGAAACAGGAGAGGTCCAATAACGCTTCCTTGAGGGATCCCTGAAGTTACTTTTGCTTGAGTCGAAAATTGTTGTCCAACTCGGACTTTCTGTTTCCTATCTCGAAGAAGCTCGTCAATCCACGCCACAACTCTGGGGTCAATACCCGATTGCATTAATTTATGAACCAATTTATCGTGTGGAACAACATCAAATGCCTTCGCGAAATCTATTATTACGGCGTCCACCCTCCCACTATTATCAACTTCATCAGCTATATCCTGAAACAATGATACTATCTGACTCTCGCAAGAGAAACCGTTCCTAAAACCATGCTGTTCCTGAAAAAGCCATTCTTTTCTTTCCCATACTTTTCTAATATATCTAGTTATCAAGTACTCCATTAGCTTACATACAACTTACGTGAGATTTACTGGTCTATAATTGGCTAATACAGTTCTATCACCACTCTTGAAAATCGGAACAACGGTAGCTAGCTTCCAATCATCGGGCACGCTTGAATTGTTGATCGAAACCTGAAATAATCTTGTTAGATACGGTAATATTGCCACTCCACCGAGTAGACTCTCATTCCCCTGTTCTCGCCTATACGAGAAAGTAGGACGATCCTGTAGATTTTCTTATGTTAAGTTCAGAAGTCAAGTTCAAGTATCATCACAGTTAAGTGTTCTTTTTTTCCACTAAAAGAAGAATATTTTTCTCGTTATGTTAACTGAATAGTTATATCCTCTCAATAAAAGCCTCATTACAATTTTTACTTTCTCGTATAGATTCGTACGTAATTCATGAATTCTAAATATAAATCAATAAATCTTCGTGTTTTGTGTTCCGTAAGACGTCCAACTAAAGAAGATTAACTGAAATTTTAATTGAAACACAATTAATCATGACACAAGGCCTGGAAATATTCAAATGCCGGTGACAAGAAAATGCACGATCAGGAAAAAAATACTTCATGTACTACTGCAGGTTTCGCTACTTTGCAGGAAAACACTCTTCGTCTCTGAAATGCAATATTTATTTGCTATTTTCGGAAAATATGCCCCTTTTGATTTTAAATGTGAATATATTCTCCATGTTTTTCTTTGTATTTTTGTCACAGAAAAAAAAAACTTCCATGGTTACATCGGTACGCCAACGCATATCAGAGTGTTTCATCCTGTTTTTTTAGTTACGACGAAGAGAAGAGACATTATTAGCATTCGGTTATTTTAAGGTGAGTCTTCTACAATTCAAGTTTTTCTATAACGCAAGAAAGTAGAGGATTCGGATCTTCGTCGTTTTCAGTGAATCGATTCCAGGCTTTTGCCTCCAGAATGAAGAGAAACTGATGCGTTGTTTCCATAGCGCCATTTTCTGGTGACCAGCGCATAGGAAGGTGCAGGTCGGAACGAGAGAAGAGGGAGGAGGCAATTCTTTGGCTGTGAGATAAACTTCCTAAACTTTTGATCGAAAGGAGAGCGGCGAAAAGTTCAAGGGACAGAAAAAAGGGAAGGAAGAAGGAAGGAAGGAAGCTTTCAGGGGGGGGGGGGGCAAAAAGACGGCACAAAAAGGGACGTGGATGTGGAAATGCGGAGTGTGGCTAGAACGGTTGTCTTTTCGGAAGTTGTAAAGACGCCACAGTCTCTAGATAAAGTGCATTAAAAAATTCATGACTCCGCCGATGAAAACCGTTTTAAGAAAGAGCTAGGTATGTGTAGAAGAGAAGGATGGGGAAATCCGAGCGAGAACGGAAGAAAACAAAGTTTCGTATATAAATTACGATTATACAGTTAGTGTGTGTGCATAACTTTTCTCGTTTTGGCACAGAAATGCTTGAGGAGAAACACCCCCATATATTCATTTCTGCCTTTATGTATCGTGTGCTTGAGTATCGTAACTGCTCCGCTACGGAACGAAACTCCTTTGTATTGAACTTTCCCAGAGAAAGTTTAAATCGCATAACGCGTTGGAAAGTTACTGGATTGTGCATATTCGATGTACCGAACCGATGAGCTTCTTTGAAAGAGCAGCCAAGCAGAATGTTAGAATCTTGAATATTCTCTTTGAAAATCTCTTTATGTAACAATAACGTAAAGAAACGTAATTTACGATTAAAGTTTTTAACTAAAAGTACGTTTGTAGTAAACGCACAGTGTTTCTGTAAAAGATAAGATTAATATGCTCCTTGTGATGTAATTACTTTGTATTCTAGCTGTTTAAGGAAGTTTTTCGAGACCGGAAACCAAGCGATAAAAAGTAAAAATTGGTTCCAATTTCCATGTGAAGACTCGAGAGTTCAGTAACAGAAATTCGTGACCTCAATACGTACGGATGAACATAAAAGAGGAAAATAAATTTTATTGCATGCAAAATACGATAAGAATACCCAAAATATGTATTTCCGAACCAAAATATGTATTAATCAAAATATGTAATAACGTGCAATAAGTAAAGAAATGTAATGTAGAGTTAAAATGGTGAAAAAATATAACAAATACGCGCTTGAATAAATTGAATTCCGCTGTATTTGTATTTACTTCATTTATCTACTATATTGCTTATTGCCGTTTCAATCGTTAGCGTAACGACAGCTTTACCCATGTTCGCGGGTACAAATCCGATCGATGCCGTGCATTTTTAAGGATTAAAGTATTCTTCGTACGTCTTCCTTCGAACGGGGAAGTAAAGCCTCCTGTCCCTTGTTGTTGATTTACTGTATGTAAAAGATTCTCAAACGTAAAGGAATCCTTGAGCTTAAATCAAATCGCCTGTTTCGTTTCCCTGGTGATGCAGACTTTCTCCGCTAGATTGCGAAAGAAACGTAGCGAAATTTGCATCGTGACAGAAAGAGCAGTGTCTATTATACATTCTAAGCCTCGTTCCGTAAAATAATGTATAATTTAATTTGAATTAAATTCCAATCACGACCACATTACCGTCAAGAAAATTTTACTGTGTGATTCATTATTTGTGTTTTAAATTTTTGACATTTCAGTCTGTACTACACATCTATAATATTAATCCCGAAGGGACTTCAGCATGCGTAATGCTTCTGTAAGTCTTCATGCGTAACAACTGAAAGCAACTTTGGCGCTTCACCGCGGAAGTTGGGAGGTGATATATAGACAACAACCAACAGCAAACGCGATGCCAAATAAAAGCGTACGTTCAACACTTCAAATAGCTTTGTCACTTGAAATTTTGGCTGATTCTTTGTAAAAACATGGTAATTATTTGAAAAAATCAACACTGACAACTTATTTGTAAGATGTTGTTACACGCAACATTAATGTCAACTTACAGTGCTCAATCTTTTGCTGCGCAAGACAATACGAAAGGTGTATCGATTAGGGAGTGTTCCCGGGCGTGTCAACCGCTAAGGCTATTAGTCCCGTAAGATTAGTGTATGTTTTTCTAGTAAGGTGGCGGTGATCTTCCCTCGCTGAATGGTGAGATCTGGCAGCGACATACTCGTCGAGTAACCTGATTTTCCCCAACCGATTATCTCCCACCAGAGAACCACGGCTCCAACCAAGACAAGCATTAAGCTCCCAAATGGTCTCTCGGCATGAGGTGGTGTACAGCATGTAAGAGTGAGTGTGTGTAAGACAAGGGTGAGAATAGGACAAGATGAGAAAGGAAAGATCGCGCGCGGTCCGGAGCCCGTTTGTTAGGGTACAGCTCCGACATTTGTCTAATGATCGAAGAAACAACGGACAATTACTGAACAGAGCAGCGGCCGCTAGAATTTCCCTCCAGGCAGCGACTGAATTCGACCTAGCTAGTATGGAAAATCCTGCCACTGTCGAGTATCAAACCCTACAACCTCTGGGTCAGAGGCCCTGCAGCGACAAGAGATGATGCCCTGAGCCACCTAAGCCGGAGCCAATACCAAAGAAGTACGCTCTCGCAGTGCAACATTACTTCCGATGGAGAGACAGATTTTCCAGCTAACATGTCCGTAGCTTACTCTCGCATATATGCACACTCATGTGTGTAATCACGAGTCGTTCTCGCGACTCTGTATTCGGGGGTAAAAAACAAAATAAGAACGAGCACGCGGATAAAAATGCTTGCAAGTTCTCGAGTTTGCACGAACGCGTACTTTTTGGCACGCCCTCTGTCGGTGGCGTCGCAGCGGTGGTGCGGTGGCGATAAGAGGGGCAAGGAGGGGAGGTAGAGGAAGGGAGGGAGGGAGGGAGGGAGGGAGGGCGAGGCGAAGGGCAGCCGGGTGAGCAAACGCGAGCGCTTGCGTGTGCGATCATACATGCTTCTGTCAATAGAATGCGCGTTTGTGTGTGTGAGCGGAAAGAAGCACAGAGGTGGCGTGCAGAGAGCTTGTGGGATTAGAGCTTGTCCCTGGAATGCTCGAAATTATTACTTTCTCGCTATGGAGTAGTGAAAAATAATTTAATGGTCCACGAAAAAAATGCGAATTTTCGGCAGAAAAACTCTTATTACAGGGCCCTGGTAATGAAAAAGTGGATAAACGTAGTTGCTACATTTAGAGTAAAAATCCTCTAACCCGTAGAGCAGCAAAATCTATCTTCTGCGCGTTATTAATACAGAAAAATAGAATGACGACAAAATGTCTATCTGCCCGTTTTCCATCGTCTGTGAACAACGCTAGCGGCTAAACAGTTCTGCCGATTTTCTCCAAAATTGACATTCCTCAAACTATCAGACTGATGTCGCGGGTCCTTGAGTTTAAAACCGATTTTGTAATTGGGGGGGGGGACTTCACATAATCCCTTGGGGCATTTTCCTAATTTTTAAGAAAATGACTCGATTTTGATTAAATTGCGTTTTTTGAGTAGTGTGAAGGACGGTTAAAAGAATGTTGGAGATCTCATGTTCGTTGAAAACTCAGATTTTTTGAAAATTGCAAAAGTTTAATTTTTTTCTGAGTCTTCTTAGAACTAAAGTTTTAAATTTAAAGAATTTTCCACTTAATAAAATCTGTTCCTTAAAAATAGATTTTGACAGTTTTTTCGCGATTTAAAATACCAGGAGGGCGGTGGCACAATTCTGATTTCAGATTAGAATTCAGCGCGTTGACATACATAGAGAAATACGCGAGTCAAGTCTGGGTGTGACAACGTCTTTGGTGTGCCTCTGACATAGTTGTTCCCATCGAATTAAAAAAAATGCCACAGGAAGACGGCATTTAACGCGATTAACGCTTTCATTTCTGCGTTCGCCTACTTCTTTCATTTCTTACCTCTCAGTTTTTCATTTTGTCTACTGATCTATCAAATCTAGTAAGATAATCTGATGTGAACAAATAGAACATATGTTACCTAAAACCAAGAAAAACAACGCTTGGTCCTGTTACAGCAGTACGGAACAAGTAATGTAAACAATAATATTACGTGAGAAGGATAATGCTTCATGAAAAGTCCCTATAAAAATACTGCAATTGATGAAAGTAACTTTTATTACAAAGTATAAAGACTTTACTGTTGTTTAATATGGCACGTCGCATGTAACTAAATGGTAGACATTTAATTAATTATTAAAATTGATTGTAACTAAAACTATTTTTGTTTCATTATCGTCCTTGGCGATACAGAGCAAGTTCATAATTGTCATGGGGCAAGTGGTAATTTTCATAGCCCTCCACTACTTTCTCTACTGCTTCGAAATCTAAATCTCCCTAAGTTTTCATATTGTTGAGGAACACATCGCAGGTGACAATTGTTTTCGCCTCATTTTGTAATTTCTCGCTACAAATGTACTAAGATATGAAACGGACGTTTCATTTGTTCAACACGATCGTAACTCTTCAATTCGATTGTAACTTTGCCTTGTTTTGAAAGTTTTTGCAATTCATCTCAGTACCAGGTGGAGAATTTGTAAATGTCATAAGAAAAGGCTATATTCTATAGATATCATCACTAATTGGCACAACATTTGATTTAATAATTTCTTAATAATTTTCTAGTGTATGATTTTTTCCATCCACTTGAGTAATGCACGGAGAGCTGGCGGCCAAACTAGCGATCTAATCTTTGGCGTCAGAATTGTCTTGAGCATGTAGTTTTACCTTTCTAGTTAATATATTCATCTCCAAGGTGACTGGGTTTGAGTATTCCTACACGAATTCATTGAAGACCAATTTCTGTAACATACGGCGGAAACGTACATTTGCTTTGCTAGAACAGATTTGCCTCCATTATTTTATTTCTATTAAGAAATTTTATTCTTGCAAATTTATGCTTTCAATCACTGCATTACCACTCCAAGATATCGTAGTCTGGTCAACAACAAATTGCTGTCATATACCTCTCTGGTATCCGTGAACCTCGAGAGAATGTAAACATATTTTTATTCTCTGCACGGATGACAACACACCTCCTAGAGTTTCTTTACTTTTACCAATAAATCTGACTGCACTTCCCTGCACGTTGTCTTCTGCAAAATGATAGAGCTCTTTAAAATCACGAGGAAGGGAAGGGAAACGGGGCCTTGCAGTTTTTACCATCCTTCGAGTGCACAACTTCCAAAATAGAGATAAAATGGGAAAACACATTCATTATGTCAACGACGACATATAAATAGTATAACCGACGAATCTTCTACTTCAACTATCACTCAATATTCTTGAACAATATCGTTCAGATTTTAAGTAAAAGGTAATAGTTAAACATGATATTTTTATTCTAATTTAATTACATATTTCAAGTTCAAAGAATCTGTTCGGTAGTGAAGTATAAGATTTGCCTTGTAATTTTTATGCACACAGACTGAAGAACATCTTTTACATTTCGGAGTGTAAACATAATCTTCTTTATATACATCCTACCAATTATTATATCCCTATTCGTTTCCTGTAATTGAAATTGAAATCACAACAAAAAGATCATTATTAATAGAATAAAAATATTAATTTAGCAGAAACATGACAGATCAGATTCCCTGTAACATCTGTTTTATCTCTAGTTCGTCCATTAATGGAATACGGGGCTGTTTGTTGGGACCCTTATAGAAATCCCCAAAAGGAATATTTGAATAGAGTACAGAGAAGAGCGTATACACTTACTTTCCGAGGGAATAGGAAGAATGTTGAATGGGAGGCTCTAGAAATTAGGAGAGTTAAGGCAAGACTCTGTGCCCTGTACAAAGCGTATGCCGGTTAGCCAGCTTGGAAAGATATCTACATCCGATTGGGTAGACCTTCGTACTTTAGTAGAGGGGATCACAAACACAAAATTCAGTTTAGGCCACAGAGAACAGATGTTGGAAAATTTTCATTTACAAATAGAACAATAACGGACTGGAATAAGTTACCTGCGACAGCCTTGGAACCCTTTCCTCTAGGTGTTCAAAGATTAAAAAATAAATTAACTAATGGTATTTGTAAACTTTATTAATTTAATAAGTTGGATTATTATATCAGTTATTATTTGATTATTATTGATATTTTTATTGCTATTATTATTGTGTTAATTACTATTAAATGCGTTCCTGTTCTAAATATATAATTATATTCAAAGTAGTATTGTATTGAAGTGTGGTGAAGTGTTGTGCAGTGTAGTGCAGTATAGAAGTAGAAAGAGAAGTGAATTTCAATTGTTGTGAAGTGAAGTGAAGTGAAAGTGAAGTGTAATTAAAAAGTCGTGTAATCTTGTATTTAATAGTTTCAAATAATTGTGGAGGTCAACCATAAAATGTAGTTAAGGCTATTATTGTTAGCATATTATTATTATTATTATTATTATTATTATTATTATTATTATTATTATTATTATTATTATTATTATTATTATTATGTCTTAAAATAATTTAAAGTTACGTTGTTAAATAATTTAAAGTTAATATTAGTAATATGTAAATTGTAGAGTTCCGCCACCAGGTTGTATATACCTACCTGCAGAATAATAAATATCTATCTATCTAACATTCTTATGTGGAAGAGAGATAAAACTATCTTTATTGACCTTTATTGATTAAATGATTAGATATTTCGGGCGTGCCAATTGCTTAGGTCATTGTTTTCGGGAGTGTAGTGCTCGTTTAAATCGGGAGGTGGCGGTGATCTTCTCCACTGGATGGCGAGATCCGGCGCCGAACTACGTCGGCTTGCGGCGATTTCTCCTAACCAGGTATCTCCCAGCAGCGGGATACCATCACAGCCGGGACAAGTTCTTAACGGCGGTCTGGTATTTCGACATGTGTGGTAGTATAGTGTATTTGCATGTAAATGTGTATAAACAAGAGATGGGTTTCAGACAAGAAAGAGAAAGGAAAAGTTGCGCACGGTCCGTGGCCCGTTTCTGAGTGTACTGCGCGGGCATTCGCCTGGTGTACATTGAAGAAACCACGGAGAACAACCTATCAGAGCAGTCAGCTGCTAGAATTCTCCTCCAGACAGCAACTTAATTCGACCCGTCTTCGAAAATCCTGCCGACATCAGATTTCAAACCCTAGGACCTCCTGGTCAGAGACATTGCAATGACATCTGTTGATGCCCTGAGCCACCTTTGCGGATCTAATTCTATCTTGAAGAAAGATTTTTATTTTTATTCTTATTTTCAATCATTGATTTTTTAAAGAAGGTTCCATGAATTTTGTGTAACATTTTATTACTGAAAAATATGTCATAAATATTCACAAATTTTTATATTCAAATATTATTTTGTTGGTTCAAAAGTAAAGTATTAAATCAAGTATTCTTACAAATGCGCAAACAACAAAATTATAAAGTACTTGGTTGTTCGAAATTACAGAATTTATTGTTTCTCAGGAATATTTTTGAGAAATAAAAGTATTTAGTATCTTTTTTGTTATTTAATTTCGTATCAACATTTAGGTCATTTGTGACCACTATTGGTGTTAACGGTATGGCAACTGTGGAGATGAAACGATATGGTGATGGTAAGGGGTGGAAGGACGAACGCAAATACAACCATGCCGGAGGTGGGGCTCGAACCCGCGATCCTTCAGTCCGGGATCGCTACGACACTACTGCCTTAGCGAAATCGGCCACCGGATCGGCTATTTAGTAATTGTGTTTGTTTATTTAACTCACGTTCGCTTGTAAACTTATTCCAAACTGTCTTGTGAACGATTTCCAACATATATGCAACCTGCGTTACACGGCGGTTTCGCTTGCAGTATCTCTATCTGTCGTTCCACTGACTCGAAGATAAACAATAATACTACAAGCCAACTCGTGGCTCAGAGCGAAGCTCACCTTTCACCAACGAGATCCGCGTTGGATTACCGGACAATCTGATTGAAATTTGTTCCAACAGAGCGAGCTTGAGTGCTTCACAGGAGCTATTCCAACCCCTGTGAAGCGTCCTAAACAGACCCCTGTTCAGATTCGTTCCCAACTCTGGTCACTGAGTAGTGACGCTGGAGCGCGTGTAAAGAAGCACGCAGACAGAGACGCGCCCGGCCTTCCTCTTGCCTAGTGACTACTCCCACAAGTACATCTAACGTTAAATCAATAATGTGGTCGCTTATGATCTCGAAGTTACTGCGACTTTAAGGGGAGACAGAATGGGCAAAAATGATGAAAATATTATTTTTTACTTGATATCATAATTTTTTATTTAATTACTCTATATTTTTCTGTTTTAATAAGCCACGTTTCACCTTAATATGTAAATATGTAATATAAATTGGGTGTTTAGTAATAGTACAGAACCCACAGGGCATATTCCGTGCGGAAGAATTCGCGCGTACGCAGGAAATGGTGATGCAGGGATATAACTCTATTAACATACTATCATCTTCCGCATGCTTTGCTACGTCGTCGGAAGTGCCGCAGGCGGTTGGATTGCATCGAGGCGCGAGTCAACGGCGGCCGCCGGGCGAACACCAAACGCAGCGTTTCGCCAATCAGGTGCAGTCAAAGCACATAACTTGCAACTCCTGCGGGAGACGAGGGCATGCGAGCAGCCACGGCCCTACTAGGAAGAGGAAATGTTTTAACTGCGATGGCACATCGCATTTGGCGTATAATTGCCCCTTATCAATTTGCGGTATTTGTCGGAAAACAGGGCACAGGTCGATAGTTCGCCAAACAACTCGGAGGGCCCCGAACCATTCGGAGCGGGGATGCAGTAATTCTAACAGTTAACTCAGAGCCAGGTTTAACGGCAGAAGTGCAAATACTTAATAAAGATTGTATCGTTTTGGTAGATACGGGAGCTTGTTGTAGTGTACTAAACGGGAACGCACTTTTAAAGACAAAACTTAAAATAAAACCATTTTACAATAGCGTACGAAGTGCGTCAGGACATCCCCTTAAAATTGACGGTGAATGTCCAGTTAAGTTTAAAATCGACAACGAAGAATATACCCAATATTTTCTGATCGCTGATTTGGGAAGGACCAACTACAATGGAATTCTGGGATTGGATTTTCTTAAACGGCAGGATTGTACGATAAGGCCGAAAACGGAGAAAATGGTGGTAGCACAAAAGCACTGCGCGAACTTAGCGCGACAGTAAGGTCTAGAACAAATCGGATGGGAAAAAGAAGTTTCCGTCTAGAACCGAAGAAGACAAAGAAAGATAGAACTCAAGTAAAGAGAGAGGAGAGTAGCAATTTGGACAGAATAGGAACGCAAAACAATCTCACAAAACATTGTAAAAAGGGTAAGGAAACTATTCAGATAGATATGAGATAAAGTTACAGAACAAGAACGAGTAACAAACAAAGACATCTTAGATTTTAGGTTCACTCGAAATAAAAGAAAGTGAAAAACTTTAAAAACCATTGTCACCTGAATCATCGTGGAATAAGAAACCAATAAATTCTTCGGATTTTTTTTTCGAATTTAGAGAGAGACATCGAAAAAAGCTTGCCAAGATCCATATTGCCGAAAAGTTCCGGGACAAAATGCTATAACATTTGTTTGAATTTCTTTGCAGAGTTAGATATCGAAGATGTTGATAGGCTTCCAGAGCCAATGTTGCCAATACTTTCTTCACCAGAACAAAATAATAGTTGTGCTGTAGTAGATACTGATGACGAGAGTGGAACACTGGTAGTGCAGGCCGAAGAGGAATCAAAGTCAAAGAGTAATTCGTGTATGTTGTATAGCACAGATTCCGGTTAACAATTACTAGAAAGTAGTGAATGGGTCCAGGAATTGTGCCCGCGATTTTGTATGAACGTTGTCGAATGTGTGAATGTGTACGCAATGCTCAATGGTGGATGACAGCCCCGTTTCAGTAGCTGGGAGCTGGTACCAAGTTGATAAAAAGGCCCCTCCAGATGATACGGAGGAATGTTTGGCTGATCAATCAAAATTATTCAATAATGTGTATTCTCTGGGCCAGAGAAACGCAGTTTCTGGTCTCAAATACACACAACTAAGCACGTTTTGGATGAAATATGTAAATAAATCGTAGCTATTAGGTTACTAGTCTTGCGATTGCGGAGGAACAAGGCCTGAAGATATGCGTCTTAGTCGACTTTTGCGTCTTAGGGAAAGCGAAGCCAAATAGTTAATTGGTCGAGTGCTTTAAAGAAAGGACGCGTGACAAAAGTTTTTTGTTACGTTCATAAAGTCACCTGCATGAATGGCAGTGGACGAACAGTTGGATATATTGACGGACGATTATTAACAGAAATATCCGAGTATTTTGAAACAAATATGCTAGAGAAATATATATTCATACAAGACGACTTTCAAAAGGTAGTAAAAGCCGGCAGTCATACGGCATTTATTTGAAACAATATTCTAGCATTTTATTATTTTCGAAAAATGTAATTTTATATCTGTGAACAAAAACCATTTTTGGAGTAAATTATAACCTGAATAATTCGGGAGGTAACAGGTATGTAGGAACTGTAGCAGAAAGTCATTACTTCAAAGATGTTATGGCAATGCTAAAATATAAAATCACTATTTTAAATTCCGGAAATACAACCGCAAACTTAATTGTTTGGGAGCAACGTACCCATACATTTAAGTGAATAAGAGTCCCAAATTTTAATGTAACTTCTGGTTACAGATCAGATAATAACAGGATTGAATTGAAAAGATAAAACTTAAACCTCTTATCCAGTAGATACATTTTCATAGATTAAAAATAGAAATGAAATTTGTTATAAACTTTCAACAAATTTTCACGCGTTCTATAATAAAGTCACTTTGAAGAGTCAAACTAGCTTCAAAAACCAAAATGTAAAGAAAGGTTTAACGTATTAAATGAAGTTTTATATTTCAGTCTTATTGTTTACACGAAACTTTTTTTTCCTAATCTTAATGAGAGAATTTTCAAGACAGTATAACCAAACTGACATTCTTCGAACTTTATAGAATGTATTGGCATTGAAATGAATTTACTTTCCCGGAAATAATGAACTTTTGTATGTTGCCAGGAATAGAAATAAATAACAGAAAATGAAGAGGTTATTATTAAACAAACAAATAAATACATCAATAAATAATGAAATAAAAATATAATATTTCTTATTTCAGAAAAATAAGAAATATTTTTGTGTTCATATTACACAGATTTCCGCATTATACACGTTCCGCATTGAGCACGTTTCACTGTTCTACAAAAAATCCTTAACTACACGGTATAATTTATCTCACTTTCAATGTTAAGGATGTGAGATACATTTTTCAAGCAGACAAAAACCTGCTGAGATAGTTCAGGGTAGCAACTGTTGCCCTGATGATATTCCCTTCCCTATTATGTCCTGATATTGTTCCCTTCCTTATTCTAGTCTATGATCCACACAACCACACATCAGTAGACTAGTAAAGGTGTTTGTCCCGGTGGCACCCGGTGGTGCTCAGGAGATACCTGGAGTGAGGAAATGTGCACGCTGACTTGTAGGCCGGTGTCAACGCTTACGATCCAGCGGAGGAGCAACGTCGCCATTTTACGGGACAACCAAAGCACTTCACTTTGATCAAAGGAACTACCATACTCGGAAACAAAATAATCAAATAAGATAGCTTCTTTCTCGGATTGTAATATACGATTTATTTCATTTCCTTTGCTTTGTTAAAATTCGATTTAATAGAACACGATAGACACACGTATCTTTTTAATCTTTATAAGGGTTGGTAATTTTCAGAACTGAGAATTGAGGTTCCCGCTCATTATAAAGAATGATTACAGTCACACACAAAAAAAGAAGTTGTCCGACCCAAAGTCTTGACATCTGTTTCTGTAAGTATGCCAACGCGCTGAATCCGAATATGAAGTCAGAATTGCGCCACACCCTCCAATTTTTTTAAACCGCGAAAAATACCTGCGAATAGTAGATATTTGTGTCTTGTAGCATTATTCTCTACAGAAGCCACAAGTTGTCAGACCGAAGACTTGACACACATTTCTCTATGCATGTCGACGCAGTGAATCCGAAGTCAAAATTGTTGATAAATTGAAAAACTGTGTTTCATCAAGATTCAGTCGAGAAGCCAGCTCATCCATCATTTGAAGAACCAAATATTGTAAAATCTATATATAGGGCTTAGTTTTTAAATTTAAGTACTGTATGTAATTTATTTTTTAAGTACTTATAAATCAAGATCTGGTGGCTAAAAGCCTAAACGTGTAATTCTATGGCCATAGAAAAGTGTGAAAAATTTATTTGATGGTACTGTTAGTTGTAAAAAGTAATTATTTGGTGAGCAATCAAAATTAATAATTAATTACATAAATTTTTGGCTTTTAAAAACAGGAGGTTTATGCTCATTGTAAGGAAACCAGCCATAGAAATGGCTTCTACTAACAAAATCTCAAATTTAGATCATTTTTGGGATTGATTGGTACCTTCGTTTGCCTTTGAAAAGGTTGAGAAAGCCATTTTTAGTCAAAATAAAAATTTCTCTATATACATGATAAGTTTCCACTAGCAGTGCACTCTAGTGCACTGAATAGTAGGTGCACTGGCTACAGACGCCTGTGTATAGGCAACCTGCTAGGTGTACATGTTTTGCATTTTGCCTAATAACAAGGCGCCATATGCTACTCTTTGCAAAGGCAATGAGCATCTAACTTCTTCATTATCGATTGGTACTGCGTCACGCTCCAGTGACGTCTGGTGGTAACCCCCACCCCTTTGCTGAGGCTATATAAGGGGCTCACTGCCCGGCATTTCTTGCCAGACCTTGGCAGACTCTTGGCAGACCCTCTGCCAACAAGTTTTCAACCGAAATGGCTGAAATCAAAACGCAGAGAAACACCAACACCCGCCCCCTGGCTGTGGCCGCCTGGAACATCAACGGTCACTCAGGGCACATCGATACCAGCGAGAGACGCATAATCGAGCTCTTCTGCAGCAAACATCGCATAGATGTTCTCCTGCTGCAGGAAACAAAACTTAGGGGCTCTGACGAAATGGAGCTGCGCGATATGGAAATCTATCGCACAGACCGTGACGGACAGCACCGCGGGGGCGGCGTCGCTATTGCCATACGCCGTTCAATACCGCACCGAGTAGCAGCCCTCCCCCGTCTCGCGCAGCTCGAAGCTATAGCAATCGTGGTAAGCACGACGGAAGGGGAAGTCGCCCTAGTATCCGCGTACCTCGCACCAAATCGTCCTCTAATAGATGACGATTTCGATACAGTGCTCTCTCTAGCCCCTCGCACGGTCCTGGCTGGCGACCTAAACGCCAAGTGTGAGGAATGGGGTTGCAACACCACAAACAGGAACGGTAACCTACTCGTAAGCTTCCTGTTATCTCACAACACAGTGAACCTCGTTCCGCCTTTCAGTCCTACTCGCTTCCCCAACAACCCAAATGAAAGACCGGAGATCCTTGATGTGGCACTCACGTCCGGAAACATCCGTGTAACCACTCCAAAACCCATCCCTTTCTCCTTATCAGACCACATCCCCATTACCTTTGCTGTAGGCAGCATTCGCTCCTTCACCGGTCCCAGGCAATGGATCCCGCAACCCACAGATTGGAACGAGTTCCGCTCACTCCTCACCACATCTCACCTAAACACACAGACGGTCTTAGACTCAAAAGAGTCTATAGACGAACAAATAAATACACTCACCAAACTACTACAGTCGGCCCACCGAAAGGCGACGCCGGTGTTTTGGCGGCCGCCGGAGGAAGGCGCGAACACCCTCCCGCCCGACGTAGAAGATCTCCTGCGCGAAAAACGCAAAGCCAGACGGCTCTGGCAACAGTTCAGATGCCCTGCACTCAAAGCAAAACTACGCGAGTGCGAAAACCGGCTCAAAGCGGCTCTCACAAACCACCACGCTGCAGAGTGGGAAAAGCGCATGAGAGACATAAGCACCGATCACTCTCGTAACGGCCTTTTCAAACTCCAAAAGGCTCTCAGATCAGTACCGAACACAAATAACGCCATCCGCGGACCCGACAATGCGGAAGGCAAACCAACATACCTTTTCTCAGACCAAGCTAAAGCGGAATTCTTTGCTGACATGCTTGAGGAAAGGTTCACAAACAACACTCTACAGTCAGAAGACGAGGAAAGCACAGAGGAAGGCAACACCGCTCTCACACCATGCACTGTCGAAGAGATCACAAAGACAGTGACAGGTATGCGCAGCCGAAAGGCACCTGGCCCTGACCATATAGGACCTCCAATCCTCAAGGAGGCACTACCGGTCATCAGGTCAAAACTCGCGCAACTTTACAACAGTTGCATCACCCTAAGGTATTTCCCGGAAAGCTGGAAACATGCTAGTATTTCCATACTTCCGAAACCCGGAAAAGACCTGACCCTCGCGGCGAGCCACAGGCCAATCAGCCTACTCCCTATCATGGGAAAAGTTTTTGAAAGGCTAATCCTCGCGCGAATCCAACCACTTGCCATCTCGGGAAACCTCATTCGAGATGAACAATTCGCCTTCCGACCAGGTCACTCCGCCTCACTACAGGCTCTATGCATGGCTCAGCAGATCTCCGCTGATCTCATACTCACAAAGGATGTACCTGTCGTCTACCTAGATATGGTACAAGCCTTTGATAAGGTACCCCACAACAAACTAATCGCGAAACTTAAGCGCTGCCTCCCACAAGATGTTACAGATATGATTACATCTTTCCTCGCAAACCGCACTTTCGTGGTAAAAGTAGGGAAAGCGAGATCCTCAAAACGCAGAATCTTCGCCGGGGTCCCCCAAGGCTCCGTACTCTCCCCGCTATTGTTCTCGCTATATGTCAATGACATACCACATATACCACGAATACGGTTATTCCTCTATGCCCATGACATAGCAATCCTAGCAAGAGGAATAAACCGAGACCACAAACTAAAAACACTACAAAAACAGATGAACCTGACGCTGAAGTGGGCAGAAGAAAACCACTTGACCTTCTCAGCGGAAAAATCTCAGGCAATCTGCTACACTCGCCGTATACACAAGAACGCAAAACGGTTTGCACCACCTAAGCAAATCACCATAGGAACCCAAGCACTTAAATGGGCACCTAAGGCAACATACCTAGGCGTCACTTTCGATCGGAGACTACGCTGGCATTTACACGTCAGGCGTATCCGATCAAAGCTCCAACTAAGGGTGCGCCTACTAAAACCTCTCTTAAAGGATCCTACACTTCCCTTGGACCTTCGGCTGGCACTCTATAAAACGTGCTGCCGGCCTGTGGCCACTTACGCCGCGGCGACGTGGTGGACCACAGGAAAGAAGTACAAGGACACACTTGAGCGAATTCAGAACAGAGTTCTACGGCTCATAGCACGCCCTCCGTTTCGGAAAAGACTGAAAGTACTGAGGAAGGAACTCGATATCGAATCCTTCACTCAATGCTTGAGACGGCTATCATTCAATGAAGCTTATCAAGCCTTTCAATCAAACGAAGCACCGGCTACACTCAAACAATTCCACAAACATATCCTCACCATAGGAAAAAGACGACAAGCTCTACCCTCGGATATACTGAGGGCTTAGAGCGAGCAAACTCAAAATTTGACAAAGTCACTGAAGTGACTTAGCAAAATCGCCAAAACTGGCATTTGACTAAGGTCCGTCGCGTACCTACATCACTAACTCACACTTAGCAGTAAAACGCAAACGCGTGTGCACTGCAAAACACGATACACATGTATCGAAACCAAAACACTGACCTTCGGCTACGCCGAAGAAAAAAAAAAAAAAAAAAAAAAAAAAACATTTCTTGCCATTCGCCTCAGCCACGAACGTAGCTACATCTTCTTGCCTGAGACGGGTGTTCCTCGGCCTTTGCCGATATGTTTCTATGTTTTTTTCTATTTCAGCGTCCTCATTGAAATATTAAATTTTTTGGAGTGGCTTTATGCCACACTGTGATGGAATTGGATTGATTAATTTCTAGTATGTTAAGGATTGAATGTTTGTTGTAAGTTAATATCGCCTTTTTTGTAGCGTCATTTTTTCTTATGTATGATTACGGTGCGAAAGCACATTATGTGTATAATGGCGGCGCAGTCTCTTATGTTACGAAGTCTGCCTGCCTATTCTCTAATTGTTTGATTGAATGTTGCAGCACATGGCTCCACGTCTTGAGTAAGACGACAGAAGCGCGTTGGACTTCTGGAGCACTTACGAGACGGAGGAAGGGCCCGTACGGCAGTGAAGTCGTGGCCTACTTGTAGTACTCCGTTTGTTGGCCCCGTGAGCGGCTTATTCAAGATCGCTCGGGTATCAAGCCGCAGTTGGCACTAAAGTGTTCAAACGGCTTTCCTGGAAAAAGTGGCACTATAATTAATGTTATGGATAAGGCGATATGTTATGTAATCAATGCAATTCCATCAATTACGTAAGAGTTCAGAGCTAATAGAGGTCGCTGATTAAGATTATTTTTAATGTTATTAAGATTCATGCAGTTTTAAAGTGTAGGACATTTCTTCACAGCATATCACTCAATTTGTGTATTTTTTGTAATGAAAGGCTTCTAAATGCGAGGCTTTTGTCATGTTGTTAATGTACGTCAGCCGTTTGTGATCCTAAAACGGGTTATTAGCAAATTGTGGCTTTTGACGTAGTCATTCTGCTTAAATTCATGTTTCTAAGGCAATGTGGCCTTCCATGTTTTTCTAAATTTACGCTAAGATTGTTTGATGTTAGTAATTCTGTTTTATTCCTCTTACAGCACTGTTATGCAACAAAGAGGAATATTGATTGTAATTTACCTTGCAAATTCTGTAATAAATAGTTGTCATAAGTGAAGTTGGATTGTGTCTCTATAGCGAAGACCCTATAGTTGTAACTCACTTAGGCATTTTGAACCTTGTGCCTTTTTTTTAAATAGCACCTTTACGAATGTCTGATTCCTAGGATTTTTTGTGTTAATTCTGCTCAACTCCATTAGGACCATACGTGGTCATAATTCTTTTTGTTGCTGTTAATTCAGCTGGCGACCGTGATACGTTTATGTTAAATTACGCTTGGTTAGTAACAATTGTGCCTTCGTCACGTCGCCAGCACGTCGACATACATAGAGAAACATGTGTCAAGTCTTGGGTCTGAAAACTTTTAGCTTCTGTAGAGTATATTGCTACAAGACGCCAAGATCTACTATTCGCATGTGTTTTCGCGATTTAAAAAAATCTAGAGGGTGGTTGCGCAATTCTAGTTTCAGATTCGGATTCATCACGTCGACATACAAAGAGAAACATGTGTCATGTCTTGGGCCTGACAACTTTTTTGTCTGCCTTTGTAATGAGTGCCATGCCGTGGAATCAAAAGGCAGTAGCGTGCCTCTACCGACGCAATGTGGGCCACAGGCAAGTGCTCTTGCGGAGCTCCTAAGAGGTGGGGGGGGGGAGGGGGCAGTGCAGAGGCTGCGGCGTATTGGGCGCGCGAGCGGTCGCAGGGCTGCCAATGGCACGCGGGACCGCGCTTATTTATGCCCGCTCCGCGCCGCCAGCGCCGGGGGTGGGGGAGGGGGAAGAGTGGCCATCGACGGAGATGGACGCCTCTAGGATCAGTGACCTCCCACGCCCCCTCCCCCGCGCCCCTCCGCGAGTCATCTGTCAGGGCCTTTGGACTTGGAAGCTGCCCCGGCCCCGTCCCGCACACCTGCGCTGGGAGCGCCGCGGGTGGCCCAACACGACCTCTGCCGCGGTGGGCGGCTCGCGTCATTCACTGTTAGCCATTGGCTATTCACTTGTACCTTCCTTCTTCCAGCTATGCGTATCGTATGGCTCGTATAATAATAATAATAATAATAATAATAATAATAATAATAATAATAATAATAATAATAAAAATTCAGGTGTCTTCATACAATTGTTTTCATACATTATTTCTCTTTATCTTATTAAAGTCTCCATGCGTCTCACTTTCTGTAATTATCAGTTCCTCTTCTCAACCCGCACTTGATCATTCATTCATTCATTCATTCATTCATTCATTCACTCATTCATTCACTCATTCATTCACTCACTCATTCACTCACTCACTCACTCACTCATTCACTCACTCACTCATTCACTCATTCACTCACTCATTCACTCACTCATTCACTCACTCATTCACTCACTCATTCACTCACTCATTCACTCACTCATTCACTCACTCATTCACTCACTCATTCACTCACTCATTCACTCACTCATTCACTCACTCATTCACTCACTCATTCACTCACTCATTCACTCACTCACTCATTCATTCGCACACTCGTCTCACCCTATTGCTGCCGTTGTGTTGATAGTCTAAACAGCGACTTGAAGCAACTCTGCTCCGGTTCATGATCACCAACGTATAATTGTAGGGAAAAGATATTCTGTTTCCATTGTCCTCTAAACATCGTGTCTATCAATATGGGCAAAGGCAGAGAAATCACAAAAGAAGAATGAGTTATAATAATTAAGTAACATAATCAGTGCAAAACATTGAGTGAAATTTCGGAAATTATGAACAGACATCGAACCACTGTCCAAGGAGTAATTGACAGGGTTGGAGAAAGAAAATCTCATGAAAATTCATCAACAAACGGGCAGCCAAGAAAAATTGGTGAGTACAGTGGCAGAGCAATTATAAAAAGAAATAAAGAAAAACCTCATATCAGGAAAAAAATCCTCCCAAAATTACCGCTGATATTAGAAAATATATTCGATTAATATATCCAGTGTTAATACCGTTTGCAACATCTGAGAAGTAATCAATATTACAGTAGAGTAGCTCGCCTTCTTACTTCATAAATTACTTACTTCAAACTTACTTAAAAAAAAAGTACTTCATAAATAAAGTAAACGAGAAGAAAAGATAGTTGTTAGCTTAAAACTCACCTCAATAGTCCCAAAGAATTCTGGAAAAGATACTTTTTACCGATGAAAATAAATTTAACATTTTCCAATCAGATGGAAGAAGTTATGTTTGCAGGAAGAAAAACACAAAAGTTAATAAAGAGAATCTTCGACCCACAGTTAAGCTCGGCGGAGGCAATGTTTTACTACGGGCGTGTATGAGCGCTGCAGGAGTAGGATCTTTGCATTTTATAGAGGAAAATTAATCACAAACAATATACAGACACATTGAAGGCTCATGTAAAGCCTAGTGTTCAAAAACTGAGAATTAGTGATGATTTTATATTTATGCAGGATAATGATCCTAAATATACCGCCCTAAATACTCGCCTTTATATAATGTACAAAGCAGACTGTACTAAACATTACTGTGCAACATCCGACTGCCACCAGGCATCAACCCCATAGAACATCTTTGGGATCATGTGGAAAGAAGGCTTCGAACATGGCATATTTCTAGTAAGCAGACAGTAAAAGCAGTTCTACTGGAGGGATCCAAGAATATTTCGGCCAACATGACATCGAATTTGATCAGTTCCATGCCACGAAGATTGGAAGAAATAATAAAGTTAAGTGGCTGTCCCACTAAATATTAGATATACCAGAAAAAAAACTACTTTCAATTAATATTTTGTGAAAACTATCATTTATAGGAATAATTTTTGTACTTTATTTCTGCAAGATAGTTTTGTTATTAAAAAGTCTGTATTAATTTGTCTATTACTAATTTGTTACTTATAATATATTTATATTTATATTATTTTATTTTATTATATATTTATATTTATAAATAGGTATTTGAGCAATCTTACAGTGTAATGGATAATTTTATGTAAATATATTATTTTACATAGGTGCATTTATTTGCACTGCAATTGGGTATGACCTGGTGGCAGTTAATTAACAACAACAACAACAACAACAACAATAATAATAATAATAATAATAATAATAATAATAATAATAATAATAATAATAATAATAATAATAATAAAAGGGTACAGTACAAGATGATGCAATAATCATACTATCACTAATATTAAGTATTATAATAATTATTTCAACTCTTTCATGATATCCAATAATTATATGTTGGTTATATTAAAAAGTAATACAAGCTACATAGATATTAGCTAATTTAGATTTTTTTTAAAGTGTCTTGATCGCGTTTACTAAACTTCACTGCACTACACTACACTGTTTTGCTTTGAATTACACTTGCCAGCACTTCACCGCACTTCACCTCACTTCACCTCACTTCACCTCACTTCACCTCACTTTACCTCACTTCACCTCACTTCACCTCACTTCACCTCACTTCACCTCACTTCACCTCACTTCACCTCACTTCACCTCACTTCACATCACTTCACATCACTTCACCGCAATTCACCGCACTCACTCATTTAATAGGTTCTTCTTGTTCTAATTATTTTTAAACTTTGAACAATTAGAGGAAAAGATTTGAAAATTGCTGCGGTTAAACTGTTCCAATCTCTAATTGTTCTGTTACAAAAGGAAAATTTCCCAAAATCTGAATTTTGTTTCCTTGTTCGAATTTTGAGGGTGTGATCGCTTCGATTGAAATAATTTGGTTTTTCTAGTCTAATTTGAATTTCCTTCCAAGTTGGTTGACCTACGTAACATTTATAAAGAGCACAAATCTCGCTTCATTTTCTCGAGCTTCATCTTCTCGTTTCTAGAGGTTCCCATACAGCCCCAGGTTTCTAGAGGTTTTAGGTAAATGCAGGCTTCCTTTTATGTTAGAACATTCAGTATACGAATACTTTTTACACTCACTGTAAGTCATGTGCAAGCAGTCAGTCTGCGAATCCGCTTCCGCTTGCCTCATTACGCCCTGAGCCGCCTCGATCCGCGCGACGCTCTAAGACGTTGTTCCCTTCCCATCCCTTCCTTTCCCTTCGGCCCTTCTCCACGCGACTTATCGTCCATCGCGCCTCAGCCCGAGCTGCCCGGCCCGGCTCAATCCCCCCCCCCCCTTGCGCAGTCCGCAGACCCCTTCCGCCCCCCCCCCCCAGTCTGCGGGCGGTCGCTGGGCGCTGGCGCCTCGCCCGGAGACGTAAATCGCCCTCTAGCGCCTCCCCCCTCCAGCTCACCCCGCCCGCAGCACCAGATAGAGTCCAACTGCGCAGACATTTGAGACCGACCGCGGGCGCTCAGCAGCCACTGCACTGTGCCTGCAGCGTCACTGAACGGCGAATCCTACAAATCGGATTTCCCATATTGGTTGTTTGTTAGTGATACCGTGCGCGGCGACAGCTTAGGTCATTAGTCCCGTAAGTTTACTGCATGTGTTTCCTCGGGAGGTGGCGGTGATCTTCCCCTGCTGTATGGCGAGAACACGCGCCGACCTATCGTCAGCTAACGAGATTTCCCTCAAGCAGGTATCTCCCACCAGCGGGGCACCGCCCCAACCGGCACAAGCTCTAAGCTTCCGACCGGTCTCCCAGCAAGTGTGGTAGTGAGTGCATGGTAGTGTAAGTTTGTGTGTAAGAGGAGAGGATAGGACTGGGAAGCGGTAGGAAAGATCGCGCGCGGCCCGTGGCCCGTTTGTTAGGGTACTGCTCCGACATTCGCCTGGTTTTGATCGGAGAAACTACAGAAAACTACCAATCAGAGCAGCCGACCGCTAAAATTGTCCTCCAGATAGCGACTCAATTCGACCAAGCTGACAAGCTAGTGCCGAAAATCCTACAACCGTTGGGACTCGAACCTAGGACTTCTCGGTCAGAGGGACTGCAGTGACATCAGTTGATGCACTGAGTCATCTCTCCCGGTTCCCATATTAGTCACATAGCTGGGTCGAATCCAGCTGCTGTCTGCAGAAGAATTCTAGTTTTTTGAGGTTCCTCCCTCAGTCCCAGGAGGAAGCCAGAGAACAACAGGAAAAAATTAGCCATAGCCAGTACGCGATCTTTTCTTTCTCTTCCACACCCTTTATCTTTCCCTCCTCTTCCCCCTCTCACTCTTTCTTTCTTTCTTTCTTTCTCTCTCTCTCTCTCTCTCTCTCTCTCTCTCTCTCTCTCTCTTTCCCACACACACACTCATACATACATACATACACTTTCAGTTATATTCAATACCATGCCATAGATCGCGGGAGCACGGATGGAAGCTAAAAGCTGCCCCAGCTGCGGCGGAGCAGGAACTCGTCGCTAGTCGACTGGCAAGATGGCACCCGCCCTCATGTTCCAGTGAGCGAGACACACCTCCATCGCCAATAATATGTACTATACTTGCGGGACTCACCTACCTAGTTGACGTTTCCAGAATCAACATGCATTCGCTAATTGTTTATTGCATCGATTCTACCTGCCACAACACATATTTACAGACTTATTAGTCAACGGAGGTGACTGCCGCAATTTTTATCGCTCTCGCGACCCCATTCGTGACAGCTGACTGGAGATTTAGATCGACGCCAGAACGCGACCTCTAATAGGTCTCCCAACTTCCTAAGTCTTTCAGCTTATATTTCAGGGATCCTTTTGCTGTGCTTTCTTCTGCTCCAGCTAGAATACACCAACTCTGACGTTTGTCGAGTAAAACAATAAAGTAACCTTACCGAGATCAGAACAAGACTACTAAAGTTCCTCCGAGTCAGGGTCACTGCCACAGCAAGATCAAACTCAACTAAGGGCAACCTGTGAAAGCCCCGAGGGGCTGGGTTCCCCGCCCGCCTATCTGCACCCACTGTGCATGTAACAACGTGGGTGTTGCTCACAATCACAAGAAATGTAGCGGACGTTTCTAATCCTCCGCAGATCATTCGAGGCGTTAGTCCCCCAAACAAGAAATAAACGACAACGTTCAATGACACTGATAATGAATGCCGTACCCGTTTTTATGCGAAGGTGATGAAGAACATTTACACCTTTATGTCCTTTTTTGGCCTCAAGAGAACCGAAATGATTTGATTTTCCTCTCCACTGAATGGCATCCTAAATAATATTTGTGTGACCAATCAGAGTAAAGGATGATGCAAAGGAAATCTCTCTGTATGAGACGCCGTTTGGATGAGACACGCGATGAAATGCCACAATCTTGTAATAAAAAGACCTAAAGGTCTAAACCAGACTTGGACACCCGAGTACTTTATGACCAGTGTTCGGAAACACTATGTAATCGAAGATGCATATAATTGCATTCACGATTTGCAATATTGTAACAATGTAACAATTTAAATATAGTAAGGTATGTTGCAAATAACATATTTCTTTCATATACTAGTAGTATTGTTGGTCAAAAAGGCTCATGGATCTCGCAAAAAATGTGAAAATGGCCAAACCAATAATTTGGCATTAAGCAAAAAATTGTTCTTCAATATTAATGGAAATTGAATAAACCAGGAAGAAACCGAATCTGTTATTAAAAACAAATGTGTGTGTAGATGACACAAAAACGTTTGAACCAATGGTGTAATTTTTCATGAATATTTAAACGGGTGCCAGTATGAAGACGTTCTTGCACTACTTTGCGAAATTATATTATTGTGGGAGGTACTTAAATAGAAGATTCACTAACATTTATAAATTAAATTATATTATTGTGTAATCTAAGTGCGACAGAAACTTGGGGCCTGATTAGAGATTTTATTCGACGATCGAAGCATCCTTGTGAAAGCTGGCAAGAAGGGGAACACATATTACATGCTTTGGAACTCAAAATATGAATGTGATTTTGTTTTACAAGTAAACTATTGAATTATCTTTCTTCTTCTTCTTCTTCTTCAAATTCACCTGGCATTTTCTTTTTACTATTTCCCAAGAAAAAACCTAGCTTTGCAGCGAGCGCCCTAGATTACTCGTTCCTATTAAGCGCGTTGCACTCTGTGCAGATGCGCCGTGCATGTGGAGCAAAACCCTGCTTATATACCAACTAAAATAGAATATACCAGCAATTTTAAATATTTTTTAATAACTATAACACAACAAATATTAATTATTTTATATGCCTATGGAGAATACAAATGTTTTTTTAAATCCATCTCGTTATCATAATTACATTAACTTTTTTAATATCAGACAATCATTTAATCTGTGTTGAGCATAAAATGCGCGAATAAACACATTTTGCATGCTGCTTGCGTATATACTGTCTACACATTTAACAACCTGAGTATTGACATTGTGATTAAAGCTTGAATCATCGTATGTACTATTCCATTATGGAATTGTACCAACACATCTCATCATCTCCTATATTATTTCAGTAGTATACATACATTTTGCGGATCACACACGCAACCAGTCTGTATAAATGAGATCTCTAAAGAATGATCATTTAACGAAGACGTGACGAATTGCACATTGATTTAAAAAAATGAAGGATTTGTTTAAGAAACGCACCTAAATATTCATGTTAAGTGCAACCCGCAACACTCCGTCAGAAATGTTGTGAAATAACTCTTCAACAACGCGTTCTAGAGCCTTGAATACTAAACTTTTGACCCCAAAGGCTTCAAGGAAACGTTTTTCACGTCGTAACCTACAAAATGAGATATACTTGGACATTCTATTAAAATGTTTGCCGGTTCCGCGCTTATCGATATTAGCAATACCCCCTATACTTGGAGGAATACAGAATATGTCCCTCCATGAGCCCTTGGTGCTGGTGGCCATTTTTGTGACGTCACGCTTAAAAGGCTTAGATTCCTCCATCTTATATTTACGCTTCCTGTCTTCACCGTGATTTAAGCAGATTGACGAGATTTATTTACATAATTATTAATTCGAGATTCGCTCACGCAGCAACAACTAAACGTACTATTAATAGTTGCTTGATATCGATAAAGATTATTTCTAATGCGTGTAGTGCAATCATTCATTTAACGTTTTGTCGTGGTCTTCAAGTGCTGTGTACCTAATTGTAGAGGGAACTATCGTGAAAATATACCACATGTTCGTATGTTTCAGTTTCACGATACCATTATTAAAAATTAGAGTGGGGTTTAACGTGCAAGAGTTCTCGCACGGGTAAGCTAGCTAGATAATAGTTTAGTAATGTTAAAGTAAATGCGAAATATCAAAATAGATAACTGGGCGAAAAATTGACAACTATAATATACATACTTACATCAAAGATCTCAAGTCGCCAAAGAAATTAGCAAACAAGTGGTGTTACAGAATGGCACAGACGTTCTCTTACTAGTTAATTTTTCAATATCTTTGGTCTAGACCAGCATTACAATCTTGCCCCAACCTCTTACCAGCTGCCATCTATTGCTGCCAAGAGTACATATTTTTCAAATTTTCTCAATTTTTCGATTTCTTAATAGTAGAACCGAAATATTACTCTAAAAATATTAAAAAAGAATAAAACCCTCTTATAAGAATGTTTTTTGTTGAAAGCTTTGGAGCCGTTTTTAAGAAAATGGCGTTTAAGCGCTACTGTAAATGCGAAATTTAATTATTTTTAACAGAAATCTTTTGAGTTTTCGAAAAACTTCATTGGAAGTAATTTCAAACTTTTTTACTCACAAATACAATAATGTAAACAAATTGCTGGAAATGTGCGTATTAAAGGCGTGAGAAATATTTAAAAACAATTACATTAGTGTATTTTTTGAAAAAGAAAAGAATAAAATACATTTTATTTCATATTAAAAAGCTTAATAATCACTATCCGCACGAAACGTTTGAAGAAAAAAATTTGGAGCCTTTTTAAAAAAAGTGGCGTTTGGGGTTTCTGAAAATGTGGAATTTTGAGCTCGTTTTCACAGAAAACTTTTGAGTTTTATAAAACCTTTATATGACAGCATTATAAGTACATTTACTCGTAAATGTAATAATGTAAACAAATTGCCGGTAATTTAAAGATTATCGATGTGACATACAAGTCAAAAAAAAATTTTAAATTTTGAAAAAACAACAACAAAAGAATAGAGCAATATTGCTTTTTAGTCTTCTACTAGAGTAAATTGAGCACTATCCCTACCAAAAATTTAAAGAAAAAATTTAGAGCCGTTTTTGAGAAAACCTTGTTTATGTTATATTTGAAAATTGTAAATATTGCATGCAATATAACTTTCAAAACTAATTCAATATTCAATGTACATGACCTTAATGAAAGAAGTAATTTTGCCAAAAAAAATTATTTTATAGGAAAAATGAGTATCTTCAATTTTGTAGTTGTACGAAGTCGCCGAAAAAAAAATCAAACTTTTGCATTTATTCCAAATTCAGAATGAACAGTAAAAGTCGGACTTATGCCACCTTTATAAGTGTATTTTACTACATTCTTACGAGAAATTTAAAGGAAATATTTGGAGTCATTTTTGAGGAAATTTTGAAAATGTCCCTGAGGCTTCATGTAAAGTACTCTCAAAAATTAATGAATGTTTTTGAAAATAGTAGAGCTTTGACTCAGGTCAGATTGAGATTTCTTGAGAATTGATATTTCTTCAATTTGGAAAAACTCCTAAGCATGGTTATGCGGTAGTGTTGTTCACATACACCATACGGACAGACGGACGGACGGACGGACGGACGGTTTGCCGTCAATCGATTTTTGGGTATCAAAGATCCACGAAATATGTATTCTGGTTACATCACGTGTTAGAGAATTTTTTTTTAATTTAGCTACTGAATTATCTACTTTTTCGTTATCAGGTCCCGAAAATTCGCCGTTTTTTCGCACAGCATTCCACGACTTTCTCTTTACTGCATAAGAAGTAAAAAGAACACTTCTCTCACTTGAATAAAGAAAACATGCGAACAAAATTACCCAACAGATGAGGTGAACAGGTCCAATTTCGCTTGCGCGGACGCACCACGAATCGTTCCGAGAAACGTTTGATTGCAGGAACGAGTGGCCTTCGTGGGGCTCGCCGAAGCGGGCGCCCAGGGCGCGCACCGCGCACTCGCTGCTGGCGCCCGAAAATTGCTCTCCCCACTCGGGCAGAACGACTTCCCGCGCAATTCGATGACTGGTACTCGGAAGCTGGAATATTCTCCGCCAATTTCAGTTTCAATTTCATTTTCAGTTGTTTATTTCCTTCAGTCTTACTCCGATTCTTACGAGGTAATATTGGGCATATGAGCATTTCACAATTACAATATTACACAGAGCCGTGTGATACAGCTGAGTCATATGATACGGGTACTCGAATACATATGGGTACTCATTAGTATGCGGACGGGTTTGACCGGTTGCAAACACACGTATACAGGGCCCTAGTACCCCAAAGATCCAATACTTCCTAAAACACTGGTGCTAGTTAATAAATGACACATGAGTAAATATCCGGACAACGTCGGAAAAGCATATGGCGGAGGGCTTATTACTCACAAAATTTCACAATTAAAAGTTGGTATACTTTTTTTTGATTATTTGTACATTTTGTACATGATTGTACAGTCAAAGAAACCACCAATTACAATGCATCTGTTATTGTTATTGTTATTTTGTATTCTTGCTGGGAAATTCTCTTAAAGTTCGTCGCCGGTACTGTAAAGTTCTCTCTAACAGAAAAAAAATCAACAGAACACAAATAAAACACACTTTACCCGACCAGGAAGAAGTGGTTCGGCGATGCCAAACTCGTCCAGTCACAACGCACTTTCCGGCGTTGTGTTGCAAATGAGATTACTGTTGACCGGCTTCCTCCGAGTTTCCCCTCCGCGCCGCTCGGCCGCCTCCGCCGCATGAGTGCGCTGGCAGCGGTGCGTGAAGGCTCCACGAAGTCCCCGGAAGGCAAGAGGCGTTGAGGACAGTGCGGGCTGCCAATTTACGAAAGAGACATCTTCGCGGGTGGAATACTCCAGTGATAAAGAAAAACGATTTATTCTTTCATTTGCGCAGAATCGTAAAATAAATAGCAGGGTTGTGTCAATATATTACATTTAGTGCAGAGCTCTTTGCAACATCTGCCTACAAACTTATTGTTACACTAACACATTTACAAGAAAGCGGCCCTCAACATTGTATAATAGCAATAATCCATGCGTAGGTTTTTACAATATCTACTTAGTGGTAAGTAAGTTCCTTAAGTGTTTCACAAAGGTGAATACGTTTTGGCACATTTCTAAAAGGTAAAGACGGGTCTATACAGAAAATGCATGTTAGTATTAGGAGACCAAAGAGGGAACAGGGAATGTAAAAATCATTGCCCCGATGAATACAGAATCTCTGTTTTATATCGCAACATTTTTTACTAATTTTTATGAAATATTTTGAATAATTAATGTTTTACAACTTAATCTTACTTTATTTAATTTTTTTTTAAAAAGTATTAATATTTTTCTTTTTGTGTAATTTCCAGGTTTTAAGTCTTCCAGCAATAGGTGCGCCGAAATTGAGTGTACCTAATAGTAAACAATATACTAATAACTACTACTATTATATTAGTTAGTACTTTCTCCTTACATTTTACTTAGTAAAGAGAAAGTACTATTAGTGTGTGACAGAAATCAACGATTTTAGAAAGAAAAACTAGTAATATCAGGCTCTCTTAACGAAAAAGTGGATACATTTTTTCTAATAAGTAGCAAAGTCAGTTTCTCTAACACAACGTTTCCACGTTTTGTGAGTCATTGATTCTGCAAAATCGATTGTCGGCAAAACGTCTATCGCCTGTCGGTCTGTATGTCTTTCTGAGGTGAACACATACACCCAAATCGTTCAGAAGACGTTCTTCAAAATTGTGATTCTCAGATCGAACGGGGCGATATGAATTGATAGATTGATTATATCGTGTTTCCAGGCGCGCCAGCTGCTACGTTCATTCGTTCTGTAAGTATAGATGCCTGTTATACTCCTTAGTCCCGAAATGTGTATTGATCGCAGAAACCACGGAAAACTACCAATCAGGAGAAACCGTCCGCTAAAATATTCCTCCGGAAAGCAGCCGACTTCGACATAGCGTATCTAGTGTGATCGGCTGTTCGTAATAAACAGTAGCGCTTCAATACTTCAGATATTTTTCTTCGTCACTGATATTCACTAGTCAAACTGGGCGATCTGAAGAACGCAGACTTCACAGCATTTTCAAAGATTTAAAAAAATGAATCGAATTTTGCATGAAAATTTTTCTGCTAATAGCAAAAATGTTGCCTAAAAATGGTCCATGTCTCATT
>BLKR01002427.1:0-41675 GCA_011170035.1 Teleogryllus occipitalis
CGGCAAGTGGGCGGGCGGGCGGGCGGGCGGGCGGGCGGCGCGCGGGCGGGCGCGGGCGGGCGGGCGGGCGATCGGGCGGGCGATCGGGCGCGATCGGGCGGGCGGGCGGGCGGGCGGGCGGGCGGGCGGGCGGGCGGGCGGGCGGGCGGGCGGGCGATCGGGCGGGCGATCGGGCGGGCGGGCGGGCGGGCGGGCGCGCGCGGGCGGGCGGGCGAGTCAGCGGGCGTGGGCGAGCCGATCGGGCGATCGGGCGGGCGATCGGGTGGGCGGGCGGATGGACGGGTTCGCGGGCGATCAGGCGGACAGGCGGGCGGATGGATGAACGGGCGGGCGGGCGGGCGGGCGGGCGGGCGGGCGGGCGGGCGGGCGGGCGGGCGGGCGGGCGGGCGGGCGATCGGCCGGGCGGCATGAGTCACGACCGCGGCGGGCGGCCGCTGATGGACTCCTCTCAATAGTAAGGCCGAGGAAAATACTCATAGCCTCTTGCTCATGCATTTCCCTGACCTTTGCCGGTTTTCAAGACCATTTGTTTTCATTGATAAGAATGTCGAGTTTTTCATACTGAAAATAAGATAACAAAGGAAGCCTGATATAATTTGGCTGCTCTCTAATTTCACTGTGGTAAGGTACAAATCAAAAAGGAAAAAATAAAAATTGAGACACTATTTTTGCTGAACTAATTTATTTTAAAGGAATATCATCTAGTTATATAACCATCTCACAATTTTCCCCGACTTCTAATGATTCTCCTATAAATTCTTTATTTTTCCCTGAATTTTCCATAGCAATGAAACTCCCTCATTTTTCCGTTTTCCATATTCTCCAGAAAGTGGGCACCCTAACATGCTTTATCTCAAATGTAACTTCTATCCGTAGTCGTTTGTAATTGCACATGTATGAGTACGTGCGAGCGTGTTGTCTACATGTTTATCTAAATATGTTTGTGTGCGTCTGTTGATGTGAATGTAGAATAATTACGCTTATGTGAAAATGTATAAAGAAATTAAATGTTCAATACATAAATGTACAAACCACGCATGTATTTCACGAGTATAAAATGTGTGAAGATAAATATCAAGTGTCATTTGCACGCACTAGGTTGACACGAGATAATTATTGTTAATTTATTTGGAATTATTATTTGTGAATTAATATAGAATATGATATGTGTATTCTGAATCGTGTACCGTACGGCGAATTGTAGAATAAACTTTCTATTCCACTCTATTTTTTCAATTTCACTCACCGATCACCGAGACATAACTGAAGGACGTCCTCGTTTCCTACCTGTAACAAAAGAAGGGCAAAATGTAAGTGGGACGTCATCGATTGCAGGATTGCATGTTGCAAGAAGCCGTAAAACTAGATCCAACACTTGAGGGAGAACAAACACTGGGTTATTTACCGAAAATGGGTCTCCGTCGCATGAGACAGGAGTAAGACTTCAAGCTAGTCTTTTCCATGACTACTGCATTCATGAACTCTTCTTTAAGGATTAATATAAAGACTTTAAAGATAAGGTAACCAGTAAAAATCATATTTGCTGGGATTCTTAAACACTTAAAATAATTATAAAATAAGTAAAAAAAGAGGGATAACACTTTCAATCAGGATTATGTATTTTCCAAAGAATGTTATTTCAAGCATGATTTTAAACGTCTACCTATGAAAACAATTACTTGGAAATGTGTGAAGTAATTGAAAATAAGCAAAAACTGTTTCGCAATAAGAGCTTAAAACTAAAACTAGGAATAATGAGTAATTATTTGTTTTATTTCCTCTGCGACAAAAATCATTTAGTAAATTATAATAATGTTATAATAAATGTAAATAATGTTATACACGTTATTACTAAAATTATTTCCTTACTGAAACAATTCTAATTTATTTTCCATTTGGGATTTCAGACGTGATCATTTTTACTATCACCAGTTCTTTCCGACACGAAAAATGTAGCCCTAAAAAACATAAAAATGCCTTTCAATCCTTTAGCCTCGCACGCCAAAGACCACTTTCCTCCTGGAAGTAGCGATTGGGCTGGGTCTAGCGACACTATCTGCGCCCGATGGCTTGGTGGATGCGGATCGCGGGAGCGGAGCGTGCCTGGGCCGGGCCGGAGCGGTCGTCCACCAGAGAAAGAAGGCGCGGGCCGGCACGGTGTTGCATTTCTCCTGAACGCGGCGCCCCGGTACAGTTAGGCGCGAGTGGGCGCGGGACGCTGTCAGTGACCCCGCCCCCTCCCGCCCCTCCCCCAACCCCCCTCGCCTCGCAGCCCAATCCACGTCGTGACGGAGGGCTTGCCAGTAAAGTAGGAGGTCCATCATCTCACAGCCATTATGTTTAAATCACCGTCACCTTCCGCCTAGCCAGTCTGCATTTTGTTTCCATCAAAAATGCCCTTGGAAATAATTTAATTACGATCTTAACAATTGTGAGGGTGGAATTAATGAATATCACGGTGCTTTGAAATATTGACCTCCCCGGATGGTTTTCCTTACTATTAGTATTTTGATAGCTGTTACTGTTTCGTTATTGTTCTAAGTTATCTTTATGATTGAATTAGCGTTTAACCGTTTTATTTACTCGATGAAAATTACTTTATTTTAGTAAGTTGTGTTTCAGTGCTCATCGGAAAGAAGATATACATCTCCGAGCTGTGTTTTAAATTTCTTCATTCTAAATGTACATTAAGATAAACTAATTACCTTCTACATTAGTTTGTCATTAAAACCTAAGAGGATCTCACAAACTGTGGAGGAGTTTAGCTTTGCAGTCACATTACTAATAAAATCCGAAGGTTTTTAAAATATTTAAGATATATGAGAATTAATCTGAACATACATGCGATATCTTGTCTATTTATAATTGACAAGATAGGATTAAATTAAATTTCAGATTTCCGAGAAAACGATAAAACTATTTTCCCAATTATAAAGCCTAGAAGCGCGATTATTTTCCAGACATAAAATAACTCGTTTTGGTTTAGAGAGTGCAAATGAGCATCCGCTCGAATGAATCCTCTGAAATATACCAGTCACGTTATAAAATACGTTTCACTGACTGCAAACGCACTGTTATTTTATTTATTCACACAAAAAAAACAATACATATACCACAATGCCTCAGTTATTAATTACCGCTCGGTTCCGAGCGAGTTCGTTCATTCATATTGATTTATAGTTAGATTCAATAACCGACCATATAATAGATGAGAATGTATTTGTTCTACTTCAACACGTACACGCAGTAATTTCTCCATCCAACAAGGCTATTAATTAGCGAATTTAACGTCGTTCTCTCCAATTAAATAGCTTTATGACAAAATGAAAATTTCGAAAATGGAACAATTTATACGCACATTTTTGTCTTTAAATAAAACAAAGACATTACGAAATTTCCATTTGCTTAATTGGTTCAGAAAAAATGGTATTCAGTGAAAATGGATTACTGATTTATTTCCCTCTGCCGAATTCCGTTCCGTATATATTAGCGAGCGTTTCTGCGCATGTGCTTTTCGTGTTTATTTTTTAGGCAATTTAATTTGAATAGACAAACGGATAATCCACCCCCCTTCAGTTTGAATCATCTTTGAGTGAGAGTGGAATTTCGGAAAATGACACTGAATTCAATAAACGGTAAGTACATGCATTTATCACTTTCATTCAACATATATTGTTCTGGGAAACTAAAAAACTGTTTATTAATCCACTCAGCAATCTTAATATACCTGAAAGAATACTCTTAACCCGCCATACCATTCTAAATAGATTGCGCCGAGCTTTGGAATTTCCTTTTCTTCAGGAAGGAATCATCACCACAACTATTTTAAACGCCACCTAACGTTATGTGCTTTTCAAAATTCTGTACGAAAAAAAATGGATGAAATAACTCAAATTAAATCAAACTAGTTTAATGTTTCTATAAATTTAAACTAAATTATTCTTCGTATGTTATTAAACATGCAAATAAACAAAAAATATTTTAAATTACTTATTTTTAGTGGAACTTCTACCGCTTACCTTATTTTATTAAGTAGCTCACGCATTTCTTTTCTTTTCTTTTTAGCTTCTTGTATGTGTATTTACATTTGCTTTTTCTTATTTATGTTTCTTTAAGTTATGTTTTTAATTCATTTTCTAATTTAGTTTAGATGAGACTCGTCCTTGCAAAGATTTGTAAGTGATGTGCAATATAACAGAGCCAATAGTAGCAATTCTGTGCATTATAATAGAGTCTGTTAGTATCGTTAAGGTTGTCGGCCTGTGGTGTTGGCGACGAGCGCGAAGTGGGTGGGGCTTGTGCGTGGGTCATGAGTAGACGCGCAATATTTGTAACTATATCTTTTTTGTCTTTCTACTTATCGATTTCAAATTTGTAATCTTCGCGAATCGTCGCCGTTCTAAAACAATACCCATTTTTTTCCATACATATGTTTGCATACGCAGTACTGTATTACATAGTATTTTGATATTTTTAAAAATATTTTTTTAATTCAATGGATTTTCTTCAATTGTATTTCATATTTTTTACGAAAAGAAGTATTTAAAAAATCAGTATTTTTGACAAAATTATTACTGCTTGCTGTCTTCTAGTATGAAGCTGCGTGAGGTTCTCACCGTCCGGCGCATCTGCTTCAGGTATCTCAGTGGCTAAAAGTGTGAGTCAGCGACTAAAATCATTCAGGGGCGGTCTGGTCAGGTTGCAAAACTACGGACCTGGATAGCAATAGATGAAGCTTCTACTATTGACGGAAAAGGTGTATGGTGCAAAATGTGCATCAACTTGTGCTCTCCAAATGATTTTTAAGACGATTATATTACTTTTAAAATTTGTTTAGGAAATTTATAAATTGAATTTCGTATTGTGTTAATGTATTTTATAATTAGTGAATTTTAATATAACATATCACATCCTATTTTACATATTTATTACATATTCTGTTTTGATTACTATTTATGTATATATTTTGACGTTTCATACTACGAATTTTTTTCGTCTCTAGACCTGAGCAGACGCCCGCGAGGCGGAGCTGCGTTCTCCTCTCGCGACAAAACGCTCCGCGAAGTCGGACTGGGTAGATCTTTTGGGTTCATAAACCAACCACAGAGCGAGCAATCTATAGCTAAGTGTACGAGAGCACGGACACTTTGCGCAGAGTGAAGCACCTTACCCTACATCACTTTTGAGCCTCTGCGAATACGCAGTTCGAGTTGAAGATGCTGAGAAGTTATTTTTCACCGACGTGTTTTAAGAAATGCAAAACGTCCCCTCGTAACAAATCGTAAAACGCCTATTTTCAATAATGATAGTAATCATTAAACGACGTCAAAACAGATGTCAACATGCTTTCCACTTAATAGTTAAAGAAAGGTTTAAATATATTTTAATTTAGTCCATTAACCGTTAATAATATTTCATGCCTTACTAAACTGAATTTCTAGGAAGAAAAATATACGCTAGTCTATGACAGAAATACGGAGAACTCATCGAAGGCTAAACTCTTGTGATAATAATCGACCTTTTTGGCCTGCAATATAAGCGAACAGATCAAAAATTTCAACAAATATATTCGTAAATTGTCCTATTCTAGGCTGGAGTATTTCTCAGGTCTTTCATATATAACATCATAATACTTGAAAACTCTTAATTTAAAGAAAAATAATTAAATTAAGGCGCGAAGAGAGGAAGCGCGAAGTGGGGAAGTGGGAAGCAAGGGCAATCGCGAAGCGGGGGAAGCGCGATGCGGGGGAAGCACGAAGCGGGAGCAAGCGCGAAGCGGAGGCAAGCGCGAAGTGGGAGGAAGCGCGAAGCGGGAGAGAAGCGCCAAGCAAGGGGAAGCGCCAAGCGAGGGGAAGCGCGAAACGGGGGGAAGCGCGAAGCGGGGGGAAGCGCGAAGCGGGGGGAAGCGCGAAGCGGGGGGAAGCGCGAAGCGGGGGGAAGCGCGAAGCGGGCGAGAAGCACGAAGCGGGAGGCGCACGAAGGGGGGAGCGCACGAAGGGGGGAGCGCGCGAAGCGGGGTAAGCGCGAAGCGGGGGAAGGGGAAAGCGCGAAGCGGGAGGAAGCGCGAAGCAGGGTAAAGCGGGGGGAAGCGCGAAGCGGTGTGGGGCGGTGTGAGTGGGGCGGGGTGTGGCAAGAAGGTGGGGGCAGGGGCGAGGCGGGGCGGGGCGGGGTGGTCGCTCTCTCTTCCCGTCGGCCTCCGCTTTCCCCTCCGCCTCCGAGGCGCGCAGTGGCAACGCCGGCCGGCGCGGCGCGGCGCGGGCGCGGGCGAGGGCCGCGCTTATCGCATCTGGATTCCACGTGCGTACGCGCTCGCACGGCCGCGCCGTGCACGCGCTGCGCTCTCAAAGGACGGCGACGCGACGCGACGCGGCGGCCCACGCGAGATCGGGGCTATCGCCAACTTCCACTCTATGCACACAACGCAACACGCGGCCCCTACGACTCGGCCACTGAGTGCGAATTGGTCATTTTCTTTAGGAGGGGACGTTCAAGGGGAGGGGTACGAATTGGCGAGAGTAACGAGGTCGTCTTTCCTTACACCGCTTATTCCGAATAAACTATGAAAATGCCTTTGGAGGAGTTCCCTTTTTCTAATTTCCCTGCTTTGGATTGTTTCCTTGATACAGACTAGCAGGGACACAAGGTTCCCTAGAACACCGATCTCATTAGAAGGAGACACCGTGCATCCGCCCATCATTTCGTTCCTGCTCCGTGAAGTGGTAGACTAACAGTCAAATAGTTTTCCGTAATACCGTTATGTTATAATATCGACTTAACGCAAGGGGAGGAACGAAAACCACTCTTAACGGTTCACGCCTGTTAAGAATTAACAGTCCGCTGACCTTTAAGAATAGTCCAAACAAATTAATTGTATCTAAAATGGCAAAATTTTACACCAATGATCTTTCTTGATTTTTTAAAGATGGTACGAAAAATGGCAATGAACGACATACAGTCGATAACACAAATAATAGACTTGGTTGGGGATAAACACCGACTATCGCATCGTGAAACAAATTCAATCGCGTCTTTTATTTGCTGTTTATCGTCTTGATGAGTTAATCCCTACGATAGTCAGGAGCGTTCCGCGAGGAAAAAAACCTTGTACCTGCAGTAGCTAATTACAACGTGTATGCAATTCAGGTACGCTTGGAATAAGAACTTAACTACCCGAAAAAATACCCGATATTTTGAGGTTTGAAGTTGTACCGATTCTGTTTTGTCTCATTCCCACTACCTATGAAACGTTGCAGAAAAATTGTAGAATTTGAACTAAAATTAATTTGTTTAAAAAAATACTTTAAATGTTTACATTTAACGGAATAAAGTATTAAAAACAGAAAATTGTGAGGTCCACTGTCTATATCAATAAAAGAAATACAGCATTTAGTTTGTTACTGAGTGACTTTCGTATTAGAGTACTTTTCATTGAGAAAGAAAGCACTCGAATTCATAAAGAGACTTTTTAACACATTTCCGCAACTTACTAACTTTAAAGAAAAATATAATATTTATATAATATAAATAATTTCAAAATTAAATATAAAAAAATATTAAATTATAATATTTTCAAAATATTATAATTTTCTAAATTGTAATATAATGCTAAATATTTTCAAAATTGTAAAATAAATGTCTTCAAAAGGAATGTGTAAGAAGTCAGTACACTATCATAAGATGAGACGATTATCTCACTTCTGTATATTTACCAATTTTGAATACTGACGTCAATAAATGAACGTTATCACATACCAACAGGTCTGAATGACACTTGGAAAAACCTTGTTATAAAAGCAATAAGAATTATAGCAGACTTGTCAGGCCTTGCAGAGAACGTGTAAGCAGTGGTGGAGGCTGCGGGTCTCAATCCTTCAGGCTACGCGAAACCTTTCGAGTGAATGAAATGACTGGTTAAACTCTAATAGTAGTGAAAGTTCTAAAACCTTATATGGAGTTACATCTCCGTGACAGGAACTTTGAAAGTGAACTTGTAGAGTATAATTATCAATTCGTTGCATTCGGTATGGATCTCAATTGTGGTCTCTTTTTCCTCGCACCGTACAATAGAAACAAATGTAGTTCCCTTTGAAATTAGTCTACCGGTTTTCGGAAATACTATAATACAAGTTAGTACTTCTGCAGCACTTCACTTTCATTGCAATGTTGGCCGTTTTTTTCTTTCTATTTTTGGAACACTTGCCGCTCATACAGCATGAAACTTTTTTAAACACACTATATATAAGCAGAATTAGCATATCTGGAATCTTGTTTCCCACATGTGATATATTGCATCCTCCTTTAGCACAGGAAAACATGCAATGTCGCGCAGACCCCCGCGAATCCGCTATCTGCTTGGCAAGAGACTACCCTGGCCATAACCTTGGATTAAACACATTGTATCTAATTGTTTTCAACTGCGCAATTTTCTTATAATTATTCATTCGGATAGCATCAAGGAAACTTGGGTATATAACAAATCAAAAATGTGGTAGGGTCGCTAGTATCACGTCACTACTAGTCCCTTTTTAATGTAAACGATGGGATTTCTGTTACTGAGCATGATGCCGTAAATGAGGCATACTAATGATTTGATGGATATGTGAAGCTGATTGTGAAATGATGCGAATAATTACTGAGCAAAGGGTGAAATAGACGCAGTGACGAGAGGACCCCCCGAAAACAGCTTTTCTACCATAATTATGAGTGCCTTCGTTTTTGTTGTTATTAATATCAGTATAAATGCACCGATTTGATCTCGAGAAGTGACACTGAGCAGAGTATAAAGTGACCACACATTTTTATAGTAGATACATCAAATGAAAGTTAGTTATTTCTACGATAGCGACGTTGCAGTTTTGGTTTCGATGCCGCGATTTTGTCGATTAATTGGCATCACTCGCTGCTTCTGATAACAAAGGAAATGAAAGTACTGGCACTCGCAGAAACGGGAGAAGCCCAACATGTGTGCGCGAGCCGTAGGGAGCGGCCCGGGCCGGAGACTTCAACGCCCCAGCGACCGCCACTCCAGTGCCCTCGCGCTTTCGGCCCATTCGCGTTTGGCGGCGGCGCCGACGAGCACTGCAGCGGTGCAGTGCGCTGCACTCGCGATCAATACTGCACTCGACACCGTCCCCGTCCCCGTCCCCGTCCCCGTCCCCGTCTCCTCCCCTCCGCGCCACCACAAGCGGCCCCTCCCGCGCTCCCCGCCAGCGCCCTGGCCTTCGCCCCCGCCAGCGCCTTCGCGCTCCTGTGCCCCGCCCCGCCGCTCGATCGATGCACCGCCCGCCCCTGCCGATGCCTCCCAAGCCACGCAACGCAACCCCGACAGCCCCCCTCTCAACGCCTCGCAGCGAAGCGTCGCTAGCGCTCAGACGGCGCGCGCGCGCGTCTGGATAAATTCATTGACATTTCATTGACACGAGACTCCTCACTATCTGACGTGTCAATGGCACGATTCAATGGATACTCAATACAAAAAGGGAGCGATTCAAATTGTTCAGAGCAATAGGCACCCTGCTGGGAATCTTACTCAGGCCTCACCCAGAAAAAGTTTACCTAGTAAGAGTTTACGCCCTGATGCAAAACTGAGCAAGAGGATACTGGTTTCCAAAAATATAATTATAGGGTTAATACTATATTTACTGTATTTCGTATACTGAGAACATTTGCTTGAATGAAAATTTCCTGTAATTCATGCACAAATCCCCATCATTTAGACTAATCGTGGAACTAAAAAAGTGAAACCATCTATCCACATAAAGGTAAAGTCAAGCTGAACAGATGAAATAGCTTACATGCATACCAAACATGGGTGAAGTTGTGCATAGCAAGCAATACGTGCAAACCAAATAATATGTAAGACGGCAAAGGCAATAGTCATTCACGCTACAGTGGCACATGCGCTAAACGATATTCATTGATCGGTGCGATAGACTACGAGATATTTGGCAGCTCTACAGCAGAAACCGGGAGCGAAGGCTCAGTGCATCAACTGATGTCACTGCAGCGCCTCTGACCGGGAGGTCTTCGGCGCGGCGGCAGGATTTTCGACACTAGCTTTTCAGCTAGGTTGAATTCAGTCGCTGTCTGGAGGAGAATTCTAGCGGCCGGCTGCTCTGATCGGTAGCTTTCCGTGGTTTCTCCGATCAACACCAGGCGAATGCCGGAGCAGTACCCTACCAAACGGACCACGGACCGCGCGCGATCTGTCCTTCCTCTTCCTCGTCCTATTCTCTCGCGCATTCATTATGTACACAAATAAAATACTCTCTACATTTAATACGCGACAATGAAGAGATTCCAGTACCCACAAACATTCACTACACTACCACATACTCAGGGAGACCGGTCGGGAGCTTAGAGCTTACCCGGCTGAGGTGGTGCCCCGCTGGTGGGAGAGTCCTGGTTAGGGGGAAACCCCGTTAGCCAACAGGAGGTCGGCGCCGGATCTCGCCATCCAGCGGGGGAAGATCACCGCCATAGCCCGAGAAAAAACATGCACTACACTAACGGGAGTAACGACCAAAGCCGTTGACGCGCCCGGAAACACGAAAAAATCAATCAATCTACAGCAGAACAACGGTGCACTTACGAAAAAAAAATGGTCCGTGGGAAGCGGGCTGTGCCCCATAAAGCGAATGACTCGAGTGACGAATCGCGCTGCTCGCTTTATGTAACGACCTAATTACACGCGGCGGCGCCCGGCGAGGCCGTTGCCCGGGAGCCGTAAAGTGGCGAAAGCCGCTCCCTTTTATGACGAAACACATTTTCCTACGGCAATTTTATGCCGCGGCGCATTCATTATGTACACAAATAAAATACTCTCTACACTTAATACGCGACAATGAAGAGATTCCAGAGATTTCCACAAACCTCGTACACTACGTTCGATTCCGATTTGGAGGATATTCGATACCTGTTAAGTTTCAAATAGCAGGGGTCGAACAATATGAATAATATAAGAATTATGAAAGTAAACTGCTCTGATTAATAGTTTACCAGAAAATGTGGCTCAGTGGATCTACTGCTGTCACTGCAGTGCCTCTGACCAGGAGGTCCTAGGTTCGAGTCCCGACAGTGGCAAGATTTTCGACACTAGCTTCTCAGCTAAGTGGAATTCAGTCGAATTCTATGCGGCGGCTGCTCTGATCGGTAGTTTGTTGTGGCTTCTCCGATCAACACCAGCCGAATGCCGGAGCTGAACCCAAACAAACGGGCCACGGACCACGTGCGATCTTTCCTACATCTTCCTTGTCCTTCCTCTCCCCTTACACACACACACATATACATACATACACACACAACCACACATGCCGGGATCGTAGAGCCAGTCCCGGCTAGGGCGGTGCCCCGCTGGTGGTAGATATGTTTGGGGAAAACCACGCTAGCCGAGGGTAGGTCGGCGCCGGATCTCGCCATCCAGCGGGGGAAGAACACAGCCACCTCCCGAGGGAAATAATGCATTATACTTACGGGTCTAATGACCTCGGTAGTTGACGTGGCCGGAATCACTAGCAACCAACTAACCTGATTAATACTTTACATGATGCCCTCTATCAAATTCCATGAGTAAGACGAAACTACTTTTAATGAGTCTTCTTGAAGATTCTTCCTTCTCATCCTGTTCGTTCTCGCATTCTAATGCGGGACGATGTCCATTCCCATACGAGGTATCTCCTGAGATCTAGAAAGGCGCTCGAGAATGCCTATGCGTGCATGTGTATTGAAAGGTAAGTTGTACGATCTTAAAGGCACATGCCGCATGACAGTTCGGTACAACAAGATCCATCAACATCGTGAAATCCTGTCTTCGAGGTTACGCCCGGAAGCAAAGAGCTTTTTACAAGGAAAACCACGTCAACACTTCACCCACCCCAACCATCGCCGACAGCACCTCTCGTCCACTTGTGGCCTCTTTACGCCGGCTATCACCACCATTTCGACGGGCACCGTCGCCAAACTATGTCTTATCCTGACATGGCTTCTTTCGCTACAGGCTGTAGCACCACTTGTGCCGCTTCCGTAACTACCACTTTTGTAGTTTCTATCACGTTTTCCTACCAGTGAGAATGTTTCCTTCACCGCACGGCGACCATCTCAGTCACCTCAACATCGTTGTTCGTGCCAATATTATTATTATTTTTATTTATTTTACGTAAAAAAAACAGTTAAAACTGCATATGACGTGCTATGGGGAGAAGTGAATTATGCGCACGTTTTCAAAATTCTGTAATCCCTACACTAAGCCATACTCTACTTGAATTTTGAATAAAGGAAAAGAAAAAGAAAAAATAAAAAACGCTCCAATGTAATAAAATATATTTTCAAGGATAAATAAGCAATACATTTTGGGCATCTATGATGTAATTCGTCAAGGAGTAATAGTTCTTGCCGCGACAACATGGAAACGATAATTTGAATAACTATATTTCCCACTGAATTCTAGAAGACGTGCACAGATAATGAAGTTACACTTATGTCCAGAAGCAAAACAAGAGGCCATCTCAGCATTTGCTCAGTGAATCAGGGGAAACTGGACGAAAAACCTGATCGAGACGGGGTCATTGACCCAGAAGGTGCGATACAACGCACGCGATATTACGCACGTGGCCAACCCCATCGCCATGCCGACCGCCTCCTCAACATCACCGTGATTGCCACTGCCACCACCGACCCTGGCACCGCCACTAGCAGAGCTCTGCGAGGCCTTTGTTAGAGCTGGCAGCCCATTCCCGCTCGTCATTGCGCGCCGCAACTTTTTCCTGTTCCATTTTGAGAGCGCTGCTTCCCCCAACCTCCCGTAACGCAGTAACACCGATATAATACCATATAATACGTTTTCTACCTGATCTTTGTCTGCAGTTGACACGTTTTTCAAATGAAATGAAAATTTAATAATTATTTTAAGCAATACAAGTTGCTTCGGGCTCCAACCGTCCTCGTCCTGGGTATGAGGTGCCGTCCAGCGCGTGAGCTTTCGCGGAGAGACGGACGTGCGCGCTCAACTAAGATTCGACCGAACGATACATTGCTGAACCGGTGTACAATCCATCACTGCTAGCTCTCGCTGGAGGTTCACCTTTGTGGCAGGGGAGAGGAGGAAAATCGCGCCTGCGCTTTCAAAGGCATTTGTAATCTTCTTAAAAACGTTCTTTCTTCATTACTCAGTTTCATTTTCCTCTTCCGTGATGCATTTTTCTTTTTGCTCATTCACATTAAATAGTTTTTTTTACAAGTAGCCTTTTATTCAAATTCCTCGATTTAAGCGCTTTAGAAGATCAGTTGTGCGAGTAGAACTTTACGTTGTCAAAACGTTTCTGAGATACGTCGCGGATAGTATTTTGGAACATAATTATGGTGTTTAATTAGCTCACTTTGCCATCTCACACTACTACCGCCTTTCGTCTTAACTTTCAAGGTCCGTCTCCACATACTTACGGGTATTTAACACGGTTAACATGTTCAAAGTTTTCAAGCAGGAATGGAAAACCACGATAAATCGAACGTACGTTCGAGTTTTGTTTGTTGAACGTTCCGCAAAATAGTGAGTTTGAATGGCAAGAGTTGTACGTACAATTAAGTTTGTGATCTAGATCTAAGAAAAAAAAAACACTTAAGACTACGATGCGCCCAATTCATAGTACAGCATGTTAAATAATATAGGAAAAGGGGGGTGCGACGAAGACTTCGAGGAAATGGTAATGTTTAGCTCTCCTGACATGCAGTGGATAAGAAAATAGCGTGAATACGATCGGAATACCGCCGATAACTACCGAAAATATAAAAATTAAACAAATTTTATATAATTTAAATACTAAGTTCCATTAATCATTGTCAACAAAACACTGCTGACATGGTAACAAGTGAGGATGCAATGTTGATAAAGGTGTAAAACGTATTTTATCATATACATTTGGTATGCTGAACACTCAACTTGACGTTAACGTCAAATAGATGGGGCGCGCCTTCAGAAACACGGAGAGCGTCATCGTGCAGCTTCAGCACTACCAGGTGGCAGATCGAGCACCTGCCGACTCCTCCGCAGCCGCCATCGCCTCAGCAGCTCCTCCGCCACCATTTCATGGCCATCATCGCCGCCGCCGCCGCCGTCACAGACGCGTCGACCGCTGACAGAGCCAGACGTAGCGGCGACTCGGCGTAGCGGCAGACATGGTGACAGCTGCTCTAGCTGCAGCGGCGGGGTTGGAGGATGCGATAAGACACGTAAGAAAGAGAAGTCGTCCGGAGATAAAACCCTCCTCCTCAGTTATTAATGCATCAAGGGCGTTACAAGGGTTCGAATAATCGAGCGGCGACAAAAAGCTTGAGAGCCTTTGGTCCGCGGGTTTTCGCTAGATTATTAGAACCAGTTAACGCTCGTGGTACATACAATATTTTTTTCACCTAATTTTAATGATTTAGATTTACTTATTTACTAATAAACTAGACGTTGGCAGGTTTGTCTTTTCGTATTTCCCTCCGATAATTCTCTCCTTACGAGAACATAGAGCATCAACTGTTTTAAGATTTCCCTCGTAACCACCTCCATCCTCTCGACCCACAAGTTATGCAGTGTACATCAAGCACCGTATCGTAGGCCTTAACAAGCAATAACGTGTCAGTAAAATATAAAAATAATTCCTTTAATGTGGTTCTTTTGCCAAATCCGCAAGTAAAGTGAACGAAGTTAACTTTTATTGCGCAGAAACCACTTTAAGAAAAAAATAAGGAAAACTAAATGAGAGACTTTCGCGTCCTTTCGAAACGAAAATGTATCAAAATTCTAACAGGAATTTCGAGAAATAGTACGTCAATTTTGTTTTGAGTGTTTTTTCGCGACGGAGGCGGCAGCGCCAGGGGAGGCGTGAGCGGTGGCAGCGACCGCGCGCGCGTCCACTGCAGTGCCAGTGCAGGCGACCGGCAGGCGCGGAGCGGCGCGGCGTGGAGAGGCGGGTTGGGCTGGGTTGGGTTGGCCGAAGGCTGCCGCTCCGCGCCCCACTTCTGCTTCGCCGCCGCCGCCGCCGCCCGCGCGCTGCCCTCCTTCGGCGTGGAGAGGATGGGCGTGGCGGTCGGGCTACTGACCCGCGCCGCACCGCGCGCACACGGCTGGGGATGCGCCGCCCGCAGCACGCTCAAACGCTGCCTCTACTGCGACAACTCAGTGTGTGGGCAGACGGGAGGATTCGGTACATGGCAGGGCACGGCTTGTATTCAGTGGCTTCAGAGTTAACAAAACACCCACCCGTTGGCTCATCCGCGACGAGTCGCGTACGACGAGTCGCGTACGACGAGTCGCGTACGACGAGTCGCGGACGACGAGTCGCGGACGACGAGTCGCGGACGAGGAGTCGCGGACGAGGAGTCGCGCCGGAGGACGTTCTGAGAACCGTGTTAAAAACCACTTTCTTCATAAGGAGCATTGAATTTAGCCCGATGTGCGTCGAGCTGTCATGAGCGAACGAATTCACTGCACTTGCTAGACATCTCAGCAGGCGCTAGAGCAAATGAGCGCCTCTGCCTATCTAAGCCCCGCCTGGAAATCGCAGAGTTCCTGTCTCGGGCACCTGGAGACTGCAAGAGGTTGCAAGGTCAACTGGGCGTGAGAAACGCCAACGTAAAGAGCTCCTCCCATGATATAGGAAAGATTCACGGACGTTAAAATGTTGACGAATTCGAATTGGGTGCTCAACAATCTAAAAGAATATTTTACAATGACAAAAGTCTTGATACGCTTCAATCATTCATCAGTAATAATATTAGAAATAAATTGCAATCAAATACAAATTAAGTTTTTAATTGTAGTTATAGTAATAAATGAACATGAGAAGTGAAGATCCATTACAGCAATCCAAGTAGATAATAAACTAAATGTCCTCTAAATTAGAACCATAGAATACGGATAGTTCTTTTCTCTATGGTAGAACGTTTCCGAAGATAATTTTATGTGTAATCTTAAAGTAAGTAATACAAGTGTTCACTTCTTTCACGTCAGGGAGCCACATACGTCATGGATATTGAAGGCACTGCTCTACGAAAGGACGAGCCTGAAGGCGAGGGGTTGCCTCCCGCTACTGCGCGCCGCCCGCTACTTTCTGCGCCTCGATTACCTGGAAATTCCGTGCGCCCACTGTCCTCCCCCCTCCCGGCGGAAGAGAGAAGGAAGGAGAGAGAGAAAGACAGAAAAGGAGAGAAAGACAAAAAAGAGAGAGAGAGAAAGAAAGACAAGAAAGAGAGAGAGAGAAAGAAAGACAAGAAAGAGAGAGAGAGAAAGAAAGACAAAAGAAAGAGAGAGAAAGAGACAAAAAAGAGAGAGAGAGAAAGAGACAAAAAAGAGAGAGAGAGAAAGAAAGACAAAAGAGAGAGAGAGAAAGAAAGACAAAAGAGAGAGAGAGAAAGAAAGACAAAAGAGAGAGAGAGAAAGAAAGACAAAAGAGAAAGAAAGAAAAAAGAGAGAGAGAAAGAAAGACAAAAGAGAGAGAGAAAGAAAGACAAAAAAGAGAGAGAAAGAAAGACAAAAGAGAGAAAGAAAGACAAAAGAGAGAAAGAAAGACAAAAGAGAGAGAGAGAGAAAAAGAGAAAAAAAGAGAGAGAAAGAAAGAGAAAAAAAGAGAGAGAAAGACAGAAACAGAGAGAGAGAGAGAAAGACAGAAACGGAAAGAGAGAAAGACAGAAAAGGAGAGAGAGAGAGAAAGACAGAAAAGGAGAGAGAGAAAGACAGAAAATGAGAGAGAGAAAGACAGAAAATGAGAGAGAGAAAGACAGAAAATGAGAGAGAAAGACAGAAAATGAGAGAGAAAGACAGACAAGAGGAAAAAGGGCTAGTGAGAACGTGTGTTCAAGGATTTGTCAGACGTGCGCCATGGGGAGAAATTTGAGAGCAAGCGAAGCGGCGGGTACGTGACGGGTGTGCCAATAGCTCCTGGTCTTGTGTGCCTCTTGCCCTGCCTGCACATTAACGCCACCGCTTCCCCTTCTACACTCACGGCTTCTGCGCACCGCGTTGCACAGTGGCGCGAAGCACTCCAGGAGGCAGGACGCGTGATACGCGCCACGACGGAACGTTGTCAGGCGACAGATGGCGACACGCCCACGACGAAAGCGCGAGGATTGTGGTCGCGGGCGTCACAATAATAATAATAATAATAATAATAATAATAATAATAATAATAATAATAATAATAATAATAATAATAATAATAATAATAATAATAGTAATAATAATGTCATTCCGGATAGCCGAGATCGCTAAGGAAGTAGTGCCCTCTCGAACTCGGACGGAAGGATCGCGGGTTCGAGTCTCGCCTGGGTGTGTTTGTGTGTGCCGTCCATTCATCCTTCATTATTATCATTATCATCATTCCATCTTCCATCCCCCCAGAACTAACAACCTTGGGGTATAAAAATTGGATTCAGCCTAATGCTGATCCCCCTGATTAGTTACATGCAAGACTTGCAACGCGATAAAATGATACTGGGTCCGTGCAAATGCATGTCCTGCGTGGTTCAAAATGGCCTATTCGCAATAAAAATAAAGAAATAAAATAAAAACAAAACAACAACAACATTTGTACTTCGTACTGCAGGAATACCTGCTTATGGTTATAGGAGGTTAGGAATCTTGTCCATTAGCTATTTTGGTATTCGCTTCCAATTCCAGGGCCCTCTGTATACTAACGGATCATAGAATATCTTACAACATAATTTCTGGATGTGGGAGAAGATGGCGTGGCAGGTACCATGCTTCATACGTGTAATGCCTAATATTTATTGTAATAATAATAATAATAATAATAATAATAATAATAATAATAATAATAATAATAATAATAATAATAATAATAATAATAACAACAATTAGTCTTTATCAGTGGAGAGGCTTAGCTCAGAGGATAGAGTAAACACGCATTTGTGCCGTCCCTTTCCAGGACAGGTCATTACGGTGGTAGTATGCTAATGCCTTCCCTCGGATAAAAGATTGTTGGTGATTATGAGGGGTGAATGAACGATGACACTTGAATGATTAGGATTATGGATCAGGCGGGATGTGAGGTGGTATGAAAGACCAGCCATGCCAATATCATGATTATTGGTGACAATCTGGTTTTACAGGGAACATCACTATTCGCATTCTAGGACTCCCCCAATAAGACGAACGTGATGAAGATCTTTTAAAGCAGCGGTGGCCAAATGATCACCTACCGAGCGTTGGAGATACGCAGAAAAAAACTGGAAATAAATTAAATGCTAAATGTTTAATTTATAGTAAACCCCCAAAATCCACGAACGTATTTCAACAGCATTAAAAAAATATCAATCGATCTTGTAAAATTTAAATAAGCTTGAACAGCTGGTAGTAATCAAATGAATTTCTATACTTTTGTAATAATTAAAGATACTTCCAGATTTAGCATCTATTAAATAAGAATTTACAATTTTTATAGACATAAACACTTTTATATATTTCACTAAGTGCATATTTTAAGTATATATTTGTTGCAAATTCCTTCACATTACTAAATAGTAACGAAAATGAAAATTCAATAGTAAAAAGTATTTAAATAAACAAAAAATGCAATATTCATAGATTGCAACTCCTGTGAATATAATAATTATATTATTTATTTATATATTTCTACAGGCAACAGCCCACTTTAGAATGAAATACAGAAACAAGAAATAAAAGCAATCACAGGACTTAAAATTTTAAATATATAATATAAACCATAAAACTAAAAAATATAAAAAATAAAATAAGTATAATAGTGTATCAACAAAATTCATTCAAAAGTTCCTTTGCTTCTTTGATAAATTGATAACGCGTCCAAACGTGAAGATCAATTTTATATTCATTCACAGTAACACACATAGTCTTATTGGCGCATTTGTATTATAATTATTATTCGTAGTAGTAGTATTCCAGTTGATTTAGCATTCCGCTGAATTACAACAGGGTGTCGGTGTCGGTGTCAGTGGTGTCGGTGTCGGTGGTGTCGGTGTCGGTGGTGTCGGTGTCGGTGGTGTCGGTGGTGTCGGTGGTGTCGGTGGTGTCGGTGGTGTCGGTGGTGTCGGTGGTGTCGGTGGTGTCGGTGGTGTCGGTGGTGTCGGTGTCGGTGTCGGTGGTGTCGGTGTCGGTGTCGGTGGTGTCGGTGTCGGTGGTGTCGGTGTCGGTGTCGGTGTCGGTGGTGTCGGTGTCGGTGTTGGTGGTGTCGGTGTCGTGGTGTGCCCGGAAAACGGTGTCGGTGGTGTCGGTGTCGGTGTCGGTGGTGTCGGTAGTCGGTGTCGGTGTGGTGTCGGCGCTGCGCCGGGCGGTGTCGGTGTCGAAGTCGGTGGCGTCGGTGTCGGTGTCGGTGGTGTCGGTGTCGGTGTGTCGGTGTCGGTGGTGTCGGTGTCGGTGGCGGTGTGTCGGTGTCGGTGTCGGTGGTGTCGGTGTCGGTGGTGTCGGTGTCGGTGGTGTCGGTGTCGGTGTCGGTGGTGTCGGTGTCGGTGTCCGGTGGTGTCGGTGTCGGTGGTGTCGGTGTCGGTGGTGTCGGTGTCGGTGGTGTCGGTGTCGGTGGTGTCGGTGTCGGTGGTGTCGGTGTCGGTGGTGTCGGTGTCGGTGGTGTCGGTGTCGGTGGTGTCGGTGTCGGTGGTGTCGGTGTCGGTGGTGTCGGTGTCGGTGTCGCTGTCGCTGTCGGTGGTGGTGTCGGCGGCGGAGGCGGCGTCGGCAGCGGCGGTGGCGGTGGCGGAGGCGGCGGCGGCAGCGGCGGTGGCGGTGTCGGCGGCGGTGTCGGTGTCGGCGGCGGCAACAGCAGTGGCGGTGGCGGTGGCGGTGGCGGTGGCGGTGGCGGTGGCGGTGGCGGTGGCGGCGGCGGCAGCGGCGGCGGCGGTGGCGGCGGTGGCGACCTCGCGGGCGGCGCTTATTGCGGGGAAAGCGCGACGCCTTGTGCAGCGGACACCTCCGCCGCTCCTTGACCCCGCCCCCTGGCCCCCGCCAACGCGCCAAAGCAGCACGATGGGATGAACGCGAATTTTTAGCCTTCCCACACACGACGGTCTTCAATTACGAAACTTGGGCGTTGATAAGCATTTATTTACCTTTGGTTACACCTCATTGGATTTTACTGCAACTTTATAGCGACAAGAATGTGAAGGACACTAATATAACGAAACAGTGAAATAAACTCTTCTCAAATTAGTTAAGTGTTTGCCAATATTTGTCATATTTATAAGATTTTAATATTACCAATCACTTGATAAATAACTTGAAATTATATATCTACACAACATGAAATAATTTAACTAATTTAAACGTATGACACACACTCCTATAAAAAATTGACATTCACAAAATGTGAGAAAAAAAAATCCTGGTCAAATTCTAATAAATCTGAACTTTCATAGTTTTCATCTAAAGTAAATTTATTAACTCACTTTAATGACGTTTGTTTCATAAAGAAAATCCATAAATCTGCTAATGGTCTTTGAAAGTCCAAACGATTTTCTTTTATTTATTTATTTATTTATTTATTTTGTCAAAAACTGTATGTGACGTATGGGGGAGAAAATCTTCTGCGCACGCTTTCTTGAGTTTGAGTCCCTTCCCAACAATTTAACTATTAATAGTTGAAAGATGAAATAATAGTAATAATAATAATAATAATAATAATAATAATAATAATAATAATAACAATAATAATAAATTTAAAAAAGCGAGAGATTAACATTTCAAAAACTAGATATTTTCATTGCCGAATTGTAGAAAATTTATTTTTAACGGTAAACGAACGAACAGAATTGATTTTTCTGTATTGTTAACAAAATAGACACTCACCCTTAGCTCTACTATCACTACAAGCAAAAGGAAAGCTCAACAAAACGTGCACATAGTGAAGCTTCATTTAACACGAAAAAAGAAGTTTTCAAAAGTGGATGATATCTTTTGAAGTCCAAGTGTTACAAGTGGCATATCTGCCCCTGATTGGTAGGCAACTCATCACTCATTCAAGTTCGGTGTATCCAGAACGAAACATAACGAACACCAGTGCATGATAATTTGCTAACTTTCTGACTGATTTATTGACTAATTGATTAGTGATAGTCAACTGCTGTCATTAGCCCCGTAAGTGTAATACAAGTTTTTTATCGCGGGAGTTGGCGGTGATATTACTCCGATAGATGGTGAGAGCTGGTGCCGACCTACCGTGGGCTAACAGGGTTTCCCACTACCAGATATCTCCACCCAACGGGGCACCGTCCAGTCGGGACAAGTAGTAAGCCCTGGATTGGCCTCCCAACATGTATGATAGCGAAGTGTATGTAGAGTGTGTTAAGTAAGGGATGAGGATGGGACACGAGGAAGGAAAGATCGCGCGCAATCCAAAGACAGTTTGTTAGTGTACTGATCCGGCATTCACCTGGTATAGATCGAAAAACCCACGAGAAACTATCGATTACACAGCAGTTAAACGCTAGAATTCCCCTCCAGAAGCGTCTCAATTCGGCCTAGCTCTCAATCAAAAATCCTGCCACAGTTGGGACACGAACGTAAGATCTCCCGGACAGAGATACTGTAGTGACATCTGTTAATGTAATGAGTCACCTCTCCCAGAGATAAGTTGTTTACCTATTAGTGAAAACTCATGAAGCTTCGTTATATGAGATTTAATAAATAAAAAAAAGTCAAAAAAATCCGACCAATTCTGACCCTCGCCCCTTAATTGCATTAGAAGTTTATAACGTTAACTATAATACATTCTGTGTGTTACTTCACGTAATATTGGCTTCAAAACCTTTTGAATGCATTCCAGTTCTCCGAAATTGCACCAACCCTCTTTACTACTGCCAAATGATGCACGTACTTTTTCGCTCCCGGGAGCAAACAAATTGAAGAGGTCGCCAAAAACTTCAGGATCACGTCGTCTATACGATCAAAGAGTAATGCTGAACATTTAAAGAGATCCTTTCAAATTGCCAGTACTTAATTGGAATTTGGCCACAGATGTAGCTCTGAGATGAAGAGCTTCTGCAAGCATTACGATTGAGACACTTAAAGGGCAAGGGGAAGGGTTTTTAAAAAGGGGATGAAAGTTTACAGACACACTTAAATTTACTTTTAATTTAATTTCATTATTTAAAATCACGAAATCGGCTTCGTACTAACTCCACGACAATTCACAAAATATAGTATATTGCGTAACGTCTTGGTATATCTTTCGTTCTTGGTATTATCTTTATTACATAGCAACATTTTCAGAGTTCTGGTCGTTCTAATATCGATTCCAGGTGACGTACTGCATTTAAATATCATACCGTTATTGTGAATGAACAATTATGTTACAAGATAATTTTGATTGTAATTATGACAAAAATAATCAGTAGATATTGTAATACATAATGTAATGTCGTTTCGATTTTCTAATGTCACATAAGATGTCAGGAGAGGAGATGTGGTCTACACGAAACTTACGAGATCTTGCATGAGGAATGAGGGTATATAAATTTTACCTGAAATTTATTTACGGAATTCATGCTCAGCTCCACAGAATGACCCTCTGAAGGAAAATAAAAAAAAAAGCGCCTACATGAAACAAACTACACCCCCTTATCAAAATAAGGTTCTTAATTTCGAAATTTTCTCTTGCAATTCATTTGATCTCTATTATTAATTTTATTTTCAGATCTTACCATAAAAATCTTCTCGATATAGCGTTCCCTTAATAGCTGTCAACAGTTCATAATCAATACATTAATCATTATTGATTGACAAGTTATTGTATTGCTAATTGATTTTGTGACGACATTTCATCGTAAAATCACCTCATCGTCAAATTTCGACTTCCGCGCCGTCACTTGACTAGCACCCAGCTTATGTATATTCCTCTTTTCTGGAAGACGCGAGCGAAAGGTCACGTACTTCGAATCCGTTTAAAATAACACCGAGGTTATTCTGCTCGGCTCATTCACATTTGGGGAAATCTACAATGCAAGCGCATGCAAAGCGTGCTGACGCCCCGGGAGTCACGTAGCCAGGCCCCCGACGAGGAAGCAATTAGGTGTCGAGGGGGGCGGCGGGCGGCGGGCGTCGAGGGGGGCGGCGGGCGGCGGGCGGCGGGCGGCGGGCGGCGGGCGGCGGGCGGCGGACGGCGGGCGGGTCGCGGGCTACCAGGGCGATGAGCCGATCCGGCTGGTCGGCGCCCGGCGCGCCCGCGGCGGACGCCGCCGGATTCTTCCGGTTCCACGGCCGCCGGAGACGACACGAGTCCCTCTGTCGCAAGGCGCTCGTTAACGGGAGGTGTTAATTCCCCGCGAAGACTTTTGTTCCACGTAAGATAACGTGATTCGATCGTGCTGCCCACTAGGCGGTTTCCGCTGCAATCCGGTATAAGGAGGGGTAGGGATGAGGGTGTCGAAGTTCCTTGGAAAGTGTTGCAATTCCTGAGTATGCACTATCAGAAACAAGTAAGGGGAGAGAATGCAAATGGGACAACTCAATTACTATTTTAATGAATCTTGAAGTGCTTGAAAATAAGTAATTATGGTTTATCAATTAGAAGAGAAGAGTAGAAATGTAATTTTTTTAAAAATGCTGAATATTTCCAGTTTTAATTCAGTAATTTTCCGGAATGTATTGACTGGATTCTGTATTTTTCATTAATTAATTTTGTTGAATATTTATAAAAAATAAAACTGAGAATGTAAAGAATGAATGATATATGCAGAACTTTCAACGTTCGATATGATCTGCGAGGAACTTCACCCCTCAGAGAAGACTGGGTTGACGATAATGCGGAGAGAGGTAATTGGACTGGGTGGAACATCTGGCGGACATACAAATCTAGAAGGGAAGGCTGTTGAAAATAAAAGTCAATGTCACGAAGTTCATGAATTTTATGAATGAATGAATGCCTTATTTTACGTGGCGAGATTCAGGCCATGAGGCCTGCTCTTCCGTCTGACCACGCAACTTTCGTTACGCTCCTTGCACCTACTAGGGATGAAAGAAGATATTACTTGGGCTAGGAAACATGCAGTTTGAATTTAGCTCAGAGGCTTCATTTAGGCTTAAAGATCTTTTACATGCAGTAAATCTACTAACATGGGACAGCCGGCTTTACTTCCCTTCCGAAGGAAGGCGTACGAAGGATTTTTTCGCCCTTAAAAATCCACGGCTTCAATCGGGTTTGGACCCGCGAACTTGGGCATAACAGCCCCATACGGTAACCGTTACATCGCCGCTGCCAAGCATGAAATATTAAAAATATTTTAACAATTAAAATGTTATAAATGCTACATTTCTTGCTAAGTCACAGGTATTATGAAATGCAGAAAAGTATTTTAAATTAATGTTCATTTTTACGCTTTACGAGTCTCCTACCATTTTATCAGATTTCTATGCTTCTCCTGCACTTAATACAGTATAAATTTTTCATTGAAACATCAACTCTCGAGGGGAATAAGACTCCTCTCACCTGGTTCAAAGCCAGAATTATGAATACATAAAAAGAGGTGCGTTCAGGGGACACGACAAACGCTAACTTTGTTAGTGTCTCTTTCATCTGCGGATAAATGGTTTAACATCGCTTTCTATCGCCTCTTTGAGTGCGGAGAGCTTTGTCAGAGACGGAACAATTGCGCTCAAAGCATTTTTTGATTGATGATCTCGCAAAGGTTGCGTTGAAACCGGCCGTTATTGCCAGTGCTGTATCACGGACCCTACACTGAAACACCTGCACAAAAAACGTCCTGCGTTTCATCGAGAAAGCACACAACAGCAGCAGTATATATTTAATAACATATGGCTTAAAACTACATCTTAAATCGACCCACAGCTACTTCAGTAATTACAAAACTCTCGATTATGTCATTAACGAGGTACGTTGAAATAAAAGTTATTACTTTTTAGTACGAGTAAAAGGAAAATATTCTTTGACATACTCTAATTACAGTGAAAAAAGCTATGAATGAATTATTTCAAAGAGCACTATTTCAATGCTGATGACACAACATTCTCTTAGTCAAATGGCGTTTCACCTTGCAGGTTACAATTATTACGAATCTGGTATTCAAATGATAGTATTTTCTCGTGTTTGCACAAGGAATGTGTTAACAAATATTAATTTCGGTTCCAATTTATTGCAGTACTTACTTGAACGTTTTCTCTGTTCACAGCAGAGAACAAGAGCATGATCTCCTTTTATTATTTTAGGTCCTGTAAACAGTCGAAATTAAAAGTTTTATTTCAAACCAATTTTAATATCAAGATCACATGTATATTTACGACCTACTGGGATAGGAACACAGGTTGGCAATGGTTTCGTTGCCATGAAGACGGTCGATGTAAGGAGAGGAAGGAAATCTACATCCAGATGGGAAATGCACATTCTGAAAAGAGGACGTAGGTGATAAATGGAGTTTTCAGACAGAGTGATGTGGCTCAGTGAGGAATTTGGATGCGACAGGGGTAATGTGATATTGACTACATATTCGATTGAAGGCAATATTACAGAAAAGTGGATGGACTGGAATATTTGAGAGGTAAAGTGTGGACATAAAAAAGTTTTTGTGTTTGAGTTTTGATTTTTTGAAAGTTAAAAAAGAAAGGTAAACCTAGTTACTGTTTTGGAAATTTGTTCTATTAATTAAATGTTATATTATCCTACTTAGTTGGCAAACAATATTATATAAAGTTATTATTATTGTTATTATTATTACGAATAAATGTTCTCTTTTAGTTTCAAATTGAAAGCGTTTTGGATTTGATATTTCACTAAGTTGCCTTGTATAAATCTATGGTGAATGCCGTAGAATGATTGGCCCTAAATAAATAATATTATGGGTATATTTTATTTTCTCCCCATTCATTTAATTCAGTATGGAAAAATAAAAATAAAAGCCATCTCAGTACATAGAAACTTTCATTCGAAAAAGACCCCAAACTCGGGGTTTCTATATTGCGGATAACCAATTGTAGACTATTAATATCAATTCCACCTTTATAATGAAGATGCAGTAGCTAATGACATTCAATGGAAGACGCCTGCTGTTCACAAATCCTAATTTCGTAGCAGTGCTTGCTCGGATGATGAAGCATGATTCCAGCAAGATTAATGATAATGGCCAGTGAGGGGGAGTGATATAAATGGAGGATGAACTCCGCGTACAAGACTAGTTGCTCGCAATATGTTCCGTAGAGAGGGAAGAGAATGTGCAGTTTGACACGAGAGGGCGTGATGCGAGCGGACTTCAGCTCATTGTAAAGGCAACCTGCCAGGGTTTGCGACGGATTCCGATGTGAAGCTGTTTCTCGAAGCAGCCGGCTCGGCGCTGGCCACGACAGCGGCGAGACAGCCAGGGGCGGGGCGGGGCGGGGACGGGGACGGGGGCGGGCGTGGCGGTGGAAGAGGTGACAAGGAGGGGGCAGAAGGACTGTAGCAACGAAGGGTGAGCCAGAGGAAGATAAGAGGGTGATGATAAATGAAGAGTCCAAGATGATAAATGTAGAGTCCCTCGAGTTCATTATTTTACATGCCACTCAGCCAATACAGGTATAATGATATGGTGAATTGATTGATTAGTAATTCTAATCGTGTCAACGGCTAAGGTAATAAGTCCCGTAAGAGTAGTACATGTTTCTTTCGGGGGAGATATCCCCCCGCTAGATGCCGAGATCCGGCGCCGACCTACCCGTCTGTTAGCGGGTTTTCCCCAACCAGGTATCTCCCACCGGCGGGGCACCGCCCCAGTCAGGATACCCTCTAAGCTGCCGCCTAGTTTCCCGGAATGTGTGGTGGTGCAGTCCATGTGTAAGTGTATGTAAGTAAGAGGTGAGGAAAGGGCAAGGAAGAGGAAGGAAACATCGCGCGCAATCCGTGGGCCGTTTGTAAGGGTACAGGCATTTGGGGTGACTTTAGACCACGGACGGCCATTTTGCACCACGCACCACATTAAAGAATATCTGTTAAATTAAACATTGGCGAGTGTATTTTCAGTTACTTTAATTATTAGTCGATTCTTGGAAGTTGAACACACCAAACGGCGGCACCGGTCTGCTCGCACTTTTGATTTTTACGGCTTGAGCTGACAAGAAAAATAGTTCAATTTTGAAGGTGTTTTTATAGGAGACAAATTCTCACAATTTTTTATGAACTTAATATATTTCATTGAAGTATTGATTACATAATATTTATTTACAGTTTACTCATATTACTTAACATAAAACTTCAATTTATTCATATAACTTCTTGTTCCAGATCATAATTTTAAAATGGTAGTGACTTTATACCAGGGAGAACAAAATTTCAGATGTGGTACAGAGTCACTGATGCACTTTTACAAAGAAATCGTCCAATTTATTGCTCGTCAAATTAATTCAGACTTGTTATATACGATGCCGAGAACTTATCGTTCGGCTGATGTCAGGTCCTTTTGAAGGTATTCTGATGAAAAGTGAAGATATGTGATCAGGTAAATTTTTCGAGAGAAAAGCAGTTGCTCTTTACACAATTTTACGATCTACCATAAGAAATAACTTGCAAGGAAAAAACACACTGTGGTACCACATTAGTGGTCAGAAAGCATTTAGTGATCAGGAAGAAGTGGCATTCATCAACTATCTTGCCGCACTTGGCGAATTAGGATTTTTCGTTGGAAAGAGAGTTCCCTTTTATTATTAAACACTGTACAAGATCATGCGTAAGAGAAAAGTTATTTATATTAATAATATATAAATCTTAATCGTCCCCTGGGTAGATAATAAATGGTATGGGGTGTTTAAGTTAAGGTTAAAATGTACTTGGAATAAAAAATTAAATTGATAAATACTTGTGGTTAAGTTTTTACATAGTATAAAGATAATCTACCCCTTAATCTTTCAACTTTGTCTACATTCTCATAAGAAACACGGAAGGGGACAATGTCACCATACTCTGAAGGGTGACGTACCACACCAACTTCCTCTCTTACCAAATAAACTTTTAAATAAACGTCTTGAATGTAAAAACATACATCTCGACTTACCTAACAATTTTTAACGATGGAAAAATTTTTAAGAAATTTCAAAAACTTATTTTGGTTCCACAAATACAATATCTGCTAATTACAAAGACTCTTCAAAGACGGTACTGCTCCTGCACTCGCCTGGTGTTAATCGGAGAAACCACGGAAAACTACCGATCAAAGCAGCTGGCCGCTAGAATTCTCCTCCATACAGCGGCTGAAGTCAACTTACCTCCCTAGCAAATGTCGAAATTTGTGCCGCGTCGTCGGGACTGGAACCCTTAAGACCTCCCGGTCAAAGGCACTGCAGTGACAGTAATTGATGCCCTGAGCCACCTAAGCTGATATACGCTAAATCTCACTGGCAATATTAGTAATATTTTGAAGACATTACCAGCTACTTAGCAGCGCGTAGGTAATGAACTTCATTAGCGGTGCCCTCCGCCTCCAAGCAATGAACCAGTACGACTGTTCTTCTGATAAATGAAAATAGAAGAAAATGTAGGCGTTTTTAAACATAGCGACATGTTTGTTTTGTAAATCCACATGACAAAAATATACAATTTATTAAAAATAAACCTCCGCTATATGCGAACATGTAGTGTAGCCCAGCGGCTGATGTAAACCAACAGCGAGGTCGTGGAAGGCGGAGCGGTGCGCGGGGGCGGGCGACGGGGGCGGGCGACGGGGGCGGGCGACGGGGGCGGGCGCCGCGGAGGCTGCCAGCGCGGGCGCTTCTCGGAAGTTCCGGACGACTTGGGACAATTGGCGCTGGCAGCGGCGCGAGCGGAGCGGAGAGGAGCGGAGGCGAGGCGAGTCCACCTGCGGGCGCGCGTGCGCCCGGGGGCGGCACGCGCACGCGCACGCGGGTCCGAGCGCGGGCCGCTCCTTTGTTCTCGGCGGATGCCACCGCGCGCGCGCCGCCTCGGGGGTAAGCAACCGGCCCCGTGCCCTACCTCCCCTCGCGCGCCTCCGCGCCCCACCCAAGGCACGCGTAATGCCTCGGGGCCGGGGGACAAATGATGGGCCAAATGGCGGGGCGCGGCGGGGCTGCACGGGGCAGCGGGGGCGGGGCGAGACGTGGCGGAACGGAGCGAGAAGGGGCAGGTTGGGGTGGGACGGGGCGAGGCGGTACGGGACGAGGCGAGGCGGGGTAAGGAGACAGGGTGTAGGGAGACGGGACGGGGGAACGGAACGGGGCAATGGGACGGGGGACGGGGCGGGGCGAGACCGGGCGAGACGGGTCGGGACGGAGCGGGACGGGGTATGAAGGGGCGAGGTGGGACGGGACGAGGCGGGCGGAAAGCGGCGGGGAGCGTGACGGGACGGGGAACGGGGAGGGGGGCGGCAAGGGGCTGGGCGGGACGGGAAGGCAAGGTGGGCCTTGGCGAGGGGTCAAGGGATGGGCAGAGGAGACCGGGGCTGGGAGTTGACGCGGGCCGGGGCTTAAGGAACGGGAAGGGAGCCGTCTGGAAGGCGAGGAGGGGTGAGGAGAGGGGCGCGGCGTGTGTTTGGCGGATGCTTCCCTCCCCCCGGGGCGTCCTTGCCCCGTGCACGTGCGGTCGAACCCCGCGCCCGCCAGCGCATTGTTTACTCCGCCCCCCGCGCGCCCTGCGCCCCCCGCGCCCCGCCGCCCCCGCGCCGCCGCTATTTCGGGAGGCGGTTAATTCGAGGAGAGTATTAATAATGGTGGTGCGGGCGCTGGCGCTGGCGCTGGCCGCTGCCAGACGCCGTGCGCCTGCACCCGCCTCGCGGCCTTATCACTTGCGCGCTCGACGCCTGGCAGGCAGCGCCTGGGCGACCCCACACGGCGAACGCTCCAGAGGCCGCCTGCAACGCACACGCCCACCAACAAACACCACTGACGCCGATGATAATTATAATTGCAAGAAAAACAGCAACAACATCAACAACACTATTATTATTATTATTATTATTATTATTGTTATTACGAAGTTGTTAAAACACGAATACAAGAATACTGGGATGGACAGATCGAGGCAACCGCCACTTGGGTCATTTCATGACAGAAATCATGAATAGCATGCCAGAATCATCAAACATATGCATGGTGAATATGACCATTCAAACACATCAACAAAGGACCAGAAAGTGATCGAAGAAACAAAGAAATTACCCAATCTCCAGATACGTTTGAAAAGAGTCTGGAAACTGAATGATTGTAGAATTCTCGGTTCTCTGTTCAATGAACTGCTAAACTGTGAACCAATAATGAACGGTGAATGGGAACTTGTAGTATTGTAGTATTCTCGGTTCTCCAGTGTGACCCGAATTCAAAAGAGTAGGTAGGGCCTGGCCAATTGTTTGCGGCAGACGGAAGATAATAACTGGATGCAAGATCTTGATCTGTCTCTTCGCTCCCCGATACATCACGAGATTACTTATTACATTTGCCTAGGAAAGACAAATACGAACGTATTACGTATGCACAAGCGCGCAAGGTTAATGGAACAATATTAGATAAAGAAAGCAATAAAGACCTTCTGGCCTTGATATCGCATGCGTACCCTTCGTATTATGGCGACATAATGAAGGGTATTATGTCTCATGTGGGCAAACCATGAACAGCAACAACTCTCTCGCGCTTAGCTATCGATCTTTATCATGAACACAATGGAATTATTTAGTAAATAGACATGCCAGTTTTTCTTTCTTTCACATACAAGTCACACATCATGTATTCCTACACCGTATTTAAATTCATTAATAACAGCTCTTGTGCCGTAATCTACTGGGTACCATGAACTACAGTGGTCGTCAAACGTATGAAGCTTGTGAGTCACCATACCGTTTTTAATCCTACTCTGAGCTACTAAGAAACCAAGGCAGAAAAGTTGTTTTTTCAAATCTTAACATTTGTTTATTGCCTATGAACATTCACTTCTATTAAATATGAAACCTATTTTAATAAAACTGTATACAAGAACAATAAGTCATCCATCTGAGCTCTGTGGAACAAGTCCAGGTTAGCCAACCTTGATCCACCGAAAATTGCCCCGCGAGCTACTTGTAGCTCGCGATCGTCGGTTTGGCGATAACTGATCTAAGGAATTGTGTATGTAACAGAAGAAAGTTAAAGGGTCGTACTTGGGAAGCTCTGCTGGCAGAGCTCTTAGGGGCCTGTCATCTGGGGGCTTGCTGGGAGGTCAAGGGGCGACTGGAATTGGCTGGGGGCCGTTCATAAATCGCAAAACCGAACACTAGCAGCTTGCTAGGCCTAGCAGGCCCCTGGCTGAGATTTATAAATACGGCCCTAGTAATGAGACTGGTGATGTAGGGGCACCGTGACTGGCTAAGTACTCGAGCTCGAATCTCAGCGCAGAGGGAAAAAATTGTTGGTTTCAAGCACTTTTGCAGGTTCAGTATTATAACAATGCTTAACCTTCACAAATAAGTCGAGAAATACGTGCAGCTGTAGCATCACTAGCTTCCTTTGTATTAAAAAAACTCTGCGTTAAACACAATTAGTTGAAATAATTCATAAGGATCTTATCTTTTCCAAAAATATTTACGGAGAAAGCATACTAAAAATACAGCGTTCTTACAAGAATTTTCTCATCTCCTATAAACCTGCCAGTACAGGATGCAAGTGTCTCGGTCGGATAAGATCTGTCGGGCGAGTTTGAAAGGTCTCTAAAACAGTAGTAGCCGTAATAATTCAATGCACATTACGGCCAACTGACAACCGTGAAATACAATTCCCATGAAAGGTCCGTTCGCATTCCTAGAAGTAATTGTATCATACACTGCCCTGATGCTGTGTCACCATGTTAAATAGATGAGCATATCGTATGAACGTTTAATGGAGGAAGCCATAAGGGGTCAAGTTGCTAAGCAGAAGCTGAATATTTCGTTTGGTAAAAAGCACTTGAGTCACAAAAGCATTGTCCAGAAACAGTAAATATTTATTGATAATGAATTCACTAAATTTCATTTCAAAATAACGAGATAAAAGTCAAAGTAGAAATAGGTTCAAGAGTGACCTTCAGTTATGGATCTTTAGTTATGGACAGACAAGACGGGGAGAGGCTTTATTCAATGTGAAAGAACCAGTGTATCTCTATTCGATTTTTATCTAAGTTTTAACTAATCCGTATGATTTCACAATTCCAACAAAGTTATTGAAGTAATACTACCTTAAAATATTGTCTTTTGTTGTTTCAATGTCGGAACGTAGACGAATAAAACAATATCAAAGATCAGATTATTTTCTTTTCTACGCAATTATAAAGTACTAATTTACATGACTGAAAGGTGGTGCTAACTTTCACATTTCAGATTTCTGTCATCAACGAAAACATATTATCTATGAACGACGATCGATGCCGCGCAGTTCGGGTACAATCGCACGCGTCTGCTCCATTTAATCATCGTTCCGAAAATAACTCGCTAGGGAATTCTCAAAAAACGTCGGATCCTGTTCTTCAGATGCTTACGATCCTCAGAATCGCGGTTATGCACACTGAACGCGGTGGGAATGGAATCGTTGCCTAACGGGACGGAGCGGGACGGAGCGGGACGGCGACGAGGACAGGCCGGAACCCGGAGGCAGGACAGGCAGGACGGAGGCAGGACAGGCAAGGACGCTGGGCGGAGACCCGGAAACGGAACGGAGAGCGAGACGGAAGCGGGACAGGCAGGACAGGCAAGGACAGGCAGGACAGGCAAGGACGGAGCGGGACGGAGCGGGACGGAGCGGGACGGAGCGGGACGGAGCGGGACGGAGCGGGACGGAGCGGGACGGAGCGGGACGGAGCGGGACGGAGCGGGACGGAGCGGGACGGAGCGGGACGGAGCGGGACGGAGCGGGACGGAGCGGGAGAGAGCGGGACAATACGGGACGGGTAGGGTTGGTGCGGGGCAGGACGGGACGAGGCGGGCCTGAGAGGCACCGAACAAGGCGGAGCGGGACGGGGCGGGATGCGGAGAGGCGGGGCGGGACGGGACGGGATGTGACGGAACGGGGCGGGACGGCGCGGTGTGGGGTGGGACGAGGCGGGCCTGAGAGGGACGGAACAAGAAGGCGCGGAGCGAGACGGGACGGGATGTGGCGAGACGGGGCGGAACGGGCCGGGACGGCACGGGACGAGGCAGGTCGGAGAGGGACGGAACAAGAGGGAGTGGAGCGGGACGGGCCGGGATGTGGCGAGACGGGGCGGGACGAGGTGGGACGGGGCGGGACGAGGCGGGACGAGGCGGGACGAGGCGGGACGAGGTGGGACGAAGAGGGATGAAGCGGAGCGGGATGGGTTGGGACCGGGCGGGGCGGGGCAGGGTAGGGCCGAACAGGGGACGGGGTGGCACAGAGGTAGGGGGCGGCCAGGGAGGAGCGGGGCGCGGGTGACGTAACCGGCCAAGGTCACCCCGCCCAGGCGTTGCGTGCTCGCCCGTTCCGCCCCGCGCGGGGAACAGCTGCCCCGCTTCCTCCTCCCCTCCTCCCCGCCCCTCCGCGTAGGCGATCCGAATAGAACACGGCGCGAAGTCTCTTGACGTAAGACATACACACACGATCAACGGAGGATGTTTGTCAGCACAAGCAGCACAACGTAAACAGGCGGCGCGTTATTATTGTAACATGCAAACGCACGCACGGTGAAAATGCGGCGCTTGCCAGAAACGAAGTCTGAGGAAGTGCATTCGTCAAACGAGCTTGCGATCCCGGAGGCTGTGGGACCGAAACATACAATTACCTTTCATACTCGACTACTTGGATGTTTTCATCGCTTACGAGATCAATGACCTTCTCCGGAGGCTGTTGTACTTTCGGAAATCATCTCCCAGAAAATTCTCAAACGATACCAGTTAAATTTGCAATCATAAAGTAGTTCTCCCATTTCCCTTGCAATACTAAGCGACTGAAAAAAATAGAAGTAACAGCAATGACTGTTTAAAGCCGAACGGATTCTCCAATAAACACAAAAACAGTTTGACTTAAAAAAGGGCTGAACTTGTGTTCAAAGTGTTCGAAACAAAACTAGTGTTACAAAATCACGCAATTTAAATACAACGGAGAAAGAAAAATCATTAAACATTAAATAATTCGAAAAAGTCATAATAATGTAAAAATAAGAGCCTGAGACAGAATGATGGAGTTTAAAGTGTACGACCTTGTCCTCGTGTTGGTGTTCTTACAATTCTCACACATGCAAACGTATGACATTATGTCATTTGCACAAGTGATTCTGAACAACGTTGCAACATTTGCGGTGTAGAGCGTACTACTGATAGGTTTGACCCCCAAATGAGGATCGAGAGGTTGAAAAGCCTGTTTGCTGAGTTGCGAAGGAAAGGTGAATAAGCGGCAGAGCACATATTGCTTTCGTTACTACCCATCGTTTGGGATAAAAATGACCAACGGAGTAATGTATATACAAGATGTACAAACAGCTCTAAACGTGTACGTTAGGTTGCATAATCGCTAGGCGCTCTACTGGTACTATATTATATACTCGATACCTGAACAGCTTCGACACATCTCGAATCCTTAACGATCGTTACAAAAGCCCTTATTTTACAGGTAGATCTGATAACTTATTTCACAGGCCTACTGTATATCCATACATTCATACATACAATAAAAACTAACAATTATCGTCATTTCCGCTGTTATTTTCCAATTACAGATAATCATAATTTTACCGGCTTAGATGGCTCAAGACATTCAAAGTAAATAAACTGAGGTTGTCTGGTATCAATTATCTATTTGTGCTGAAGATCTTTTCGATCGCGTAGCGATCATCGTCAGAGCTTGTAGCTGCTGGTCGGAAAACGAAGTTCTGCCAGATTGATACCAGACAACCTCAGTTTATTTACTTTGAATTAATAAGGTATCTACATCACCAACAGTCTAATTAATTAATAAGGCTCAAGACATTATTGTTACTGCAGTGCCTCTGACAGAGAAGTCCTGGGGTTACAGTCCCACGGTGGCATGATTTTGGACACTAGCTAGATAGACAAATCGAAGTCAGCCGCTGTCTGGAGGAAAATTCTATCAACCGGCTGCTCTGATCAGTAGTTTTCCCACCTATTCTGTACAAACGCATTCATATCGTCCTCTGCGCTTCCCGGATTATTTCTCCAATCCCCCGGGCGAGTAAAACTGGGGCGTTAGGCCGTCCATAAATTACGTGAAGCGATTTTGGCGATTTTTCGACACTACCTCTCTCTTGGTGAGATATCTTGAGATTTGGCTCGACCCTTTCTCCCCCCCCCCCGCTTTTAATCGCAGCTGAGATTTTTCAAAATACGTATTTTTTATGTGAATACGTTAATTTATGATTGATTGCATTGGGGTTTATTAAACAAATATAATTTGCTTAATTATATTTAAGACTAAATTTTACCTAAAGTTCGGTTCTTTTTACCCAACGCGCGGGAATTTTTTTCTTTAAATTTCTGTAAAAATACAAGTAATGAGATTTATCTCATTAAAGATAAAAAGTTTGGTAATTTTTGTTAGATTCGTTTTCTCACTATACTACGCTACATATTGTAGCATTCACGTAACTGCGATAAAAATTATTGTGTACGATTTAGCCACATTTTAGTATCGAAACGTGTTTACTTAACTTGTCTGAGTTTTCTCCAAATTTAGCACGGTTTTTAGGAAAAAAAATACGTGAAATTTGCCAAGACACCCCCTCTCCCCACGTAAGATTAGTTGAGATTCGCTTGACCCCTCTCCTCTAAAGGCCTCACGTAATTTATGGGTGGGTGGCCCCTTAGCAGCGCGAGGTCCAGGGGGCAGTCGCAGAGGCGCCAGCCGGCACAAGCGCTGGCCCCACGAGAGCCCCTCGTCGACCGCAAGAAATTATTTGAAGCTTTTGCAACCAGAAACGACTTAAACCAAAAGTCACGTACATAATTATTATCGAAAAACGCCTGGAAACATCCACGCGCGACAACAAATATTCACATTTTTGAAAAATCAGAAGTTTGAATGAAAATTATACTTATGACAGAATTTATCATCATTATTATCATTATTATGATTATAGTTATCATTATTATTATATCATTGTTATCATTATTAATATTTAGCCAATTACGTCTCATTAAGGGTAAAGTTCGCCTGCTACACAAAAAAGAGTAAACATTTCCAATAAGGAATTGTTAGGTTGGGCAATTAACGTAATTTTCAGTTAAAATTCATAATAAATTAATACTAATTAATAAATTAATATGAATTTATTAATAAAAAGTACTATTCATTAATAAAAAAGTACTATTCATTAATAAAAAATTAACGATTAATTTTAATTAATAATTAATAATTTATTTTTTCAACGTATTATGCGCCAAACAACACACGGAGCGGTTTTTGTGAAAACCATGATTATGAATTTTTGGCGAAGAGGGGCAGCCCTGAGTCGTTGTGCGTGGACGGTCGCGCCGTGAAAGCGGCGGCGCAGCGCGGCGCGGCGCGGCGCTGAGCTGAGCTGAGCTTAGCTTTCTCTCGCTCGCGGCGAGCGGAGAAACGCTCCCACGCGCTCGCCACGCACCGCCCCGCGCCGCGCCGCGCCGCGCCCGCGCACTTTCCCGCGTCGCCAGGAAGCGCACGCACCTCCGCCAGCCACGCCCCCTCCGACACACACGCGACGACTCCGGGCGTGAGCGGAGAGGCACTTGTGCGAACTTCCTTCGTCTGTTATGGAGTTTTGGTTCTCTTTTCTATCCGTCCACCTTCATTTGCGCCTCTGTTTCTGCCTGTGTATCTTCTTCTTGCACATCTACTTCTTCCTATTCACCTTCTTCTTGCGCATCCACTTCTTCCTGTTCACCTTCTTTTTGCACCTCCACGCCCCGCACCGCACCGCACCGCACCACTTCTTTCTGTTCACCTTCTTCTTGAACATCCACTTCTTCCTGACCACCTTATTCTTGCACATCCACTTCTTCCTGTCCACCTTCCGCTTGCGGATCCACTTCTTGTGCATTTTCTTTTTGTACCTCTACTTCATGTTCATCTTCTTCTTGCACCTCCACTTCTTCCTGTCCACCTTCTTCTTACGCATCCACTTGTTCCAGAGTACCTTCTTCTTGCGCCTCCGCTTCTTCCTGTGTACCTTCGTTTTAAGCATCCACTTCTTCCTTTTCACCTTCTTACGCTTCCGCTTCTTCCTGAACACATTTTTCTTGTGCCTCGGCTGCTTCCTGTGTATTTTCTTTTTGCACCTCTACTTCTTGTTCATTACTTTCCTCTATTTCTTATAGTTCTTCCTCCGTTAATAATGTTTTCAAGATATTGGTTTCAATATACGGGCACTTGTCTATCGAACATGAGTAGGTGGTCGTGGTTTGTCGCTTGTGAACTTCACCTTTCTGCGGTTTTCACATGGCTGTAATGAAAAATACTTAAATTATCGACACCTTATTAGGTGCCTTTATTCTCTTAACGCCATGCTTCCGAAACCCATTATAATTAATGGGTTTCGGAAGCATGACGTTAAGAGGATAAAGGCGTAATTCCGATCACCTGTTATAGAAATAATTTGACTATGTTTTTGAAGAGCTAGAAATAGGAATCAACTGAAGAAACAAATTTCCTTATCACGCAGCAAAACTTTTAATTGAACAATATTACATGGTACAAAAAGTAATTTCACTTATGTTAATACTAATAAAATATGAAGAACTGCTCTCAAGAGGTGTACATTTCTCAGTTCAAAGAGGGAATCATGCCAAACATTGACCGCGCTATCATTTCGACCTCCATTACTATGCTCGCACTTTTTCTTGATCCTCGAGCTCCCTAGTCCTCGCTCAGCCCGGCATAGCACGGCCCTGTAGAAAATATGAGCTCCACTCGGAACGTCACGGCTCAGTTTGCGATGCTGCCTATGCGTACCATGTTCCGTCTTGTTACTCAATTATTTCTTTAACTATTAATTAATTCTTCTAAATTTAAAAAAAAACTTCCGTAATTTCTCATAGCTATCTAGTCCAAGATGTTATTACGCCGAGTTTTCTGTCAATAAAGTTGACAGCTCCGCACTGCCGTGACGTAGACAGAACCCGCCTCTCCCCGCACCCCCCGCTGTGGAGTATCAAGAAAAAGTGCGCGATTAGTACCATCCTGCCGGTGCCCCATCCCTACACGACATCCCTCATGAGACCTCGCAAGATCCCGGTAGTCTTGCGAGTACGCGGTGGTCAAGTAAGGACTCGATCTCGGCTACGTCGCCACCGGAGAGAGAGCTGAGCCTACGAGAGGCAGGTTGCAGTAGCCGCACTAGTCACGGCCGTACTAGTCTTCATTGTCCTAGACGTGGCCTCGCTTGTCGTTGTGCTAGTCATGTCCTTGCTAGGCGAACCCCGGCCGATCTCTCTACCGCGTTTTTCTTCCCCGTTCCTCATGGCTTGCAACGTGCGAGAGTGGCAGCTTCTCGTCTCGATATTTTACTAGTGTGACAACGCATACTTTTAAAGTGGCCTGAGCTAAAGGTCTTAAAAATAAAGTCGGAAGTGGAATTACCAATTCAAGATCAGCTGAGGAGGAGCTGTATTATGCTGCTAGAATGTTGGGAGTTCCTATATGAACCTTGACGCTTTTAAGATATTAATTTTTTTCGTGAAGTGCTATGGCGTGGAAAGCAACGTAAAATCACGACAACGCATTATATCAAAATTTGTTCTTCACACAATAAACCATTAGAATTATTATTCTAGCTGCACATTAATTCTCCAGATACATTAGCCATGAATCCTTGATTAAAGGCACAAACATTTGTGAATAAAACGTCAATAAGAAAACACAAACATACGTAAAACAAAACATGTTTGTCTCTTCATAGGATAGACTGTCCTTGCCGGGAATTGAATCTGGGTCTCCTTGTACACGCCCAGTTGCTCTAATAATAACAATAATAATATAATAGCAGGCCCCCGTGGCGCAGGCGGTTGTGGCAGCCGTCGTTTGCGCCGAGGATGCAAGTTCGAGTCCTGCGTAAGCATGGCCATGCTTGTGATTGTCCCTTCACTCCTCATCGTCTTCCTATCACCCCATATTTCATAATTCAAGGCTTAACAACCTTGTTTTGCCAAGGGATACAGCCGAAAATCTGATCCCCATAATGACATGTTAATCTCACGATAAAATATGACTGGGCCTCGGGAGATAATGTGTAGCGTGGTCATAAATGGCAGACATGCATCTAATAACAATAATATTAATAATAATAACAATAACAATAATAATAATAAATAATAATAATAATATTATTATTAATAATATTATTATTAATAATAATATTATTAATAATAATATTATTAATAATAATATTATTAATAATAATATTATTAATAATAATATTATTAATAATAATAATAATAATAATAATAATAATAATAATAATAATAATAATAATAATAATAATGGCCTTTACTATGATTTAATATGAAAATAAATCCCACTCTGAATATAGTATAAAGTTTAAACTCTAAGCAGCGGTAATAATTCCTATTAGTTTCTTGCGACTGGTAGGATATACAATAATTTAAAATAGTAGTATATGAAAACATCCGGTGTGGAGCTAAAATTTGTTCTAAAGCCTTAAGATCCATGATTCTGAAGACGTGCAAAAATGTTTGAACAAAGCTTCTTTCATCGGGTCATTGGGTGAATTATGCCCACGTGGGTAGCTCGAGTTCCCCGTACGGAAACACCAACTCTGCATCTAAGTCTTCAAAACGTCTAGAGCCGCACCGCGGGCATTCGTTTTCGCCGACAGACCAGAATAAACATAGGTGGCGCAGCCTAATGCAGAGGGAGCAATTACATTTGTGGGACCCTGTTTTCATTCACCTTTTTTATTTACAAAAGATATACTAGTATCAAGGTCGCATTACTCACTTCAAGGGAAATAAAATTATTACTCTAATTCTAAAATTAATAAATACAATCGATTTGATGTTTAACTATTTGCAGGGTTGCCAGATGACTCGGAGACACACTTCCACAAATCACTACGATTTCACAAATTGCCAGTTAAAAATTTCATGGGGACACACAGCCAATATCCAAAACATTTAAATCAGATCCAGAAGCAAACAACTTGCAAAAATGTAGTATTGAATGGCTCTCAACAGATGCCTGAATTACGAAAGACGATTGTAATCCTCGACTGATGTTTTGGATTTTAGAAGTGAACATCGTCTCGTCTCTTTAATTCCTCACTACGAGTCTAGTCGTGTGATCTAGACTTCCGATTTTGGGGCTGGAAATTCTCATATTTTGGGCGACCAAAATGGGCCCTTAAAGGCAAAAATAAGTATTATATTTTCTAAAATAAGCAGATTAAATTTAGATACAAGTAAATTTTCAGAATACATCTTATTTTACCACATGCTGGTTTATTTTAAGGTTGTTGGTCTATTTTTAAATTGAATGCACAGTTTCACATGAAACATAGAAGCAGTGAGAATCAGTGAGAAGCAGTGAGTGTCAGAACTCTCTAATCAGAGATGCAATATACAGCGTTTGGACAACTACTACAAATTGTTGAAGATTAATGTAAATAATTCTTTTTTACATATTTAGTGCCTGATTGCGAAGAAACGACCTCCCCGTGCGTTGAAACACTCGAATTAGAAATCCAGTGTCTGATAAGAGCGGCTGCATTGCTTTTAATTAATTTTTGGCTAGAACTTCGAGGACGTACACCCCATAAAATTTACGCGCGGACTAAGAGAACAGGAAGTCGTAAATTGATGGAATGGGTTGAACAAATATTGGGTCACCTGAGACCAAGGTTTGTAAATGCTCGAAAGTATTTCAAGGAAGTAAATCTAACGAAGTAAGCTAGATTGTTATTTGCGAAAAACGAGACTAAGACACAAATTTCTTGAGATTATACTCCCAGCACATAAATAAAGAAATTCTCTCCTTGAAAATGTATTTATAAATCGTCAAAAAACAGTAAAAACTGTGACATATGGTGAAGAAGTAGATGGTTTAGAATACATGTTTAGACAACGAAATAAGCTTGTAAACAGAGATCATTAATGAACGAATATGCATTTTTAGGTTCCAACGCTGAAATGGGCACTGGAAGGACAAGGAAAGGGAGTTCCAGTTATTCTCCTAGTAATGGAGAGCGTTCACAACTCATTACCAGCGTCTAAGTTAAAGGAGTAAAATAGAGAAATCCCTACAGACGATGTTCGTAACAACCACTCGAGAGACAGGGAGCGGCGGGGCGTTGGCGGTTGGGGGCGGGCCGCCGTGTGTGCAGGTGCGGCTTCCTTTGAAGGCGAGCGGCGTCGAATCCGTATGCCTCGCAGCTCCCAGAGCGACTGCGTTTGTTCGGCAGTCCAGCCGGCGGCGTTGCCGGTCGGCGACGAGGCGGTGGGCGGTAGACAGTGGGCATTGGGCAGTGAGCAGTGTGCGGGGGGCGGTGGGCGATGGGCAGTGGTCGGTGGTCGGTGGTCGGTGGTCGGTAGGCGATAGGCAGTGGTCGGTGGGTGGTGGTCGGTAGGCGATGGGCAGTGGTCGGTGGGTGGTGGTCGGTAGGCGGTGGACGGTAGGCGATAGGCAGTGGGCAGTGGGCAGTGGGCGGTGGGCGGTGGGCGGTGGGCGGTGGGCGGTGGGCGGTGGGCGGTGGGCGGTGGGCGGTGGGCGGTGGGCGGTGGGCGGTGGGCGGTGGGCGGTGGGCGGTGGGCGGTGGGCGGTGGGCGGTGGG
>BLKR01002427.1:41775-197259 GCA_011170035.1 Teleogryllus occipitalis
AGTAAATTTTCAGAATACATCTTATTTTACCTCATGCTGGTCTATTTTAGGGTTGTTGGTCTATTTTTAAATTGAATGCACACTGTTTCACATGAAACATAGAAGCAGTGAGAATCTTAAGTGTCAGAACTCTCTAATCAGAGATGAATATCAGAGAATATACAGCGTTAGGACAACTACTACAAATTGTTGAAGATTAATGTAAATAATTCTTTTTTACATATTTAGTGCCTGATTGCTAAGAAACGACTTCCCCGTGCGTTGAAACACTCGAATTAGAAATCCAGTGTCGAATAAGAGCGGCTGCATTGCTTTTAATTAATTTTTGGCTAGAACTTCGAGGACGCACCCCATAAAATTTACGCGCGGACTAAGAGAACAGGAAGTCGTAAATTGATGGAATGGGTTGAACAAATATTGGGTCACCTGAGACCAAGATTTGTAAATGCTCGAAAGTATTTCAAGGAAGTAAATCTAACGAAGTAAGCTAGATTGTTATTTGCGAAAAACGAGATAAAGACACAAATTTCTTGAGATTATACTCCCAGCACATAAATAAAGAAATTCTCTCCTTGAAAATGTATTTATAAATCGTCAAAAAACAGTAAAAACTGTGACATATGGTGAAGAAGTAGATGGTTTAGAATACATGTTTAGACAACGAAATAAGCTTGTAAACAGAGATCATTAATGAACGAATATGCATTTTTAGGTTCCAACGCTGAAATGGGCACTGGAAGGACAAGGAAAGGGAGTTCCAGTTATTATCCTAGTAATGGAGAGCGTTCACAACTCATTACCAGCGTCTAAGTTAAAGGAGTAAAATAGAAAATCCCTACAGACGATGTTCGTAACAACCACTCGAGAGACAGAGAGCGGCGGAGCGTTGGCGGTTGGGGGCGGGCCGCCGTGTGTGCAGGTGCGGCTTCCTTTGAAGGCGAGCGGCGTCGAATCCGTATGCCTCGCAGCTCCCAGAGCGACTGCGTTTGTTCGGCAGTCCAGCGGTGGGAGATGGGCAGTGGTCGGTGGTCGGTGGTCGGTGGGTGGTGGTCGGTAGGCGATGGGCAGTGGTCGGTGGTCGGTGGTCGGTGGGTGGTGGTCGGTAGGCGGTGGGCGGTGGACGGTAGGCGATAGGCAGTGGGCAGTGGGCAGTGGGCAGTGGGCAGTGGGCGGTGGGCAGTGGGCGGTAAGCGGTGAGCGACGGGCAGTGGGCAGTGGGCAGTGAAATGTGCTGGGCGTTGAGGGCGCTCGCCATGGGTGTCTCTACCTCGAAAGAATTCTTTGTAAGCGTCATAGGAAGTGATTTTAATGCTCGCTCCTTTGTGGAATTTTAGTTGATCTAGGAATTTCGGGAATTTCCTTATTCATCATTATGGGATTTTTAGAATGACATAAAATGTGTTTTTATATCAAATACCTATATTGATTTAATAATTGTAAATTTAAAATTGATTTCACAAAAGAACTTGGATTCAAAGTAGTAGAACTTACGTAAATTTTACAGTTCGAGAATGATAAAATTAAATGATTAATTTATTAAGAATTAATAAAACTCGGAAGTTTTCCATTGCAAAGGTCTAGAGTTTCAGGTTATAATTTTTTTAATAGCACGAAACATTTATTTTTTAAATTGAACTTTACAAAATTTTCTATACTTAATTAACGAAGTACATATTCTTGTTTCTTATCACTAGAAAGCTAATGACTCTTCCAAAATAACAAAATTGTCGGTTAACGTTGTGCGATCAGTCAACAGTTAAGCTATTTCACAATTTAGAAATGTTCCGTCGCATATTTATACTTTTTTAAATTAATAAATAATAGATACTTATAGTGTCAGGAGGTATTTCTGTTGGATATCAGTCATCCATGCAAAGTACCAAAGAGACTGTAAAAATGCTCTTATCTCTTACGAAAAGAATGTAGAGATTCATAAGGTATTATTTCCTGTAAATGAGGCACTTTCTTATCTTCACAAAATCTTGTCTTCTTAGGCCTGTGTTTTACAAAATATTCACTCATGAACTGCCGTCTTATCTCGAAATCGCTGCATCACTCCCGGGGTTCTAGTGTGATCACTGGCTGTGGAGCACCTGACCCATTGTTAAGCAACGATCTTTCCAGCTGATGGAGGGAGGGGGGAGCTAGGCAGTGGAGCGCTGATTGTATCGGGCGAGGGCATGGTGGTGATTTCGGGTGGGGGCGGAACCGGAAGGAAGCGCTAACACAAAGAACGAACCCCCCTGCCCCCCCTGCAACCAGGACACAGTGGTCCGACATGCCAACCAACAAATATTGAAAGAACGTCCACTCATGGAAGTAAAAATTATGTAACAAATATAATTTCATCAGATTTCATCTAACTTTTTGTGTATTTTCAACATTCCGTTTCACTGTGGCAAGCATCTAAATGTCACTGATCGCAAGAACTTCCTCTTAGATACACCATGACATTTCGTGTCAGGTTCAATCCCTTTTCACATGCGTTGTTTAATGAAGGAATATTTTATCTTATCAATGCATTGTTGTCCTATCGTCATAATTCTGTGACGTATCTGTGATCCAAAAAACTGCACGACTTTAGCATTTTTCTTAAAAGCTCTATCTCGTTAAGTTTTCCTTATATTTTATTTATTACATTCATGTAAATTATCCGTTATGTTGTTATTCCTGGCAATATAAACAATTGTTTACTCACTCAGGAAATCATCACTCACTGCCCTTTCTTCTCAATGCTAATATGATAAGTGATAACATACACCGAAATGTGATAATTGGCTTAGGTCATCTTCATATCAACTACATTAAAACAACAAACCTGTATTCCATTTGAGTCCCCAATATTAAGTTGTCTGATTAAAACTTTCTTGCTTTCTTTTACTTCAGAGTAAGGGATAAAACAATAAATAAATTTCCAGGAGAATAATTAGACTTCATTCCCCCGCGAAATTGACCTTGATCACTGGCGAGTAAAAGGTTTTTGTTTCTTTACTCTCTTGTTCCTCGAAGAAATTTATTTACGTCTTAGTCGCCATACATTTTATTTTTCCTTACCGACAAGTAAAAGAGGCCAAACGTTCAAATAAAATATGAAAATATGAGTAATCTACGTATTACACAATACACATTTCATTACATTTATAAGATTGCCAAGGCGACGAAAAACCAATTTACATATCGTCATATACACAAACTGTATTAGCCATTAAATTACGAGACATACTAGATTATTTGTAAATTAATTAAAATAAAAATCTTTGTTTATGTTGCCAAGAATACGAAAACAATGTTTCTCAAAGCTGTAATTGTTTAGCAGACTCTCAATAATTTCGTGAATAAAACTTGCTTTACTCTTTCATTCCATAAAGGGCAATTTTAACTCCCAAAACGCTGGAGGTTAACCACGTTTATTTCACAAGCTGGCATTTCGACCCATTTCGTCTCGAATCGCGCCGTCCGCATGGGGCATGACGGGAACGGGGGTGAGGGGGTGGGGGTGGGGGGATTTGACTTGCAGATAAGCCCGTGGCGGTCCCGTACCTGCAGCAAAGCGTTTTGGGGACAAGTGATTGCCGGTGCGTGCCCGGGGAGCGCGACCACGAGTTTTACGCCCCGGAGCAGAACGCCGCTCCGCTGCGCGCCGCCAGAGGCCGACACAACCGCCCCATCCCCGCGGCACAGAGAGGTTTGTGTGCAAATGGGAACAAGAGCCGCTGCCGCCGCTTATCCGGGCGCATCGACGGTGCGTTTACGCACGTCCTCGGAGAGGGATAGCCTCGCCGCGTGCCTGGCACGCACGCGGCTCCGCTGCGCCGGGAAACGCACGCCGCCGCGGAATTGAAAGGCGCGAGATCCTGCAGATAAGGCGCTGAAAACCCGAACGACATTAACGCTCTTTCGTGCATGTTTTGATCAGCTGGCGGCTACGGACCATATTTATAAACCTCTTCCAGGGGCCTGCCAGGCCTAGCAGGCTGCCAGTGTTCGATTTTGCGATTTATGAACCATCAGCTTATCAGCGAATGGCAGTCGCCCCTTGACCTCCAAGCTTGACCAGCAAGCTCCCAGATGGCAGGCCCCTAAGAACTCTGCTGGCAGAGCTTCATAAATAGGCCCTACATGTATTGTCATCCCAATTAGTATAGTATGGGAGCTGAGGCAGGGATTCCGGAGCTAAAGAAAACACGCATTGTTTTCACTTCTCCCCCATACACCATATACATTTTTTAAACTATTTTGTTTTAGAGAAATAAACACAAATGCTTTCATGTGTTCTTTATTGCACTGTCTTACCTGAAGATAACAAACAATTACCTGAAAGGAAATCTTTAAATTATGCAACTTTGTTAGAGATGTCTCAATAGCTGAATCTGTAATTAATAGTACTCACCACAAATATTGTTTTCTTTGAACTTGAATACTTTATCTTGTTCGGGTCCAACAAAAATTTGTAACCAACTTAAAAGAAGGCAGAAACTGAATATCACTCTCACGGTTAAAACAAATTGTTCGGTTCTTCAATCATCGAAATACGTACATTGATTAAAAGACTATGGATAAACTAGATGTTCACGTTGAAAAATATAAGCCTTGTTTCTCCGTGTAGTCGGGTACGTGCGTGTTGATTCGTGTGACTGACAGGGGGCCTTGCAACTGTTCAGGCCCGTTGTTATAGACATCATATAAGAGCGGATAATGATGATATGAATGTAGATTGCAAAATGGTGAAATGAGAGAAGTGGAAATGGAACAAAACCGGAAAACACGCGGAGACCACGCTTTGTCCATCAGAAATTCCAATAATAGTTGAGAATCTTGTCTCTGAGACATCAGTGCCACATGAGAAAAAATTACAGTGGTAAAATATTCCGCAGATGACCACACAGGTATGGAATATTTTTCGCCACTTAATGAATTCAGCCTGTCTAATATTTCAAATAATATTTTCCTCTTTATCAATGGAGGGAGGCTTTTCCTGAATACATCATTATCAGTGGAAACAAATCGGCAGTTCGTTTGAGGAAAACCACTGTATCGATTATGAGACAGATGTTTATCTGTTCGGTTTTTACCCCAAGAAATTGAAGTTGACCCTGCGGAGGAAATCACTTGTCAGGAGAGTTCCACAGGGAAGCTTTCCCATCAACCAAGATAAAAAAAATATTATCGAATTACAGAGCTGATGTATCAACCAAATTTTATTACCGAGGAAGGATTTTACTCTCAGAGTTTACTTCACTCTGACCCTCAAAAATCAATGCAACACAGTCAACCCAAAAATTCACAAATTGATTCAGAGACGACATATTTATTCATAATAGTCTGATTTCATAATATTCTAACAATATAATAAAATCAACTACGTTATTCTATTTTAATGATGAACATTGTTAATGTTAAAATGAATATTAAAAATTAAATGCTTCAAAATCTGACACTCATTCCGCTCAGCTGCGTCATCCAAAGTGTAACTCACGTTTTGCTTCTAAATTAATACCGATTGAAATACTGTTTCGAGTGCTTTTTATATAGTGCTATTTATATTATTTTCGTGTGCTGATATAACCATTATTTCGCTAATGAACTGGTGATGCATCACTGTGCTTCATACAATAACTCGACATAACACCTGTATTTCGCGCAAAACATGTTTCATTTATGTCAGAGTCGCACGAAACGATCGAGCAAATCAAATACATGGCAGTACGCGGGGCACTGTCCGTGTGTGTTGCCTACCTGCTAGGGAGGCGACCTTGACGAGAAACATCGATGTTAAAGTAAAAATAATCGGATGCTAATAGAATACATCGGCTAAACTATACTTTATAAATATCAATGTTTTAAAAGAGGTTTACTAACGTCAATCTGGATGCGGAAAAGAATTTAACTTAACAGGGGTCGTGCTTATTTATTGAAAATTACCTGACACAATAATAATAATAATAATAATAATAATAATAAACAAAACTGAGCCTGAGGGGTCATTAAAAAGGATCAGAACTTCGTCCGTTCGCCGTAGAAGGAAGAGTGAAGAAATCCTACGTCTAAGGTACATCCATTGCCCACCTCTCTACATGCAAAATACGAGTAAATGGGATAGGGGATGGGGGTGAGAGATAGAACCAACCTTCATTCGAACACATAACGACAGTATCATTTGTTATTTCTTATTTTGACATCTACAAAATTACGAATATGAGACTTTTTCGTTGACAAACAAAACTTCAAACAACTTGCAACTTGGAGTACAAAACACTGATGTTAAAAAACATCGGCCTAATAAATCGAGTCTATAAAACCACCTACAGTTGGTAACAGTTTTGTTTTATACAGTCCATAATTTTCTCGAAAAACATTAATTTTAAGTGGAAAATCGATACTAACGCAAAATACATTACAATATAACTGAATAATTCCAGTTAAATAAAGTGTAACTTTGTACACCTAGCCGAAATGGCCTTGAATTTGAAATTCACCAGCACATTTAGTGGCCCGTGAACCTTTCTAGCAGATGGTTCTCAAGCGACTAAATATGATGATGAATTTCAAATTCAAGACCATTTGGGCAAGATGCACTAAGTAACATTTTATTTAACAGGAATTATTCAGTTATCTTGTAATATATTTTGCGTTAGTGCCGATGTTCCACTTGAAATTAACGTTTTTCGAGAAAATTATGGACCGTACAAAACAAAACTTGCCAACGTATGAGTCTATAGAAGCAAGAATACCGGCGTCGCATTCCTACAGCGCGCAACAAGTCTCGGTGCGACCGCCCGAGGACAGTCGCGGCGGTGGCGGTGGCGGTGGCGGTGGCGGTGGCGGTGGCGGTGGCGGTGGCGGTGGCGGCGGCGGTGGCGGCGGCGGCGGCAGCGGCGGGGGCGGCGGCGGCGGCGGCGGCGGCGGCGACGACGACGACGACGACAGCGTATCCTCAATCGGCATGCGAGGGCGGAAGAGGACGGCGGAAGTGAGGAGGGGGGGCAGGCGGTGGACACGGGAAGCGTTTCAGCGGCGCTGCGGTCCGGAACCCCCAGGGCGCACCGCGTGTCCGAACGCTACCTGCCCCCCCTCCCCTCCCCTCCCCCCCTCCCGCCCCACACCTCTCCACCTCACTCCGACAGCCCACTGAGGATACCTTGAAACGTTCACGGGATCCCACAATTAATGTCATTACCATTTACTTACTGCAATTTTCATTTTCTTCGGCGAGTTTTTCTTTAAACTATTCAGTAGGACTCTTAGACGATTTAAGTGTTTACTCACGGAACTTCTTATAAACAACATTAGTATACATTTTACCTCCACGTTCACATCGTTATTGTACACAATACACACTTTTTTGCCCACCGAAATTACGTTCTCATTCAACAGGGTCTTACTTAGCAGTTAAATGTAATACTGGTCCCTGTCATTCTAATTCTGACTTTTTCTATCAAACCAGTGCCAAACGCCTGTTGACTACGAAACACGAATACTTATAATCTCACAAGTGAGTTAATAGATTTTAAGTAACAACTTTCAGAAGAATGCGATCTACCGCAAATCATCGGATTACAGGTGGAGCGCGTAGAAAAATCTTCCACTGCGCCTGCGTTAAAATTTTGACTGATGGCTATACCCTTTGCATAACCGTCGGCTGCAGCCGGCAACTCCGTTATTCAACGTGGAGCCGCCATGCACTCGAAGTAAGTTGCACTTGATGCTAACCGAGAGAGATGGCGCCACACGTATTGAGCGTCAAGTTCGTAACATCAGTTGACCTTTTATAACACACGAAACCACGCCCGCTCCCGGTTCTTCAGGATGTCCGGAGAGGGGGCGACGCCCTAAACCTTAGAACCTCTGCCCTTCAGGTCGTTTGGTACGCGATAAATTTAGATTTCCATTTCCTTAAAAACAAGCGAAGATCCACAAGAGTAACACAAATTAAGTTCACAGGAGCAACATGAACTTCGACCCGATTAGACACAATCTTTTGACGAAGGATTTCGGAAGATTTAGGGAAAACGCAGATGAGCACAGCAACTCTTTCGCTCCAGAAGCCCCTGTGGGCATGCTCAAAGGTTTGACACATTTTCTAAAACTCCCGAAATCCTTCTTCAAAAGGAAGAGAGTACATCGGGTCTTTGGGTAGGGGAAGTATGGTATATATCAAACAGAAAATGGTACCATCGCACATGCAGCAAAGTCGATTCTTTATGTATAAAATTACTTGGGTACTTATAGCTGTTTAATTTTTTTTTTAAATCAGTGCGCTCACTTCAATGCTCTTTCAAGACTTCTTAGCAATTGTATGAGTAGCTTCATCGAGTTTAAACTGTGCATTTATTTCGCTGTTGTAAATATGGGCCACTGTCCCTTATACTAATGCGAAGAAATGGAAAGTTTCATCTTTTCTATAATTTTTATTTAGCAGATTCACAGCTTTCTATGTCTTAGCCGTCATCTCCACAACTGCCTATCGCCGAATTTCCAAGTGTCAAATGTGAAGACGACTTTTAAGGCACTGAAAAGTCCTAATCTATGATAGTACATTATGAAACGATGATGTAATGATGGGTATTAATACAAGAGAGTGATATTACGGTCCCGCGCGAGGGAGAGCGAGTATCATAAACTTCACACGGGTGTATTAATACCCAGAACATAGAGTTTCATACGGTACTTATTCTACGACTTATGAATACTTTTATAAGTTAAACTTTTACATTGAAACGTTTCGTGACCGGTGACCTGCAGGATTCAGCCAAGGCAACCTAGCGGACAGCTACCCTACCTGCCACAGGTGAGTTTGGTTTTTCCACTTGCGCTAGTCAAATTGGATCAAAGAGAAATTACGATCCAATTTATTTTAAAAAATATTGCACGTACTGGTAAAAAATTACTAATAATAAAAGAAATTAAAACTGACAAGATAATATAATATTAAATGCAACTTTAAGGGACACAATCGAAAGAAACTAGAACCATTCACAATAATTAATTGTCAATACTTGGTTTGTAAACTTCTCTGTTGTTCGTCAAAGACCTGTATCGTAATGAGTTTATATCATTTGATGGATTGTAGCCATCAAATGACAGAAATGGAAGTAGAAAAAAATTACAATTTTAATACAGGAGCTCTCTCATATTTTCGCTCTAATTCAAATGCCAAAACACGTCACAAATTAATGAATATCTCATTATATACTTTTCCTCTGTTTGACATTGCCGCCATTGTTTTAAATCCGAACGTTTCATTTTCGTAACAGCCCACCAACAAAACATTTTTGTATTTCTTAGAGAATCTCTCTCGCACTATAAGTCGGTTCAACGTGCAATTGTAATTAACACAGACGTACAAAATTCGTGATCCATGGAGCGACTAGTTGTTCCAGCGGATAGGATTGATGCGGAGCGGACGCGGAACTACGGTCTCCTCACAATCTCGCGCCGCATCGCGCGGGTATGCTAAACGAAGAAACCGCAGGGGACCTCGGTGTAAACGGGAGATCCCATCTGGCAACAGGTGGCGCAGTATTTATTTACATGCATTACTAAAAGCAACCGATTAGAGACACAAATTTATTTGCATCTTTGGATGTGTGAAGTCTAGAAACCAATTGTACAAATGGGCGCTCAACCCTGCAGGAATCGTGCGCGGACACAGTCCGTCAGTTATTCTTTCTCCTTATAATATACCACATAATTTCAGTCAAACCTTCCTCGCAACAGTAGTATCAAACAATATTTCTTTTCGGCTTGATCAGTGCTGCGCTATCGGAGTTATCAGCGAGAGCGGATTCTGAATCGGGCGCTGCCAACAGTGTTACATCTTTCGCTCAGAATGTTTTATAAGAAACAGAATGGTTGCATAAGAAATGAAGTGATTGAAAGGTGTTAACTAATAAGTGTGGTGTACTTTTTTCGTTAATTTTTGTAATTTCGTTTGATTTGTTGGATTAATTTTTGTAATTTCGTTCGATTGTATAAAAAAAATTAAAACATCTCTCTACAATATAAGTAACAAAATTTGCCTTCCATATCAACTTTTCATTAAAACATTTTTACACTCCATTTCTTAAGCAGACTTCTTTTATATCCAGGATTACATTGAATAAGTATGTTCTTATATTTGGAACATCTTAGCGAATCAGAAGAATCGTAACAAACAATCGAAAATTCTGAGAGTAGTGTGAGGTTATAATAGATAGGCATAGTTACTACATCGATCGAATCCATTTCCGACATGTCTAACACTATAGTCGACAATTACGGACTTATCAGTCATTAAGCTCACACATTCCGATACCAAATGTTATCACTGCTACATTAAATCCGTGTGTGCTGGAATAGCGTTCACAGATCAGATGAAACTTACATGGAACCTCCTCCTACCCGAATACTGACCTCCGTTCGCTTTCACCGATTTCACTGAAATGTACGATACTTTGTGGGACATCATTCAAGCTACATATTTTTTCTATTCATACAGAAGAATATTAATAAAAATTACAGAGTTATTCCTATCGTAATGAAACAGTGCACACTCCACCTTCAAAACAAGGACGGTCACCAACTACCCGAGATTTCGAAAAGAAGGGGGAGTTCTTCCAGGTTTTCGCGAATATCTAGCAGGGTTGGGAAATGAAGGATGAGGTGGGTTTGGAAACAAAGGAGAGTGGATGTCCAGGGCTCGCTGAGGCCCGGGGAGGGGTGGGGTGGTGGCGGGGAGAGGTAGGGACGAGCCCAGAGAGAGTCCCGCGGTTCCATTAAAATAATGACACATTTTAAAACATAAGCAAAAGCGGGGGAACGAGAGGTTCTCAGTTATATTTTGCTGACTCTGCTACCGTCGCCAGAATGCTCTGCTGCGCTGCCAAATCTCTGCCGTCGTTGAATATCCTTCGCCGTTTCCTCTCCCATTCTACACTAGGACAGTTTTTCTGGGTTCCCCGTATGCCGTATAGACGGGAAGTACATGACGAATAAATCACTTCGCAAAAATAATCAAACTAGCATGTACGTAAGATACAGTGAGCTTGTTTCTTTCTATTCAAGTATTAAAAGAGAACTTGAATTTTTGAACACTTTATGCAAATACGTCTACCTTCCCGTTATCAATCCACTCAAATCATGTTTTTTTATGAGCTAACGGTGTGCACAGAGAACTATGGATATCATATTGCTCTAACCTGAGGGAACAAATTAAAGACAATTAATTTGCTTACAGAAAAGAAAACTATATGGTTAATGAGTTCAAAAACACTACCTTTTTCAATATGTATCTTCTTTAAACACAAGAGTTTACTCCGTGTTAATTACACAATTAACATCCAAAATTAGCAAATTGAAATCATTACTGTCCTACAAAAGTTTTGGAGCTCTTGCTTCACCATTCTTCTGCTATCGCCAGATGAATCTCTCAGTGATACTGAGAGGGGCGGAGACAGGCGGGACCAAGTGTTCCCAATGCGAAGAACAGAATATGACTGAATTAATACCGGCCTTTATTCTGCTCTTCAGCCTCCGCAATTAATCTTCATTGCCTCGTATTTTATGAAAGCGCTTGCCTCCCCCATGTTTACGTTCTTTCTGGGTCTATTGTTCTTTCGAGGTTCTTCTATAGTGTACGCTCACAAGTAACCAGATACCTTTCTTCTCCAAATGCACAATTAAAGCTTCTTTACGATCCCACAGAACGCGGCCACAGTTACATGAGCGCAGTAACTGCGCCTTTATGAGCCCCCAGTGCCACAAAAGGGAACACGGGAAAGGGAGACGACGAAAACGGATGGGCACCGGAGGAGGCAGAAAACGAATGGAAGTGAGCGAATTAGACAAACTGAAAATACATAACGAATGCATGAGAGAAGAAATTTCAGTCTTGTAGAAGAAGGGTGGAGAATAAAGGCAAGCACTGTCTACCAGATGATACTAAATCTTCCTCATCAATTCTGAAGTTCAGAGAAGTTGTTCGAAGGGTTGGGAAATTCTCACATTCCAGACTCATTGCGACACCTTATGCATCAAGAAAAAAATAGAATAAAGTCACTTTACCAACGGAGAAACATCTTTGTGCACAAGGCGCGGGATTAGCGCACGCGCGAATCGGTTCCCGACTTCTCTGCTCGGTTCATCTCACATCGAACTTCAACCGACAGACTACGCTAACATCCGGCAGCACACCCACTGCCCGGCTCCACGGCGTACTCATGTTCGTCTCTCCGCCTCAGACCAACTGATGGCTCTGCAGTGTCTCTCACCGAGAGGTCCTAGAGTTCCAGTCCCGTGGCACAAATTTCGACACTAGCTAGAGAGATGTGTCGAATTCAGCTGCTGGGAGAAAATTGTAGGGAACGGCTGCTCTGATTTGTGGTATTCTGTACTTTCTCAGATCAACACCAGGCGAGTGCCAGAACAGAACCCTAACAAACGGGCCAGCGACCGCGCGTCATCGTTCTTTCCCCTTCCTTGTCCTACCCTCTACCATACATACACTTACAAGCACTACACTACCACACATGTCGGGTGCTTGGATTTTGTCCCGGCTAGAGTGGCGTCACGCTGGTGGGAGATACCTGATCGGGGAAAACCCGCATGCCGACGTGTACTTCGGCGCCGGATCTCGCCATCTAGTTGAGGACGATCACCGCCACCACATGCGACAAAACTCGCATTACACTTACGGGACTAGTGCCCTTCGCAGTTGATGCACCTGATGACACAAAACAGTAAAATCACACCTCCAAGCTTGTTCATATAGTCGTCCGTTCGCCTCGTTTAAACGTCCGCTCGATCGCTCGGGCACCAATCTACACACCCACAGCTCTTGGCTCGCCACCAGCCCCCTGGGGCGATTGCTCGCCCATCCGTTCACCACCCCACCTACACGACGGCCCCACAGGCCGTCCACCACTCGCCATCCGCCCGCCCATCTATCCACCGCCTGCACGCCGGCCGCGAACTCGCCCCCGCTCTCCGCCCGCCCGTGGCCTTTGGCCCCGCCCCCCCACGCCACGCCACCCGCACCACGCCCCGCCACCCGCACCACGCCACCCACGCCCCGCCCCGCCACCCACGCCCGCCACCCACGCCCGCCACCTCCGCCAATCCCCGCCACCCACGCCCCGCCCCGTCACCCACTCCCCGCCACCTATGCCACGCCACACACGCCACGCCTCCTATGCCACGCCACTCCCCGCCCCGCCAGCCACGCCCCGCCCCGCCACCCTTGCCACGCCACCCGCCACCCACGCCCCGCCCCGCCACCCACGCCCCGCCACGCGACCCACGCCACGCCACTCCCCGCTCCGCCAGCCACGCCCCGCCACGCCACCTCCTCCACACCACCCCCGCCACGCCAGCCCGCCACGAAACCCCCGCCACGCCACCCACGCCACGCCACCCACGCCACGCCTCGCCACTCCCCGCCCCGACACGCCCCGCCCACTGCGGAGGTGAGCTTGGAAAGCGGCCGCCAACTGCCCCGTCATGCCTTCCGGGCCCCGGGCGCCGCCGTGCGGTGCGGTGCGGTGCGGTGGCAGCGCACGGGGTCGGCGACCTCGCCGCCGCGAAGGCCCTGTGCGATTCCGCGCGCGGCCCGGCCTGGCCGGACAGCTGCCGCCACCCGCCATTGTTCCCCGGCAGCTGCCACGCGCCCAATCATTTCACGCGCACTTCCCGGCCTCGTTGCGATGATCACGCCGCGCCGGCCCGCCTGAGACGGCGCAGCCCACAACTGTTGCCCAAGCAGACACACTGGACTAGGGGTCCGTGGCTTCGACGCCCGACGGAGGCGGGGTTTTCTACAGTAGCTACACTGCTCGAATTCAGCCACTGTGTGAAGGTGAATTCCAGCGGTTGGCTGCTCTCAACGGTAGTCTTCCGTGGTTTCTCCTATCAACACCAGACGAATGGTGGAGCAGTATCTTAATAACCAGGCCACGAAACCACCGCTATTTTTTCCTCCTCATCCTTGCCCCTCCCCTCCCTTTTCACACACACACACACACACACACATATGCACTATACTACATGTGTGTCCGGAGCGTATTGAGATACCTGTAGAAAGAAATCTCCTCAATCGTCAGCGAGGGATCACACGTTCTAGACGGGGAGGAAGACCGCCACTTCCCGGCTAACACATGCTCTACACTTACGGGACTAACAAGCGAAGTAGTTGGCGCGCCTGGAATCACGAAGTTCTTATTCACCTACGCAATACATCAAAGGTTCTCAAACATCCAGAGCATACGCAACTTTTTTTTATTTAATATTGAAAATTTCGAGGATTCCTGCATGATGTTAATGCAATTACTAGTAAAAGACATTTGAGATAGTGTCGAATACAAAAACGCGGGACAGTTCTGTTCAGATTTCCAAACACAGAATTGATGTAAATTTTATATTTTAATTAAAGTAATTAATACACTTTAAACAAGAAAGATTTAAATAGATCTTGAGAAAGATCAGAAAGCCACACTTGAACAACTTTATTGCCCTAGAGCTAGAGTAGTCTAAGTTACGAAAAGCAGTAAATGAGAAAGGAAGTGAAACGTGTTTTCAATAATTTGCATTTTATCGTTGTACAATTGGCGAAACATTGAAAGTAGGTAACATGGAAGTTAATACTGTGAATAATACAACAGACTGCTATATAAAACATGTGATCTGCATCACTTACGAAAAGTCTGCAACTTAAATCATGATTCCATTCTTTACTGGTATTTTAAGATTCACAGCACTTGCCCACAAACATTTCACAGAAACCATCCCAGCTTCTATAGATTATCGTTTGATTCAAATTTTACCATCATTTGGATTTTGCATTAACTGTTACAAAGAATTCATTCAGACCCACCCAGACATCACTCGCAATCCCTTTGTCTTTGCATAAAGAACAGAAGCTAGGACAATAGTAAACAGCACATAGTGTATTGGGTGCAGAGATGGATCGGGAAAACTTTCGAGTCCCGTTCCTGGTACTGCTTCGTATCTGGAAGCTCACTCCTAATACCACATGCCTCAATTCTTATTCAGACTTGTTTCCTCGCTCCTGTGAAAAAGTAACTTATTTTAATACTTCACGTCAATTCTTCAATACGAGATACCTGAATTGGACGAAACAGTACCAGTGGCGTAGCGTAGTGGGGTCGGCCCGTTCTGGGCGGCAAAATTTTACAGTAATAACAATAATAACAATAACAATAACAATAACAATAACAATAACAATAACAATAACAATAACAATAACAATAACAATAACAATAATAATAATAATAATAATAATAATAATAATAATAATAATAACGTCTCGTAAAAATTTGAACCATTTTATTTCATATTTTTGTCGCACCTATAATTGGGATCGATTGAAATGAGCTACTCGGATTCTTTCATTGCTTATTCTTTGACAATTTCTTTAAATTAATGTAAAATAATGACATCTAACTCATTGTAGCAACTGGCAACAGTGTGTACAGACTTGTGGGACTTAACCGTATTTTATTTTATGCTTGGGTTGTTTAGGACTAATATTCAGGAAGATTGACGTCTATCATACAAAGAATAGTGTTAAACATTGTATAATAAGACTTGCACATCAGATTACAGAATGGGTACGTCCATTCAGAGAAATCCTTGAAAAACGCCTTAACAATTCAAAAAAAGTTTCATTTATGGATCGTCACTCGTCCCAATTCATATTAACTTAACAGTATGTGTGCACTTTCCAAACTATGGTTTTAGAGCTCATAAGTACGTATAGTGATTCTTAAATTATTGAACTTGTTGATTGTAGTGTTCGTGTACATATACATTCCACAATGTATTAAATAGTTTATTTACATTTTTTATAAATGTAATTGTATGTTTGACTATCTGCTACATTGTTCAAGCTTGTATATTTTAAGCTTTTAAATTGAAATCTCTAAATAAGGTACGTAAGGCGAAATTTTCCTCCACCCCTGGCGACTGACACCCACGCTACGCCAATGAATATATAGAACGTTATTTCCGGGCTCTGGAAAATAAAATTTCCAGGCTGTTGAGCGCTTATTCTTGCAAACGTAGACGACGAATTAGGAAACTATTTTGACCCAACAATAGCAAGCAGTATCAGAGAGCCCCAGGGACAAGCAGGTGCTGCAAAAACAGAACTTCGAATGCGATTCACCTGACGTTTTTAACAGGTGAAAATAAAAAATACAAGACTATTTAAAACGAAAAAAGCACTCACCAATGGAGAAAAAATGACAGCTTTACAATGGAGGCTTACCTGTAAAAAAGAAATAAGAAATTTTATTACGAAAATATTGAACATTTAACACGTTATTTTAGATGGTAGGTTAGGCAAATCTGTGAAGAGTTGCACTGGGTACTAGTGAGTAGTTTTGTTTTGGTAATAGATTAAATAAAACCAACTAATATAGATTGTCTTTTAATTACACATCTTTAAAATTCTTTCAGACAACTGAGCGCCTTTGTCACTTCTGCGCGCCAATAATTTCATGACTTCGATTTTTTAATAATGTGTATCCGAATCAGAATGTGATCACAGTCCGTCCTCTCTCTCTATTTTGGTATTTGCTGGATACACTAGCGTTCAAGATGCATGCCCATGGTACGAACTAAATGTAGAACGCAATTCGCAATTTATAAGCCTCACGACTAGACAGGCGCATGACGCACAGTGCCCCGCCGTAGGGCGCGCGGTGGTGCGGACCGGGGCCCGCTTCGCAGAGCCAAAGCAGCAGCAGCAGCAGACTCACGGGCTCCAGGCCTTCACGCGGCGCGCCGCCTCCCATCGGGCCGGGCGCCTGGGCGGGGGAGAGGGCAGAGGAGGACGATACGGATGAGGAGGAGGAGAGGGTGCAGGGCGAGACACATCTTAGACGATCGAACACAGTCAAAAAGAGGGACGAGGACAAAGAGCATATAGTGTATTGCGGAGTGGATGCTGGGGTAAGATGGGGAAATAGGGAAAGAGATAGGGTAAGAGAGAAGCCAGATATAGAAAAGGGAGAGGGGTGAGGAGACGAGAGGGAATAAGAAAGAAGATGAAGGGACGAGAGATAGAGGGAGAGGGAGAGGGAGGGAGAGAGGGAGGGAGAGAGAGAGACAAAGAAAGATTTAGAGGAAAGATACGGAGAAACGGAATGAGAACGAGAAAAAAGAGTGAGAAGACGAGAGAGAATGAAAAAAAATGTTAAGGAGACAAGAAAGAATGAGAACAAATGTTTGGGAGAAGAAAGAGAAAAAGAAAAAAGCGAGGAGACGAAGGAGAAATAGAATAAATGTGAAGAGGCGAGAGAGAAATAGAAAAATCTTTCAAAGAGAAAAAGAAAATCAAAAATCAATCAACTTTCTCCGTACTTCGTATGTTGTATGTGAGAAAAGAAAAGGTGATGGGACAGAGAGAGAGAGAGAGAGAGAGAGAGAGAGAGAGAGAGAGAGAGAGAAAGAGAGAAGGTTCGGACGAAAGAGACGGAGAAACGGAATGAGAACGAGAAAAAAATAGTGAGAAGACGAGAGAGAATGAAAAAAATGTTAAGGAGACAAGAAAGAATGAGATAAAAAATGTTTAGGAGAAGAGAGAGAAATAGAAAAAAGTGAGAAGACGAGGGAGAAATAGAAAATTCGCCTTTTTTCGCTGCTGCATTACATAACTTTCTCCGTACTTTGTATGTTGTGAGAAAAGAAAAGGTGATGAAACAGAGAGAGAGAGAGAGAGAGAGAAAGGGCGGGAGGCGGCAAAGTTGGCCTGGCGCGCCGAGAGCGAGCACGAGGTGACGTTGCGTGGGCGGGGCAGAGCGGGGCGTGCGCTGTGCGGAAGCGTGGGGTGGGGGTGGAGGGGGCGTGGTGGGGGCGGGGCAAGGCAGGCGCGCGTTATTTTCAGATGCGCAGATAAGCGGCGTTATCGCGTTTGATCCTCCAATTTAAAGCGCCGGGGGCGATAACCCCGGAGGACGCGTAAATAAACTCTGCGTGGGAGGGGGACTGATCGCATCGCGTGGCTAAAAGTGCACGAGTTATCGATGTCGCAACACACGCTGCGCAGCTGCCTCAAGGAAGGGGAGACCTGTGGCATTAGAGAGTTTGCGCACCCTCGTACGTTAAAGCACTATCGATCTTCTGCGCATGCGAAGATGAAGTTTCGCATCACGTTAGTGCATCTGCGCATGCGCAGAAGATCGATAGTGCTGCTCGCTATGGCGTGCACAAACTCCCTAATAACAGTTCACCGCCACCAAAAGACGTGTTCACTAACAAGACAGGCCAAAATATTTAACGTGAGCGGACATTAGGTTGACATAGGAAAGAGTTTGCAGGGCTAGTTAACGATTAAGTTATACAACGTGCGTTTACTGAATGAACAAAATTAATAACCAACTACTGAATGAACAAAATTAATAACCAACTACTGAATGAACAAATGAGTAACCAACAAAGACAATAATATACGTGATATCAACTGATAACGTTGAAAATGTCAGGGATGGAGTGACAATAAGTACAGTGGTTTCCTGTAACTTCGTAATTTCTATTTCAGCCTATTTTTGCCGGGCGCTTGCGAGGCTCGGTTGCGGCTGGCGTTGTCGCACAGTGCTCTGCCAGGGCTTCGAACTCGCGCGCTCTGGAGCAGCAGAGAATCTCGCAACGCTGCCCCTCGCTCTGCGTCTCGCTCCACCGCGGCCGCAATGGGACTCGTCTCCAGTCAACCACGTCACTCCACTCCGATGACAGTTCCCATACGACTGCTAATTTCGAAACCGACAAAATACAGTTAGTGAAATAAGAGACTATCCCAATTATTCAATGAATTAGTCGCCCCGATTGCTGAACAACTGAGTAAAAGTTACCATGAAAAAGTTACTCTGGACACGATTATGTGCACGAAGGAGTTTTAATTGATATCAACACGCCTGTTCCAATAGAACGATCGTTCGTTTGAGCTTCATTGTCTCTAACACTCACTACATTTTTTTTGCCACCCCCTTCTCCTCAAACTTCAGTTCTTTAGTTTCTCACAAGTTTCGAACGGGACTGGCCTACACTCGTGTCACAGATTAATTATTTATCCTTCTCTCATTGAGAATAACAGAGAAACTCATCGCCCTGCTCCAAAAACGGGAGAGAGAGCTACGACCAAGAACTAGCAACTACGTACCCTTTGGATAACGCTGAAAATGAGACGTTTCGGAAAAGAGAAGAATCGAGTTATACATATCTAAACCATATTCCTTTCCTGAAAAGTTTTAAAAAATCAACATTTTTACAATGCCTTTTATGGCCCACACAATCGTGCGGGTTGTGATCCGCAAGCGAGGGCATCCAAACGCAGATCCAATTTGCCAATGCAGTGCGTGGATTCGGGTGAATGGAGCGGGCCGGGCCGTGAGGGCAGGGCAGAGCGATTGTGCGCGCGCAGCGGGGAGGAGCGTGGACGCGGAAGCCGCCCGGCCGGTCCGCGGCCGGTGACGGAGCCTGCGGCGCGGCGGCGGCCGGCGCGCAAAAACTGCCCCGACCACTGGCCCCGACGCGGCGGCGCACCGCGCAGGCGGGGAGGAAGGATGTGACGGGGCGGTTCGAGGCGGGTGTGGTGACGGTGTGCGAGGTGGAGATGGTGGATGGTTGGTTGGTTGGTAGTGATTCCGGGCGCGTCAACTAAGGAAGTCATTATCCCGTTAGTATAATGCATGTTTTTTCCTCGGAATGTGGCAGTGATCTTCCCCCGCTGCATGGCGATATCCGGCGTCGACCTACCGTCGGCTGGTGGGGTTTCCCTCAACCAGGTATCCCCCACCTGCTGGACATCGCCCCAGCCGGGACAAGCTCTAAGCTCCCGATCGTTCTCCCAGCATGTGTGGTAGTGTAGTACATGTTAGTGTATGCAAAGGGAGAGGATAGTGGAAGGAAGGGGAAGGAAAGATCGGTCTGTTTGTTAGCGTACTGCTCAGGTATTCGCCTGGTGCTGATCGGAGAAACCACGGAAAACTACCGATCAGGGCAGCCGGCCGCTAGAATTCTCCTCCAGACAGCGACTGAATTCGACCTAGCTGAAAAGCGAGTGTCGAAAATCCTGCCGCGGTGGGGAGTGGGAACCTAGAACTTCCCGGTCAGAGGCACTGCAGTGACATCAGTTGATGCACTGAGCTACCTCTACCGGTGAGATGGAGGTGGGATGCAGGGAGCGATGGTCATAGAAATGGCGGGCCAGTGGGGATGGAAGTGGCAGTGGTAGTAATGCGAGGCTGAGGTGGTAGGAGAGCGGGTGAGCAGTGGAGTACGGCGAATCGAGATCGAGGGCAGGCAGAGTAGGTGGAGGTAGTTACGACGTGGGCAGGGTGATCCTGCAGCAGTCCCAACGCCATCTGCACCCGACACAACAGTTGACTGAAACCGGAAAACGCGCACACAGGATGTTGAAAATTGCCGGTGCGCGAGGAGACTACAAATTGCACTGAGGAGTTCATGCAAATATAGCCACTTGATAAAGAAAGACGATCACCCTACGAAGCAAATGCAATGAGTTTTACCTAATATGTTTTCTTAAAAGATTTAGAAACGCGTTACAAATTAATTGAAACAAAAATATATGTATTTTTAATTTTGATTTTGAGAAAACAAAATGTAAAAATTAAGTAATTACATGCAAAGTTGGAAGCTGACCGATGAAGTGTGTGAAAGTACTCTAATACTAGGAAATCCGTATCAAAAATACATATATTAATATATCAACTCAGAAGATCAGTAAAACTTCCATCGACCACGAAATGAAACAGTGCAATGTAGTGCAGTATAGTACAGTGTAGTACCGAGCAGTAGTGTGAAGTGCCGTGCAGGACAAACGGATGATATTTGTTTAGTTTCATTACGCAAGGATACGTAACGGTCCGAAATTAACGTCAAGGACATTACCAGGACATTAGGTAATTAAGAATTAATGGCATATAAAGGCAGTTTTTTGGGGACATACGATATTTTATCTTTACCATTCCCATCATAATGTCAATGGGACACAGTCTATACGCAAGATTCCAGTTCATATCCACGGATTCCGTCAAGTGCGGCGGGTGTGCGGCGGGTGTGCGGCGTTTGTGCGGCGGGTGTACGGCGGGTGTGCGGCGGGTGTGCGGCGGGTGTGCGGCGGGTGTGCGGCGGGTGTGCGGCGGGAATCTGTGCTCCGGGTGTGCTCCCGGTGTGCTCCCGGTGTGCTCCCGGTGTGCTCCGCTGTGCGCTAGAACTCCACCCGAGCTGCGCTTGCGCAATCGCCGCCTGTTGCGCAACGGGCGCTGCCGCAACGGGTCGCGGGTTCGGCTCCTGCGCTCGGCCTCGGTCTTAGGATGCTCCGTCATGCGCGTTGAGTAACCCCACAGCTCTCGAGGCGGAACGAATTTCATTCTTAACTTGCTGGTATGGCAATTCACATAAACTACTTCATGGTGAATGAATATTCTTTACTCGTTTCGTCTTGCCTACAATCATATTGGTTAATTGCGATCACAATTGTTTTGTCACAATATGGTGATCCACCCGTTAGGTTGTGCTGCAAACTCATCGACTGCCTCTCAGAATGTTCATTCCGGGTCGATCAAATCAATCATTATGTACACTCGTTTGAAGAGAGGTGGCAAGTCGAAATGACTATCTGAATTCTCACTTGCTGAGGAAGGGATGCCATGTAGCGCGATTAAAATGACTTCTGACAATTGTGATTGTCATTACAATTTAATACATTTTAATCAATTAAATGCTACGTGATTCTACATTCAGAGATCCACAGATATGGAGTTATGTTCCTCTGTTTCTCTACGCGTTACTGTTTTCTAATTACACTGGCCAACGATCAAAAACCTTTTTGTGTGTGTTCATCTATTTATCACTGTAAGTGTGCAGATTCCAAACATAATATTAAAAATGCTGTATCACCCATCATTTGTTCACATTTTTACATTTTCCATGTATAGCTAGGCAAATGCAGCTAAGAGTATCCTGTATAATATACAGGAAGTTGAAATGAGAAAGTATTAGGACGACAAAGAGGGTAATATACTCTTTAGTAAAACAAGCAGTACCGTGTTTGTTTTATTGGAGGCGCATGTGTTTGCATTGTTGTTATCAAGATAACATACTAGTTTAGCAGTTCATGTGCTGTCATATTTGTGATTAAAAACACCAACGGAACATCACAGATTATTTGGTGTTTCCAGGCTTGTAGGTCGTGGTCCAATCACAGACTTTGTTAAAAATATGCATTTTTCATATTTCAATATTTATTTTATTATTATTATTATTATTATTATTATTATTATTATTATTTATTTTACGTCAAAAAACAGTTAAAACTGCATAAGACGTGCTATGGGGAGAAGTGAATTGTGTGCACATTTTCAAAATTCTGTGATCCCTACACTAAGTCATATACTTCTTGAATTTTGAATGAATGAAAAAAAATTCCAGGGCAAATAAGCAATAAATTTTGGGCTCTTATCCATGTTGTCCTTCGTAAAGGAATAATAATTCCTGCCGCGACAACATGGATTTTTCACTAGATTGGCATTGGTCTAGGAAGAATTGGCCTGTAAGGAAATCTTTAAAGCCAGGGGAAAAGAACATTCTACGGGAACATCAGGTAGATCAACATAAGATTCTGCTACCTCTATAGCACATAAAATTAGGCTTCATGAAACAATTTGTGAAGGATGGGCAGTGTTTCAAATACCATTGTGAAAAGTTTCCGCAATTGTCTGAAGCAAAATTAAACGTTGGGGCTGATATTATAAAAATTATGTTTTATGCCAATTTGAACTATACGTGACAGTAAATTAAAAAGAAGCATGAATTGCATTTGAACATTTTTGCAAATAAGTTCCTAGGCAACAAAAAAGACCCAGACTACCAAGCAATTGTTGCCAATATGCTGGATGCTTTCAAGATATTGGAATGTTCAATGAATCTCAAGGTTCATTTTTTAAACAGTCATTTCCAATTATTTCCGGACAATTTAGGTGATGTAAGTGAAGATCAAGGTGAGTGTTTTCAAGAATATCTGAAAGTCAAGAAAAAACGTTATCATGGACGCTGGGACATCAACATGATGGGAGATACAATTGGTCACTTCGCCGAGACCAGCAAACGGCGCATAGGAAAAAAACTATATCGGAGGCTTGAAAGAAAAGAGACAAAGAAAATATCAATAAAAATGCAAAGCCTTTGTAAAATATAATGTTAAGAATATAAAGCCATCTTCTATGTTTAATTAAAGTTCTGTTGGTATAAAAGTCGTTTACTTTTCATTTTTATTGCATATATAGCATATTTTCCCATATCTTAATAGATCAAATTGTGATTGAACTGTGGGTGATGGAAACAAATAAGAGTTCAGATGCGGATTCAGCACCCAAAAAACTATAAAAATCAGCCATCAATACTCAAAAAGTTTTTTGGAACATTGGTGTTTGCTGGCCTGTGTTATTAGAGATACTCCCAACATTTTGAGTTATTATAGTTGGTTGTCGCACGCTTGAAAGGATCCCAAGTCTTGGATCGAAAGTCAGTTGTTCAACACTGAGATCTGTAAAGAGTGTACTATATGGAATTTGGCAGAAGTTCTTGGAGCAATGAGTGTGAGAAAATGACCCATATGCAACAGCAACGGGACGATAATATTCCCCGAAAATAAAATGAATATCACATTTTTGGTGAAGCAGCGCAGACTTAAAATACGACCGTGTTCGACATTATTTCATATCAGGCTCTTCGATACCTCATGAACTTTGGGGAACTTAAAACGGACACCTGTATGATCTAGGAAAAATTGTCACTTCTCTGACGGAAAATGTTGGCTTCAATTAATCCTTAAACTCCTTTCGAAGGAGCTCACAACTCCTCGTCACCCAACTCACTACCTCGTCTTCACCGCTTCCGCGCCACCGTACGTCCAAGCCGCTGCCGCCCTCTGGCGCCCAAGGAACTCCGTCATTTCCAACCTCAGCACCGCCCCCCAAAGCCAACCCCCAAAGCCAACCCCCAAAGCCAACCCCCAAAGCCAACCCCCAAAGCCAACCCCCAAAGCCAACCCCCAAAGCCAACCCCCAAAGCCAACCTCCAAAGCCAACCCCGTCGCAGTCAACGCTCGCCGCCCGGCTCGTCGGCACACAAGTCGCAGCAGCGTCTTCGGGGTCCTATTGTCCGAATAATATTTTTGTCTACTCAACATCTTGGGGTAGGATAGAGGCATATTACCACGTACTCGGGTGGCAGATACGTTGTCGTCCTTGCATCACAGCACAACAGCAGCAGTCGGTAGAAACAAATCACAATGGGGGCACACAACAGTAGACTATTCAGAAACACACACACACACACACACACACAAACAAACACACTATGCATAACCAAAGAAGAAATTAGTGCAAACGACGCTCTTCAATTTTGAGTTACTTCACGCTGTTAGATTTATTTTTTTCTTTACATTCATCAACAACTCTGGAGTGACATCAGAATTTCAAGCCTCTGATTGAATAACGGAACCCGCTCTCCCCTGTCAGCCGCGGGCTGTCAAGTAGACAGAAATAATATTCAGACAATAGCTGCTGTAATTGCCCCAGCAGCCACCAACGCTCTCACAGACCGCCGCGGCCACCACCACCACCCTCGTCACTCCCTCTACCGCCGTCCTCAGCAACCACATCGCCCCCCCCCCCAGCGATTGCGAGTTCTTACAGTTAGTATTAGTTGGTTTTCCTGACGTCTTTCCCGGTTCTGAACTGCCGGTGGCTCTGTGGTGGTAGCGGACCTAACCATAACACTACCATTTCCCTCCATTGTCGATCACCGCGGCTACCGCCCTCTGCCGCCCCCACGTTCGAGTCTGCCACCCTCGTCACTGCCTCTTCCGCCACCCGCGATCCACTCCGCCCGCTGAAGGGTTCTCACCACGCCGCAGCGACCGATACCCTCCCCGGCTCTGCCACCGCCAGCGTCTCCCTAGGCTTCACTAGCTGCTTGATTTTAATTGATTGATTGATTCGTGTTTCCGGGCAAGTCAACTGCTTTGGTCATTAGTCCCGTTAGTGTAGTGCATGTTTTTTCTCCGGAGATGGCGGTGATCTTCCCCCGCTGGATGGCGAGATCCGGCGCCGACCTACCGTCGGCTAGTGGGGTTTCCCCCTAACCAGGACTCTCCCACCAACGGGGCACCGCCCCAGTCGGGACAAGCTCTAAGCTCCCAACCGGTCTCCCGGAATATGTGGTAGTGTAGTGCATGTTAGTGTAAGTGTGTGTGTAAGGGGGAGAGGATAGGACAAGGAAGAGGAAGGAAAGATCGCGCGCGGTGCGTGGCCCGTTTGTTAGGGTACTGCTCCGGCATTCGCCTGGTGTTGATCGGAGAAACCACGGAAAACTACCGATCAGAGCAGCCGACCGCTAGAATTCTCTTCCAGACAGCGACTGAATTCGACCTAGCTGAAGAGCTAGTGTCGAAAATCCTGCTGCCGTGGAGACTGGGAACCTAGGGCCTCCCGTGCAGGAGGCGCTGCAGTGACATCAGTTGATGCACTGAGCTACCGCTCCCGGTTTCACTAGCTGCTTAAATATAGATAGAAGTCCTATCTCCTTAGTGTATGGCATAAGCCTACCCATCAATGTACGTCACAACGTTCGCTGCAAGCGCAATACTGGACTCCCGAACGCTCTCACCGAGGCCATCGTCCCTTTCCCTCGCCGAGCCTGCCACCACTCAGTGACCCCACCTTTCCTTCTCACCCTCACCCCCACCCCCGCCGCCTCCCTATGGCCACCGCCCCCAGCCCCGCCAGCATCCACACCGCCTTCGCCGCCCCCCGCAGCCCCTGTGACCCACAGCGCCTCCCTCGGCCGGGCCATCGGCGACGACGAAAACTTGTTTTCGCCAGGAGATGTTTTCCTAAGACGGCGCCGAACCCCGCCATTATTCTTGCTCCCCGCTCCCCGACCTCGCTCCTCCCCGCCGCGTTCGCCTCCACTCCGCTGCGCCTCTGCCCCAAAAAATCTTCAGCCCTTTAGGGTATTTTTTTCCTTCCGGACGAAGGGAATATTGAAGAATGGAAAATAATCTGATGAAATTAGCCCCGAGCGCCTGGCTCGAAAACAACGTCCCCTTCAAGGCCCGGGCTGTCTGCCCGGCCCCACTGCTACGGCGCAGCCCCACCGCTGCCGCCATCTTGACGAACGTGTTATCCGCGGCGAAAGGTTGATTTATTTCATGCATGTTTCGTCAAAAAAGACACACATACGATGCATAACCGAAGAAGAAGTTAGGCGCTGTTCAATTTTCAGTTACTTCGATCTGTTAGATTTAATTATTTATTAATATTCATCAACATCAACGTAATGCCAAAAAACATTACAAACAGTACGTGACGTATGGGGGAGAATTATAAAACTCAGCTCCCTACCTTGAGATTCTGAATTCCTTCCCCAATCTTTGACTACACAGAGTTGAAAGGTGAATGAAAGAACTCATAAAGCGAGGCTAGCAACATTTGAAAAACTAAAAATTTTCCTTCTCAAGTTATAGAAAACTTATTAACGTCGGTAAACAGACTACAGATTTGAATTTATAGATTTTGCTAGTAAAATAGCAACCCACATCCGGCTCTACTTCTATTACAACTAGCAAACGTATGTAGAGTACAATGAAACGTGTGCATAGTGAAGCTACATTCATTTACAGAAGCAAAACAAGGGCCAATCTCTTAGCATGTGCTCATTAAAATAGGGAATAGACGATGGACGAAAAACTTGATGGTAATCATCTGCCCAGAAGCTGAAGTACAGGCATATTTAGTGCTTTTAAAATTACTGGCGTTAACGCAAAATCTGTAGTTTTTGGGGTCGCGCAGGAGGGTCATCGTGTAATTTTCTGAAATTGTTTGTCAAAATTGATTTTTTCGTTCCACATATTTAAGATACTTTGGGATACATTTTTGAGAATAAAATCTAAGTTACAATTTGTTGGATTTTTGTATATATTTCATTTAATTGTACGTCTGAAATGTAAGATCTCAGCAGAACATGTACACAATGCCGACAATGCGACTCTACAACTATTAAAAAACAGTTCAATATTATTTCAATAAAACCGCCGATATTTTAAGTACTGTGAAGTAAATTGTAATGTTTTATGATTATGATTATGTCATTATAATTATATTCATTGATTTCTATCGGTTCCCTTGAAAAGTGTTTTTCCAAGAATTTTCATCTCTTTTAAATTCTGAATGTGCTGTTTATTCCTTTGAGCAGCGTAATTCCAAGAGAAGACGGTATATGCGTATAAAGCTGAAATTAAAAATGAAAATAAAAATAAAAGAACAGACGAAGTACCTAAACATTTATTACAGTTGTTTTTACAGTAACATGTATGAATGTGCACGTCAAATGTTCATAATTGTAATACTCGCCCGGCCGTTTCGGGCAAAGAACAGATCTCAAGTTTTCCTCTTCAGTTGATGTTGCACCATTGTATCCCTGATGAGAAGGCTTCCACTGGGCTTTCTATACATTCAAGGCGAGAGATTTTGAAGGCAAAAAGACGACACGACATCTTAATTAAAGGAAACCACATAGTATATTACAACATCAATAGTGAATTATTCGTAAAATGTTGAATTCTCTGACCGACTACACAAATCTGCGAAACATGAATTTCTTTACAATTAGAAAAGTTGTGTATGTGATGTGAAGCATTCTAATCTTGATTTCATATTAGATGTACCTACCTCAAAACATAACGACCGCGAGTTCGCCCAGCTATTGCGAAAGTGGGCGGGTTCTTCGACAAGAAAAGCATGACAACGGAAAAACAATTCGTATAAAGTGACAAATAAACATGGATGTTGACATGCGAAATACAAAGGAAGCGCCACAGAGGAGAATTCAAAGTTTGCAACCTCTTTGCAAAAATTCAGAGACAACCGACGCAGTCTGTGAGTTCTGAGTAAAAGGATTCAATTGAAGAAAATTAGGAATAGCCGCACCGTATCTCAGTAACACTATTTCCGTTCACTGCCTCTGGCCGTTATTTGGTCACGCCCATTCCATCGTCATCGCGGGTCGGATTCTGGTCTGGTTACCATAACCTAGGGCTTCGTGGTTTGTTTCGTTCCGGCGGGAGAATATTGCGGCAAGCTACCGATCGCAAGTCAAGCGGGAACCAGTCCGCAGCTTCCTGTTCGGCCGGCCACGCTTCTCATAAACGAACTTCATTAGCGGCCCTGCAAGAGTCACAAGGTCCAAAGACTAATGCACAATGAAGGAAGTGATTTAAATGCTAGTTCCTCCGCGGAAAGGTCACATTATTTTTTATTTATTGAAGTTAACAATGTGTTCATGATAGATTCAGAAAGATCAATATATGTCGCAGCTATTCATGAATTCAATGATATTCAAATATATAACCTTAGGAGACCTTTCAGCTTGAAAGAATAGTCATATTTATATTGACATCAGAAATAGTAAATTATCTTAACCTAACTCAATAATTGCCCCCACGGGTAGCTCACTAGTCAGCGTGCTCGCTTTCCATGACGCGATCCCGTGTTCGATTCTCGGTTGGGGCAGATTATAGCGTGCGCTTTTCTCGCAATGTCCCACTGTATGTTGCTGTGAGAGGATGAGAATGCTCACTTTTCAGGTTGAGAAGACCAGAATCCTGGCGTGGGGATGTCTATGTGCTAACAACACGTACCCCTTACCCGGTGGCCGCAAGGCCGGGACATCGCTGGTAGATCTTGGCTCTGTCAGAGGGTGTTGTGCCAAGACAGACAGACAGACACACACAGACATACACATACAGGCAGACAGACAGACCTACACATACAGGCAGACAGACAGACCTACACAGACAGACAGACAGACAGACAATTCAATAATTACTTCTCGGTTTTCCCGAAAGTTCAAACTCCCTGTCAAGTATTCTGGAAGGCTTGTCAATAGACGCAGCGAGTTCCTGCAGCCGTCAGGCGGCGCGGCCTCGTACTGGCACCTTGCGCCGCCATTGTCCCCGTCGCGCCGAGCCGTTCGCCACGCTCTGCATTTCGCCTCTCTCGCGCATTTTCTCCGCTTCCTCCGGGCGCCGGCAGAGCGCGTGCCCGCCCTTCCCCTCCCCCCTCCCAACACTCCACCCACTCTCGCTTTTATTCCGTTCTCACACTAGCCTTTTTTTTTTTTTTCCTTTTTCGAAATGGCTTCTCCCCACACCCTCACACCTTCTCCTCCCCCCGCAAGAGGTCTCGCCGCTTCGTTTTGTCACGCTTTTGACGGCTTCTGTTCGAAGAGGCGGTCCCGTGTTTATACATGCGAGCGAGCAATTTTATGTCCGCCTGCCCCTCGTGCCGGCTTGCGCTTTTTATGAAGATATTTTATGCTGTTTTAGTTTTTATGATTTCCATTATCTTCCCCCTGCCTGCCCCAGCGCTGGCCGCGCGGACGATGCAACGAGCTGCCCGGCGATCGGACGGTGGGAGGCGGGATGGACGAGGACGTGAGAGGGCGGAACGAGGAAGGAATTGGAGAACACGTGATGCAAAGGGTGAACATGAATATCTATAATAATAAAAGTGAATTCAACACCATGTAACCAGCATCGATACCACCAAAAGTAGTGTATGAATTGATAAGAAATTTGTACAAGTTCTTCAAGATTGTTGCAGTGTCCTTGCAAAGTTTGGTAAAGATTAATACAGCACCAATGCTGAAAATAAATAATTTAAATAATATATTGGTAGATGCAGCACGATTGTTATTTTTGCCTGTAGCTAAGAACAGAACGAAGATCTAAAATATTCCGCCAGAGATTAGTAGCGGTGCAGCAGAACTGATACGTAATAGTTCGCTAGGCCAGTAGCAGTGCGTGAAAGAAAAAATATAACCTAATAGCAATGTACTGTAAAATAAAATGAAAAAAATTGAAGTATTTTATTAAAATTCGAACCAATTACATTAAAAACAATGATCTTGAATATTGTTTATATAAAATTGTCCAAATATTTTACCTCTCTCACAAGATTTATATATAAAGAAAGCCCGGGCAACCCCGGGTATTTTGCCAGTACAATAGTAATGGAATGTAGAAATGCTAACAAGAGCATATGAATTCATTTGTACACGAAAGAGTTGAAAGAAATATAACATCCAGTTTTTAATTAAGGATGAAAATTACTTTCGTACATTACACAAAAGATGTTTCACTTTTTCTAATAATCCATCCCTGAATGCCACCGGAGATTTTGTAATTAATCCAGATTCTTTCGAACAGGAAAGGCCTCAGTTGAACAATGCATTACGGAACATCCGATTCCATTGCTCCTTTTTTAATAATTCGATCCTCATTATACCTCGATCCTGTCACCTGTTCCATATTACTGCTTTTAAGCACAAATATCTGCCACATCTAAATGAGGTGTAATATCGTATCCAGATGCTCTTTCACGTTCCAAGTGTGCGGAAACACTTTCAACTATTAGAACGCCTTTCTTTATTTCCAATGAGTAGACAAAATAATTTTCATACTCTTCCACGCTGTTTCGTAATCAATTTACGTTCCAGAGAAGGGAGGGAAAATACATCATACAAAAGGGAAATGTATCATGAGCGCCAAAGTATGATCTAACGAATTGCGAAGGCAATGCGTGAAAAGAGTAAAGGATCGCACGTCTGGTCTTCAGAAGCAGCAAAAGCGACGAAACGGAAGGAGGGAGCCAAGTCAGAAACCACATTCATTATAATAGCCAAGGCTATTTAATTTTTATAGAGAACCCATTTCGTAATATACAAGGGAAAAGGTGGCCCTGGATGAAACGGAGCCGCGCACCGTCTACGCATCCAACTTGATCCTCAGCCCGGATAGTTCGGAAATCCCCGACACGAAGTGAACACGGAAGAACCGGCTTTGCGTACCACAAATTTCCATATGGATCGCACAGGGTTTGAACCCCAGGCCCAGCGGGGGAAGGCAAGGGCCTGACTTCCACCCCAGAGGCCACCCTTCTGTACTCTGAAGGGAGACAACGCAGCAGCCGCCAACCTCTTCACCGCCCTCTCGCCAGACGGAAAGACGGAAAGACGGAAAGACGGAAAGACGGAAAGACGGAAAGACGGAAAGACGGAAAGACGGAAAGACGGAAAGACGGAAAGACGGAAAGACGGAAAGACAGAAAGACAAATGCAGAAAGACAGAAAGACAGAAAGACAGAAAGACAGAAAGACAGAAAGACAGAAAGACAGAAAGACAAAAAGGCAGAAAGACAGAAAGAAAGACAGCACGCGCCGGCGGAGAAGTGGCGACGGCGAGCGAACTGTCGGCGGTGTCGGCGCTAGTGGCAGAGACGGAGGATGTGTCGGTAATGACGGTAGGCGATGGTGATGATGGTGGTAATGATGGTGGCATGGCGGTGGTTGCTTTTGTAGTGGCTGTTGTGGCTGTGTCGAAAGAAAAAAAATAAAAATTGTGAAAGAACACAAGGCTCTTATAGAGAATTACTAATCTCCTGTTACCCTAGGCCTGCGAGTACTTGCAGTACATGATTTTACAAAGAGTATATAAATAAAAATTACTAAATATAATGTTACAATCCCGATGGGCTTTCAGCAACACTTCTTCTCAAACGCTTTTAACCCTTTCATTCTCTGATAAATACATCCCAGTAAACGTCGGTTCAGCTCTGACGAGGGCGACTGACTAATACATATTAATACATTTCGTACATCATTCCGAGACGAATAACATTCACGTCCCAGGTCGATATAACAAAGAATATTGAAGAAGAATGTCAAGGATTCTGCGCAAACGCCGGCTATAGGGTATAGCTTATACAGCTACTGAAGCAGACTACTGGTAATCTATTGAAAGCTCAGTGAGCACCCGCCTAACAAGTGATGGGCGGGGAATTCCCCACGAAAACAAGCTGCAGGGGAAAACGAGCTGATCGTATCCTGCGTGGGCATGGAGGCGTATTACGCCTGGCCCTTATCTGTGAAAGCGAATTGTGCGCTGTCAAGATTTCGATTAGCATGACTACACAATGGAAAAGTAAGAGGGTCCTAAAATTGTTGTAAGAAGGAAGTGGAAACTCCTATTTCGGAGATTTGGAGACCCCGGAATTAGAACTCAGCAGTTAAATACCTGCGCGTCGAATGTGGTAGAACTGGCCTAACAGCCTTTCACAAAATTCTACATTTAACAATCGTCGATATCACCCTTCGGAAATCTTAGGAGAGCCAATGGGCAGTAAAATTGATTAATTTTCAAATATTTGATTTCAAAATGTTCTAGGTTTAGAATGAATTTTATCACATATCTGAATATTAGTATTACCATGGCAATTACCCGGCGTTGCTTGATCTTTACGAATACTGATTACGAATACTGATACGGCGTTGCTTGATCTTTCTCGTGTAAGTCGCCCCGCACGTTTCACTCGGCCTGTTCGTCCTGCCCTCCCCCCTCTCCCCTCATCTTCCAGGCAGCGCCTAGCAACAATGACCCTACTCGCTACAAAAGATCACATTATTGTTTTTCACAAACAAAATTCGTGGTGTAGGCACATTTGGGCAACATTTTGACATCGCAAACTTTCCAGTTTCTTCTCGGCTGCTCAAAAAGATTTGCAACGTCAAAGGATACCAGTTTAGCGTTGGTCAGTAGTGCATGTCTTGAAAATTTGTCACGAGTTCCAAATTGCTTTTGTGTGGAAGGGTTTAAAGTTCACGAGTTCGAGAAAGAGCCTGTTGAGTCCACGTGTGATTCTGTGTGTGATAGTCTTTGTAAAGGACACAACAAGCCTGAAGGGTGTTTTCTTTGTGAATTTTAGTGAGTATAGAAGCGAGGTGGGGGCGGGATTGAGGGAATAAAGTAACTGGATTTCGTGAATAGAGCGAGTCCTTGAATATAGTTTTTAATTTAACAAGGAGTTTACTCGAAGGGTCCTTACGAATTTTACCAATGTTTTCATCGTTTTCCAAATTGGTATATGTCATTACTATCTTAAGCGTCGAGTATAATGGCCATGCTCCCTCTGTCAATCAGAGGGGTTTTCTGTGGCTTTCTTGAAAAGCTTTTTGTTAGCAATAATTTCATGGTGTGTTTTTGGTTAGTAAATTTATGGTTCCATCGTGGGATATGACGTTGGCAATATCATATTTTGCCTCACGCATCTTGTTTGTAGTGGAAATGTGTTCGTGTCTCTGAATCCATAATGGTTTAAGTCAAGTACTGCTGAATTGAATAGGGAGAACAATGTTTCAGACCTTTTTCCAGAAGTGAATGTTCGATACTCGTATTAGTGTCCATACCATCAAAAACATTTTGGAAGTCAAGATCAAACTTCAAGGCATACACATATGCGCAAAGCTCAAACACACACACACACACACACACACACACACACACACACACACACACACACACACACACACATGCATACCCAAATACATCCCATACACAACAACATCCCTTTTTAAGTATTAACAATACCTTAAAAACAACTTTCAAATGCATTATCGCGTATCAACACACATTTTCAGAATCAACATACTAACACGAAAAAAATCGCATTTGATAAGAAAACTTGAGAGTCGTTACCAACATTAGTCCTGAGCGAAATATTTGCAGACTTATCGGCACAAACAGCGCTCACTTGGCGACAACTTTCGTTCGTTCTTGAAAAGCGGGGGCTCGTCCTCGAAAACGGACGACAGCTAAGTAGGCGCCTCCCTCCTCCGCGCTAGTCCCGAAGCACGAGGGACAAGGAGAGAGGGAGGCAATTACGCAAGGAGCGATTTGAAAGTTACCGCACGTACTCGTTGGTGAGCCACTGAGCGAGTAGTTCGGCGTCAACTACTTGGGTCATTAGTCCCGTGTGTGTAGTGCATGTTGTAGGGGGCTGAGGGCGGTGGTCCTCCTTCGCTGGCACTTGCGGTTCCAACGGCGACAAACCGTCGGATTGTCGTGTTTATATCCACTTTTATCTCCCACTGCAAGGGACCGCCCCAGCTGGGACATGCTGTACGTTTAACACCGCTGGGACATGCTGTTCGCTCGGTTAAAACAACAAACAACTGCTCTGAATTATTGTTATTTACGACAAGGTGCGGGAATACAATTAATTTTGCTTCTGTTTTTATAGCCTTTTAATTCCAGGTAAGTTTCAATTGCAGGCTATAAATATCGTGCTAAAAACAAGTAGGGTTTATTCTACGTCAAAATATGTGGAATATAAGTTACACGAGAGGAAGCTTACAAATCCGAAAAAAAGCAAAAAAATCAAACAAATAAAACCCATCGTTCTTTCTGCAGTCGTAATATTAGTGAATAAAAAAGGAACGATTACCAGGAGACAATTAAACGACACATCTAATCCAATACCGAAAAAAGGTAAACAATTAAATACGAAAAAATCCGAAAGAGTTGTATTAATAAGTAATGGCGATTACTTATTACGATGAAACAAGTGATATCACATCGTGTGAAGCGAAAAGAAACAAGTGGTGCCAAAACAGCACATACTTTCTTGTATTAGAAACAGTTACGTAATTTTATAACATCGCAGTTGACCAAATTGACTGAATGTACACATTTCAGCAAACACTTGCAAACCTCTCTAGCAATCGTAGCGCATTACACAAGCCATTGTTATTATTGAAAATTATTCAATATTGTAGTTGTAGGAAGACGCCGAAAACATTTTAATTTTGCAATTTTCGAAAATTCAACGAGATCTTCGAAAATGCAACCTATTTCATTTCTTTGAACGTCTTTTTCTCAATGCGAGGAAAAAATCAAAATCAAACATTTTGAAATCAAATTTTGAAAATCTTAAGGCTTTACGCGAAGTATCCACAAACATCTAAATAACCGTTTCAAATACAAGGGTTCGCGACATCAACCAGATTGATTGGGGAAGATCAATTTTGGAGCAAACCCGCATGCAGTGTAGCAGCTGCGTTGTTCACGGACGGACGGACGAACGGACGTTTCGGCGTAAACCAATCTTTTGATATCAAGGACCTACAAAACATGGATTCTGTCTGTATAGTGTTTAGAGCAAGTAATTTACTACGTACAAGTAAAAGATTTATCAACATTTTCGGTTTCAAGGCCCCAATAATAAAGTTTTTTGTCGAAAAATTGCCATTTTTTGTCACATTATTGCGATATTTTTTTTCTATTGTGTATAGAGTATGCGAGAAAGCAAAAGAACTCCAATATTTTCGTAATAAAACGTACAGTAGATGAAATAATATATTAACCTATACGTGCACTTCCGCCGAAAATCCATTACTGAGCCAGGGGCCGAGTGACGATAAGATAGCAACGGTTGGATAACAAGGGGCGGGGGCGGGTCACATATTACGATGAACGACTATATAAAAGATGGATGAGGCTGCAGATAGAGAGATGAATGGAGGCGAAACGGGAAAATCCCGTGAAAACCTGCCAGGGCTCAGATAAGAATTGAATTTCGATAAAGAAGGAACCGATAATCCGATAGCATTCGTAACGGATGAGCGGCACGGCACGGCCGCAGCTGTGTTATCAATGGAGAACGGAGAACGGTAAAACGGCGAACGGCAAACGGTGGGTGGAACATGGCACACCAAATGCGCGAGGCGAGGGATAGTCATTTCAACCCAACAAGCCTTTTACCGACCGAAACGAATGTAACCGCATAACCCAAGATTACACAAAATTACGTTTTCTTCCCATTTTACCACGAATACTACATATTATTCAGCAACGTACTTATTCTGTAGATTTATTACTAACAATTACGGACACAATCAAAATGTTTTATATTTACTTACATAATAAAAAAACGCAAGAAGTCGAAGAGCAGAATTATTATCCACAAAAAAGATTTCGAACATGGACGATTGAATTTTTCGTGTAAGAACAGTGTTGGTATATTTCGACACCCTTTCATTTTTTTATATCTCGCACGTAAGCTACCGGTATAAGTTGTGTAATCATGCAAGAAATCGATCCCTAAATTTCAATGGAAGTATACTTGGGAAGATATATACGAAGTATACTTTTCGAATAATACACGAAAGAGGGAGTCCCTTCTATGTAGCGGAGTATTTAAATATCTTTTAACATTCCCCGTCCGCGCGTCCGTCCAACCCATTGAAATTCTAAAATGTACGTAAGATATTGTGGATACTTCCAAAATAGATCTTATGCAATATTTTTTTCAATTACTGGCTTTGCCAGTTTGTTAGGAATATTTTAATTTTGGAACTTACTATTAAGAACACTAGTTAGTTTTATATTAGGATAGTTTTTATATTTGAAGAATTGTATGGTTAATAAAAATGCAGATTCTGTTCTTAATTTCAATGAGCTGAATTACGGCTTACAGAAGATACTGTAATTATTAAATTTAGAAATTGTGGATATTTATTAAAAACTGAGAATACTGTATAATTGTGGATGCCAAAGGCGATGGATGCCAGAGGCATCGGTGGTCGGCGCGTGGGCGGTGGTCGGCGCGTGGGCGGCTCGTAGGCAGTGGCCGGCGCGTGGGCGAAGGGCAGTGCATGGGCGCCGCTTGGGCGGTGGGCGGCGCGTGAACGGTGGGCATCGCGTGGGCGGTGGGCGTGGCGTGGGCGGTGGGCGGTGCGTGGGCGGTAGACATGGCCGGCGAGTGGTCGGTGGGCGGCGGGCATCGCGTGGGCGGTGGGCATTGCATGGGCGGTGGGCGTCGCGTGGGCGGTGGGCGTCGCGTGGGCGGTGGACGTCGCGTGGGCGGTGGACGTCGCGTGGGCGGTGGACGTCGCGTGGGCGGTGGACGTCGCGTGGGCGGTGGACGTCGCGTGGGCGGTGGACGTCGCGTGGGCGGTGGACGTCGCGTGGGCGGTGGACGTCGCGTGGGCGGTGGACGACGCGTGGGCGGTGGACATCGCGTGGCCGGAGGGTGGCGCGTGGGCGGTGGGCGTGGCGTGGGCAGTGGACGTCGCGTGGGCGGTGGACATCGCGTGGGCGGTGGACATCGGTGGGCGGTGGACGTCGCATGGGCGGTGGACGTCGCGTGGGCGGTGGGCGTGGCGTGGGCGGTGGGCGTCGCGTGGGCGGTGGACGTCGCGTGGGCGGTGGACGTCGCGTGGGCGGTGGACGTCGCGTGGGCGGTGGACGTCGCGTGGGCGGTGGACGTCGCGTGGGCAGTGGACGTCGCGTGGGCGGTGGACGTCGCGTGGGCGAGTGAACGTCGCGTGGGCGGTGGACGTCGCGTGGGCGGTGGACGTCGCGTGGGCGGTGGACGTCGCGTGGGCGGTGAACGTCGCGTGGGCGGTGGACGTCGCGTGGGCGGTGGACGTCGCGTGGGCGGTGGATGATCGCGTGGGCGATGGACGTCGCGTGGGCGGTGGACGTCGCGTTGGCGGTGGACGTCGCGTTGGCGGTGGACGTCGCGTGGGCGGTGGACGTCGCGTGGGCGGTGGACGTCGCGTGGGCGGTGGACGTCGCGTGGGCGGTGGACGTCGCGTGGGCGGTGGATATCGCGTGGCCGGTGGGCGGCGCGTGGGCGGTGGGCGGCGCTTGGGCGGTGGGCAGCGCGTGGGCGGTGGGCGTGGCGTGGGCGGTGGGCGTGGCGGGAGCTGCCAATGCGAGAGGGAGCACGAGCGGCGCCGGCGCGCGCCCCCATCGATTCGCCGTTTGGGGCAGCGCCGGGCGGCGTAAACAGCGCGCAGTCGATATGCAGACGACCGCCCTCCCTCAGCCGACCTCTGGCCTCCCCGCTGGAGTAACTACAAACGAACCACGTCGCAGAGAGCGAAGGTATTACAAACATCAATTATTTTATTAATGGGTCAAAAATCTCTCGCTGTGAATTGTAATACATTAACACGATATAATTATATTATTACAATATGAAGATTTGAACAATTATTTAAATTTCATGTGGTGGTATACGCACGCTTAATTTTGTTGCCAAAAACGTGTATGGAATCACAACAGAACCGGTAAATTTTGATACACTGTTTCTCAATCTACTCTATTGTAGAGTTATGAAATGCGTTAAGTAGATAATAAGATAGAGAAGTGAGTGAAGGTGGAATATATTCGCAGTAACTAATCCAGCAGATTTTTAAACATCAAACATCAAGAGTATTCCGATCTGGTCTTCGTTCACAATTGGGAGAATGATTTTCCTGAATGTAGAATATGGTGAAAATCTTTCAATAACACTAAAGCAATGGTAGAACAAAAGGCGGGGAAAACGAACCAGGATCGAGGAAATTTCAATGAAACTGCTTTTCCACCTCAAATTAAGCGATGGTCGGAATTCGAGTCCTGATATCTGAGGTAAAATGCTAAAACGCTTCCATACTAAGTTCACATAATTTCCTTATTCGAATTTTAAAAAAAGTATACAATTTTAACGAATGTTATATCCACTGACCGTTTTTGGTATCCTCTCGTAGATATTTAAAAACTTTTATGTTTACCACATGACTCACTCCTGGTTGATTGATTTTTTCGTGTTTCCGACAGCGTCAACGGCTTTGGTCATTAGTTCCGTTAAGTGTAGTGCATGATTTTTTTCTCGGGAGATGGCGGTGATCTTCCCCCGCTGGATGGCCAGATCCGGAGCCGACCTACCGTCGGCTAGTGGGGTTTCCCCCTAACCAGGACTCTCCCACCAGCGGGGCACCGCCCCAGCCGGGACAAGCTCTAAGCTCCCGACCGGTCTCCCGGAATATGTGATAGTGTAGTGCATGTTAGTGTATATGTGTGTGTAAGGGGAGAGCATAGTACAAGGAAGAGGAAGGACAGATCGCGCGCGGTCCGTGGCCCGTTTGTTAGGGTACTGCTCCGGCATTCGCCTAGTGTTGATCGGAGAAACCACGAAAAACTACCGATCAGAACAGCCGGCCGCTAGAATTCTCCTCCAGACAGCGACTGAATCCGACCTAGCTGAAAAGCTAGTGTCGAAAATCCTGCCGCCGTGGGGAGTGGGAACCTAGGACCCCCCGGTCAGAGGCGCTGCAGTGACATCAGTTGATGCACTGAGCTACCGATCCCGGTCAGTTACCATTGAAAAAGTGTTGGCTTCCCTGGTTCGATGCCACTCAGAAACGGTCGAACAGTCAGTTGGCTCCATGCGGCCGCTCCCGGACTGACACCCGGTGATCTTATATAGCACGGCTGTTCATGTAAGCGGCCCAGCTAGCATGCCGTCACCTAGCGCTTTTCTGCGGGCAAACGGGTGTGGCTCGCTGCTTGTAGAGTTAGCCCGACGGGGTGGGAGGAGGGGGCACTCCGGCGCAATCGGCTCTAGTGTGGTGAAAGGGGAGTGGCAAAGACCGAGTTCAGGCAGCCTGATCCCAGTTCTTGCATTTGAGCGGCCCTCCTAAGCAGTATGAAATGATCACTCTAAAAACTAGAGCCTAGTCTTATCGCAACAAGTCGCCTGGTTCTGTTATCGCCAAAGTCGCCACCGACGGTAAGAATACGGCACGGAAGTGTTAATGGCAACCGATAGAGCGGGATTAAGATATTGTTTATCCCCAGATGCCCTCGGTCGTATCGTCCCGGGAATAAGTCGCACGAAGTTTTAGTAACATTTCCTTGTGCACATTTTCGGAACAATCGCTCTGTTTTCTACATTGATAATTACTTCGATCATGAAAAAGTGTTGATCAATCAACGCACGCTCATCTTTGATAAAAGTCGTTATATCTGGCATAAAAATAATGTATTCTCTTCTAAAGGTAGAACTCTGCTGCTATAAGTAATCCCTGTGTTTGAGACTAGAAGCCTTGAATATGTGATAAGTTTCTATTCGTCAACTTTCATTAAAACTCACCCCGCCCTATTATAATATAAAACCACCCTTCGGCCACTAATTTCTCACGACTGCCAAAGAAGTCAACGAATTCCCAATTTTTCAAAACGAATTGTAATACAACATAAATTGCTCATAAAAATTTGTCTGTAATTATTGATCGGATCCGTAACGCCCTTTCCATGGAACCCATAAACACGGCTCAAATCATAAAAAAACTGTTCGTAAGTTTTATTTTACGTATCTGGTGAAAGCTTCTAAAATATTCTTTTTGATATCCCGTATCTTCCTCGCACATGCAACCATATCCCGTTCCATATACTACTAAACTGTTTTGCAAAAGCTAGATAACTTCGTATCCCACATTCTTACATTATAACCCTGCAACTACTGCAAGTCTAATCCATCCCTAATCTCAATATATTCTAATTTTTGTAATAGGGACGAACTCATAAACTACTCCCTTTAAAAAAAAAATACTAAATTCTATAATTTATCTGTTTACCTGTAGAGGCTATGAAGGCTCAACGTTGTTTTCGGCTATCATTTCTCAACAGTTATATAGTATAGACAATGTAAGCAATCTAGAAAAAAATCATTTAAATATTGCACTTTTCTTTATTCGTAACGAAACATCTGTACAATGAGTGAGGGAACGATTAAAGCATTGGATCTTGTAGGAATCTAAGACCTCACAAATAATAGGCAACAGTATCCATAACATATTTGCCTAATGAAAGGTGAAATACGAAAACTAGCAGAATATATCTAACATGCAACTCGTTATGTGTAAAATAATCCTTCATTGGTTTAAAAAAACCTGAATAATATTTTAAGTTGGTAATTTTTAATTTAAAGTCATGTCAGTCTCTCATACATTAAATCTATTTCCTTGTCAACCTTTGCCGTAGCTGGAGGCGAAAAAAAAAATCTTCAAATTATTCCAAGTATTTCGTTCTCGAATTCTTCTGTTCGGAGACCCTGCTCTGCATTGGAATCACATGCTGCGATCCGGGTCCGCCCCCTGAGTTACACTGGCTAACGATCGCTTCGCATTTAGCAGCCAATTAGACCCCCGAGCAGCTTGCTCAATGGGCCGGAGATCTCGTGAGTGGCGAGTACCCCGTGACGTCCTACGATTCGCTCCTACTCACGCCTCCTACTGACGCACGCAGAAGGGTATTCCAATGTCACACACACACACGCTCTCTGCTTTTTGCCACATAAGCGGACGTAGACATTAACGAACATTTCGTACCATAGAATAACTAAGAATTGAAAAAAATGAATTTCTGAACATTGTGTTGTATTAAAACAATAATTTTGACCCAAGAATAAATTCTTAATGAAAATATTAATTAAAAACTGTAATCCAGTAAAAATCTATTGTTAAATTGTCCATATTACATATGTTGCAATTCATCACAGAAGTTCATTCACAGATTATTAAAAATGTTATATTCAATCATTAATACAACGGAGATACTCGCACGGCTAGTAGACACAGTTCTGAATATTAACCGCGGCTTCTCTCTACTCCGCAACGGCTGCTACCTCGCTCGATAAAGTCTCTTCGTGCCAGAGGTGTATACAATATATTTTTCACGCTCGTCTACAACGTCTGCGGAGACAAAGGTTAATCAAACAATTTGGGGACATTTTTGAGAAAATTTTGAACATTAAGTTGAACCTTCTTATAAAGTACCCGCCAAAATCAAAATATCCGTTTCAGATTCAGAGGGCTTCGAGATCATTAAAATCGATCGGTGAATAACAATTTACTTAGACTGCAATTTACAGTAGAACCCCTCTAATACGAACCCCGTAAATCCGAAATTTCGGATAATACGAACAAAATTTGTGATGAAGTTAAAAAAACAAAAATAATAAAATGCTTATTTGCAATGTAAAGAAAGGATTTTATAATTACTGTAGAACTGAACCACTATTTTTTTAATTAAGGTCGCGGGTTTTAATTATTATTTAAGGTCGCATCAACATCTAGGTCATTAGCGACCACTATTGCTGTTAACGGTGTGGTAACTATGAGGATGAAACGATATGGTGATAAGTGGTGAAAGGACGAACACAAATACAACAATGCCCGAGGCGGGACTCGGACCCGCGACCCTTCGGTCCGAGATCACTACGACACTACTGCCTTAGCGATCTCGGCCACCGGGCCCACAACAACTAATTATTGAAACACAAGTTGTCGGAATGAAACGCTCATTGCACTGGTATCTACGTTACACCGGACATTGAACTGTACTGTGTATTACCTGATTCAGATTAACTTACTTTATGGACGAAAAAGCATGAACACACTAAGTCAACTCAATTTATTCTGAAAAATATAGTGGAATATCCATTAACAGCAGTGTCACAAACTGTGCTTCAACTCTTCTAAGCAATGTAGCAACCACTACCACATGCGATCGGTTAGGTACGTACAGTACTCCGTTGCTCGTAACTTTGCCATATCATGTCGCTACGCTCTGCCACTCGTTTCTTCGATCGCACGCTAGAAGAATTCTAAAAATGTATTTGTATTAGTATGGTAGTTTTTTCGGATAATCCGAACATATCCGAATCCAAACAGACCACACACCCAATTAGTTCGGAATACCGGGGTCCTACTGTACTTCATAATCAGACAACGCTCATATTGCCATCAATGTTTGCGAACTGAAAAAGAAGTGAAGATCTTCGTTCATCCACTGAGGCGAAGTTGCAGTTGAAGCAACAGAAGTTGTCGTTCCCAGCTTTACGATTACTTGATTTCACTTAATTTTTTTGGTGTTTGTTCGGGCCCACATACAAAGTAGAATGTTACAAGCGCACATCTTATTTCATGCTTTGCCAGGACAGAATCTTTTCTGGATTGTGCTCCCTCACAGATAACAAAACGTCGCGCCAAGGATGTGTGTGGGCGCCATCTGCACCTCCCAGCGACGCCGCGTCACTTTTCGAGGAGTTTTGCGTATCTCATCATGCTCGCAACGGTTCCAACCATTCTTAACAGCCCGAACCGTTTAGAACAAATAAGAATACTCATCTGTGATACTAACCCTCTCCACGCGCCCTGTGCGCAGAAGTTCTGCGGCCTAACTGCTGTCAGAACAAAATTCAGTTCAGGTCGAATACAGCATACGAGCGCACGCTTATGCGTCTCTACCTTGATCTCCGTGAGGAAATATAAGTTTTGCCCACGTAAAATCTCTTTCAATGAAACGTTCAGCTTCATGTTTGTTTGATGTTCACGTCGAACATTAATCTGAAAATGAGCGTAATTTGAATACGCGAGTTAAGTTCAATTCTTTGAAGTGTATGTCTTCTAATGTACACTTGGTCAATCTCACGCCGAGGTTCAACGGTGGAAGATGTTTTAAGCGTAACTAAATGATCATATTTATGTGTTTATATCAGTGACTTATGTGGTAATAAATAAACGTGTTTTGTGCAATCACATCTACATTCAATTGAAGCCGGAAGCAGCCCCGATAACTAGAAATCCGTGAACTGTAAAAAGTGAGCCAAAAGGGTTACAGACTGACAAGCACGAACAACCAAAATAAAATACAGTCCACTAATTCATCCTTAGTGCAAAGCGGTCTGTACGATGTTGGTTATAAAGGATGCTTTTATAGTTTCGGCCGAGCAATTTATCGGTCTAGGCTGGGAACATGTTGCATATCGCACTTCTTTCCTGAAACCCAACTTCAAAGGTTAGACTCAAAGAAATTAATATTGTTAAAAGTGCAAACAAATTTACATATATTCCACAGTAAACTTATTTCTTACGCGATTCTGGATACATTTGTTATGACCTTTGTCAACATTTATCTTCTAAGTATCCTAATCTCTTTTGATAAGCAAAAGTGTTACGAATCTATTGAATTCAATGTTCCTACCATAGCGTATGAACACGTGAATGCCGCGATTATTTGAACGTCAATAAATTCAGCTGTACATTGCTACTCGCCAAACGTCGGTGTCCGTTGACCTCTCTCTTGAGATAAGAACACTAATTTCAAACTCAAAGAAATGTATTGTTCATGAAATTATAAATTCAGAATCAATCGGAAAATATTACCTTCTACGCTTCCGCGGATATCTTTTTCCTTACTACAGAAACACCGATTAATTTGCTGAAATACCTTCCCTAAGGTTTCCACAAACTTCCAATAAACTGAAGTCGCTAAAGTCGCTGGGTTTTAAAACCAAAATTTCACATTAATAATCCCGGCCTTCATTCAGGCGTCTATTCTCTCCCAACTCCATCCAGTCTCCCTCAACGAAAACCCGCGTCCATAGTAACCGAATTTTCACTTCGTATCAAAAATATCCGAAGAGCGAAGTTTCTAAAAATATTTTTTCTCCATTGGAGAAATCTCTTCGTGTCACACGGCCTGGCAAAATTGCGTAAAAATCAGTGTTAAGGTAGGATGTTAGTGAGAGAAAACAATTATTTCGAGGGCTAAGAAACAGTTTGGCGATAATCAAACATCTTATGATCTGCAGTAATCCCAAGTAATTATCGTTATAGAGCCTAAATGGATCTTAAGATACAAATTTGGTTCTGAAAAAAAATGAGCTTCATGCAAGATAATTTTGGTTTCAATCTTTGATTTGATTTATCTTTGAAAAACAGTAATTTTAAAAATTTTTGGATGTTCCTTTCCTACTTTTCTCTAATGTTCTTTTCCTACTTTTCTCTAATGGAATAAATAATAATCTGTTATTTTACATGCTGAATATCTATTGACAGTTCTCAAAATTGTAACTTGATTTCTTCTAACCTTTTACTAAATGATTTTTATCAATAAGCTTATCGTTTACTATTTATCAATGAACTGCAGCAACAGAGCAATAACGTAAGGAGCATCGAGGGGACAACATCATCCGAGAACGGAAAGAAAATTAAATATAATTTTCTACAAAATCAAGTCCTGCAAGAAGAGAATTTTTACCTTCTTCTGATTAGCCACTTCTTCTATCTAAAAGTGAGGCTTGATGAGCAAGTTCTAGCAGTCCAATTGTTTCCACTGTCTTATTGCTTTCGCCGTGCTTGTGACGGAGGCGGTGCTCACAATCATTCGGCGACTTGTATCATTGACTTCCAATTCGCCCACCGCATCCTTTCGATCCGCTCAATTCGTGGCCGGCTTGAACGCACGCCCGCCCGCTCCAATTGCTGAGCATCGTTGCAAGTGGCCGTCGTGGCAACGCTGAGCGGCATCCTCCTCTCCCACCGCAGCCGCAGCGCTGGCACGCCTCCCGCCGCAGGTGGGGCGGCAGCGGCGGCGGTGGCGGTGGCGGTGGCGGTGGCGGTGGCGGTGGCGGTGGCGGTGGCGGTGGCGGTGGCGGTGGCGGTGGCGGTGGTGGCGGCGGCGGCGGCGGCGGAGGCGACGGTGGCGGCGGCGGCGGCGGCGGCGGCGGCGGCGGCGGCGGTGGCGGTGGCGGCGGCGGCGGCGGTGGCGGCGGTGGCGGTAGGTGGCGGTGGTGGCGGTGGCGGCGCGGTGGCGGTGGCGGCGGCGGCGGCGGGGCGACGGCAGCGGCGGCGGTGGCGGCGGCGGTGGCGGTGGCGGTGGCGGTGGCGGTGGCGGCGGTGGTGGCGGTGGCGGTGGCGGCGGCGGCGGCGGGGCGACGGCGGCGGCGGTGGCGGCGGCGGTGGTGGTGGTGGTGGTGGTGGTGGCGGTGGCGGCGGCGGGCGGCGGCGGCGGCGGCGGCGGTGGCGGTGGCGGCGGCGGTGGCGGCGGCGGCGGAGGCGACGGCGGCGGCGGCGGCGGCGGTGGCGGTGGCGGTGGCGGTGGCGGTGGCGGTGGCGGGTGGTGGCGGTGGCGGTGGCGGCGGCGGCGGCGGTGGCGGTGGCGGCGGCGGCGGCGGGGGCGACGGCGGCGGCGGTGGCGGCGGCGGTGGCGGTGGCGGCGGTGGCGGTGGCGGCGGCGGCGGCGGGGTGACGGCGGCGGCGGTGGCGGCGGTGGCGGTGGCGGTGGCGGTGGCGGTGGCGGCGGCGGCGGCGGGGCGACGGCGGCGCGCGGTGGCGGCGGCGTGGCGGTGGCGGTGGCGGTGGCGGTGGCGGTGGCGGCGGTGGCGACGGCGGCGACGGCGGCGGCGGCGGTGGCGGAGGCGGCGGCGGCGGTGGCGTGGCGGCGGGCGGTGGCGGCGGTGGCGGTGGCGGCGGTGGCGGCGGCGGTGGCGGAGGCGGCGGTGGCGGCGGCGGCGGCGGTGGCGGCGTGCCGCGGCGGCGGCGGCGGTGGTGGCGGTGGTGGCGGTGGCGGTGGCGGTGGCGGTGGTGGTGGCAGGCGGCGGCGGCAGCACCACTACCATCACTGCCTCCTCATGGGCCAAACCGTGCCACACATGGCTCATGGAACAATATGGGGATTAAAAACTCCACGCTTTAAAATGTGCACCTATTTAGAAAAAGAATGACTCGCAGATTGTTTGTTTCCGTAGATTTCTGCCGTCAATTCCAGAAGAAAGCAGAAGCTGTACATTGAACAATGGGCCATTGAGAGCACACAATCCTCATCTCCATCTTCGCAAGGCCCATCCCCTACCTTCTTTAAGAGACTTCAGATAAAGTAATACGCAGGTGTCGTGCAGCGGTCGTGCATGTTTGTGGTACCATGGCAAGAAGAAAAAAGTAAAGAGAAAAACGAAAAGAAGAAAAAGAAAATGAAAAAAGATAAAAATAAAAGATAAGATAAAAAAAGAAAATAAAAGGATTAAAAGAAAACACACAAAGATTTCAAGGTTTTAGAAGATGGGCCAGTTCATTACAAGGGGAAAAGTGATGTTTCTAACTGAAGTCACTTTCAAGCTACCGAAATGATGGTGCACAAATCTTATGGATTAATGGAAAAACTTCACCTTTTTTTAAAGGTAAAATGTAATTTATAAAATATAAAATGTTATTAAAGGAAAAATAATTTTAATGCATGTCATAAATGCCAATAATATTTCAGCAAGTGGTATCCAGGTAACCCTAGCATTACTACGAAAATTCGCAGACGCACAGTGGCAAAAAAAGAAAAGAAAAATCGGCATTCACATTATTTATTTATGTTGAGTGAAGTAACACATCGAGACAACTATTCGAAGCAATTGCTGCCTGACATCGCAATGGGATCGCTTCGCCCCAGTGTGCGAGTGTGCGGAGGAGGCAGGGAGCCGCGAGCTGACCCACGGGGTCGCGCTGTAGGCGGCGCGGCGCGACGAGCCTCCGAGTTACGCCACGCAAGGCCTCCCCCCACCCCTCAGCCACTGCCGCCGCCGCCGGCACGGCCTCAATCCCGCTCTCCGTACGCCAGCCGCGTCACGTAGGCGGCGACCTCCCCCCCCATACAGTCATTATGATGTGCACCGCGCTGCCCCGACCCCCGCCCCGACCCCCGCCCCGCCCTGCCCCGCCCTTTTTTCTTCTCCCCTCCTTCCTCTATACCCGCCCCGCCTGCCCCTCCCTACTCCTCGCCCGCGCTGTCTTGGGTGGGTGCGGGTGCTCTTCCGCTCCGCTCATTAACGCGTGAGATGGACGTGCTCCGCGTCAGCCTTATGCGATTAGATTTAGATTTAATGGGAATTTCATTATCCCGAGGAGGAGACTACAAAAATAAATATTTATAAATAATTTCTCGCTGTATTTTTTAATGTCATTAACAATACATTTAAACTACGAGAGTGCATGGTTTTTGAATTTTCGTCAGTCGTATTCATTTTCGTTTTGGGGGCATTATAGAACTTATCAATTTTTTCCCATTCAGCAGGAGTTTTCGCTTTAATTTAATAGACAACTACTACCAACCTCTTGTTTCGAAGACTATTCATAAATGGAAGTAAAATTCAATCGTCCACAATGTTATTTGTTCTTGTTTATTCTTTGGAGATCCATATTAGAATAATATTTTGCGCAAGACGATGACTGTGAGGAGTAAATCGTTCACCAACTGTATTCTACTGTCATATTCCTGACTGCATGCGGACGACTAAATACGACAGGTCTGAAGTTATATTCCCTTGAAAAATGGTCAAATACGTTTAAAAAATGTGGCAACGAATGATCTAAAATCACAAAATGTAGTATTAGTGTTAGACGGAATTCTAACCCATTACCATTTAGAATACACCGTACTGGCAGTCATCCATGCTGTCATGATCTATCCACTTTAAATTGAACCAGGATTAAACATAATACTTGATTCTGCATTTCCCATGTCTTTATTTGTTTTCGTTAATTCTTTGCCGTTTCTGTGTCACAAACATCACGCCACCAATTTCAAAACTTTGGAAAAGGGGGACTATTTTTAACTATCTTTCAAAGTTAAACTGATATTTTGTTTAATCCCACTACATTTGAATGAAATTTGTACTTGCATTCTCATTTTCATTACAAAAGCTTCAGCATATTCAGGGCTAAAATCATGAAAATTTTTAAAAAGAATACAAAAACGGTTTATTCCCATTTCATAGGGACTCTTCAGTTTTGTTCAGCACGACACGTGTCATCTAAAGAACGACTTTCGCATTCACTAAAAGCGATTTAATCCTAGAAATCATCTGTGTTGTTTTGTCTTTTCGGAGTGGCGTAGGCACGTGTGAGAACGGGCCAGCTTCAGGACCTCCCACCCGTCCGCACGCAGTCCGCCCGCTTAGCAATATCCAATGGGCATATGCGACGCCTCGTAAAAGTCAAATTTCGAACGAGAAAAATGTATTACGCGCCGTGAAACACTCGTCGTCCCCCCATTGCGCTCCTCTTTTATTTTCTTGCGCGCGTCGGAGGCTCTGCCGTTAAAGTCCTCTCCAAAGCATCTGGGAACAATGGCGCCACTTTGCCGCAACCCCTCCAGCACGCAGCGAACGTTCCGCGCCACCCAGTGGGTGGATCCACCATCTTGCCACCCAAAGTTGCGATTCTTTCAAGCCATTAAACCCGGTTGATATAGTTTAGCCGAAACCATTAAAACCGTTTCAATACTGAAACCGAAACCGTTTATTTTAAACAAAAAGTGGAATCAGAGCCAAAAGAAGCCGATTTCGGTTTTTAAAAGTTCTTTATTATTTCGTGTAACTTTTACGTTGGTTTCACAAATCCAGAAAATATTTATAGAACAAACATTGAATGTTTTCAGAGAGCAGACATTTTGTTACTTATTTAGTTTAAATTACCGAGGTTTTTGTAGTGATCGAGAAAGCAATCGCCTATATCTTCAATGAATCGTTTTACAACGCTTATTAATTTAATTCCACATTACTTAATGAAATATTTTTAAAAAAATTAACTATTTCAGTTCATAAACCAAGCTGGACCAGCGGCGGCTCGTTATTACAATGCACAGTAGCAGAACCTCCAGATAATCGAAAAATATTTTATATGTTAGAAATACATATTCTCATTTTAATGACATTCAATATTCACTACATTGCAGTGTTATCGATGTATGTGAAATTATTTTGAAACCAAAGAGCGCCCAACTGGCGCACTCTCCAGCGTCCGGTGCCCTTCCAGATATTGCACCACGCTCTTGCCTCTATTACTGCGTTTACTGACTTTACTCTTTGGCCCCACGCTTCAACATGCGTTAATACGGGATCTTCGGTGACGCAACCAATAGATGGGGTTGGGGAGTCTTGCCAAGTGCTACGTGGTGTCCAGGAGAGAATCCCAATTTTCTGCCTTCATCTCACACTAGCTGTAACTCAATTTTATGAAGTTCGCGTGTTATTTAAAGTACAGAAGTTGTCAATTATTGACAGTACTGAATGCATTATTTATGATGATTGGAGAATTTGTTTTCATTCGATATTAGGATTATGGATTCAAAATGCACACTTGATGAAGTCTGTGTAAAGTAAGCCGTTCTGGTAGGAAGTTCCTTTCTGTCTTTCACGGTGGATGCACATTTCCTACTGCAGCAGCCTGCACTTACACTGCGTGCTGGTGGGAACACGAGCGTGTGCATGTATTATTACAAATTGTACCAGGGTAGTAAAAGTTTCGAAATATAATATTTTATTGGTGTAAAACGTGTCGAAACAATAGTGCTGGTTGCAATGTGATGGAGTCTATCACTTTATGTTCGAAACCAAATTCTTTTTTGTTTTATATGAATTATAATACCGTAAATTGTCTCAATGCAGAACTAATAGAAACATTTAAGTGCCAAGTGTAAATCAAAGCCAGCACAACGTGCGTGCGAGGTGTGTTTACCTGACACGGACAATACGCATAAAATTATGTAAGTAATGTTTCAATATAGATTTTCATTTACTTTAGTTTTATTTAATTTACTTGAATTCCTTACATTTTATTATATAGGAGTAATAGTGTTGTGATTTTTGGAAATCACATTTCCGTCATTCGATGGTCTGTTGGGGTTTCAGCCGCCACTGAGCTAGATCGGAAGTCGAAATGGTTTGTTACCAAAACATCTACAGATACGTTTTTATTAAATGAAACCAGAACGTTATTTCAAACAATTCAAATGTCTTGGTTTCTTCTTCACGTTCTGTTTTAGGTCAAATGTACTGAGAAGTACAGGGACAAGCAATTAACAAAGAGGTTTAAACACCCTTCGAACAAATCGCGCAAGTATACTTTCGTCAAAGACTTTTTTTAGGTTTAGTTGATGAACAACTCAGAACAAACAAGAAAAGGCGATGCGGTTTCTAATTTTAGTACAATAGTTTTAATGTCAATTTTGAACGATTTCTTGAACGATAATTAACAGTTGTATCCACAATAATCACTTCAGAAAAAATAATGGAGGAGAAAATCGAGCGCACGGATTCTGAAACAAATTGGATACCGGACATTGTCTTTGATCTAGTTGCGTTCGTTAAGACAAAAACCTGTTGTATTTTCAAATCAACTAGGCAATTTTATTGCTAGCAGCTTAGGCAGGCCGGCAGGACAAGTTCATCTCATCATTTGCTCGCTGTGTAATGAGAACCTAAGTGAAAAAAACGCAACAATCACCCGGAAAATCTAGAAGAAGAAAACAAAACAACTTTCTAATGTAAGAATATACACATTCCCAGCAAAAATAATATGTTCTGTAAGGACACTTTTGCGTTTCCACTACAAAATGTAGAACATCACTACTATTGGCCATGATACAATTGAAAACTTCGAAGATCATTATTTTCGCACTATTTGTATTCACGATACACCAAATAATTATTTGCTATTACTAATTATAACTGGTAGTGAGTATTCAAACATGGATATAGTTCTTTATAATATACTAGCTGACCCGGCGAACTCTGTTTCGCCTTAACAGCCGGTCCCATCTTTTTCTGGCGTCGCACTCACTGTGAGAAACTGTACTATCCTTGTTGCACTCGTGATAAAGCAATTGCAGGTTTGTGTTTTTCTCTCAAACAAAGAAGAATTTCAAAAAACGCTCTGATATTAAATAGATAATTAAAAAATCTATTACGTAGCAGAGCGTTTTTTAAAATTAATTTTTGTTTAAGAGAGAAATACAAAGCTGTAATCATAGGGACCGGCTGTTAAAGGCAATAAATAAGCAGATTTTGGAATTTATTAAGTTAAATTGTTTATTAGAAAATACAAATAAAAAAATTCGCTCGACGATTTTGCATTGCCAACCGAGCCGTTTCACGGGCTGCCTCACGTTGCTCTTGTGATTGAGAAGCACGAAGTCGAGACATACTAACGCGGCGCTCTTTACGTGCAATTTCTTGTTCTTCTTCAGTCCTTTCATTAGCAATGTTTTGTGTCCTTCTTGCATTACGGCTTTGTCGGGAAAGATTCGATCGTCTTGGTCGCGGCATTGTTAATTATACTTCACTTCACTTTTTAACACGCTTTTATTAGCTTCATTTGTATCTTTGCTTGATTGCTTGCTTGTTCTCCGCTGCAGAACGCTTCTGCACAGAAAACTTAGGCGAAAAGGCACGAAAACATACGAAAACGCGTGAAAACATGCGAAACCCCGCGAAATCACGCAAAAACGTGCGTTCTCACACAGGAACGCTGTCGAACGGGATAAACAGTATCCTATGTCCGTCTCCTGGCTCTAAGCTTCCTGCCCACCAATTTTCAGCCAAATCGGTACAGCCGTTCTTGAGTTATAAATAGTGTAACTAACACGACTTTCTTTTTATATATATATATATATATATATATATATATATATATATATATATATATATATATATATATATATAGATTAATACGGATACGACGTCACAGTCAATGAATGTTTTGGAGATAATGGAGATCCTTATTTTAGACAGCTCAAAATCAAGATCATTTAAAATAAATAATTACTCTTGCTTAAGACATTAACGAAATTTTAATTCAAATTTTAATGTGGTTTTATCAACGTTGAAAATTCGATTTTGAAAAGGTCATACAAAAATAAAGCAAGCATTTAAAGTTAAACGGTTGTAATATTAAAAAAAGCACTACAAACTCATGACAGATTAAAAATGATCCGTCTTGAAAAATACACCTGCATGAAATACCTATTATGTAAATATTGCAAATTGAGGATTTTTCCCATCGTGTATTGCAATTCGCTTCACTGTGTAAAACAGGAACCACGAGCTACGTGTTAATAAATCCTCCACAAAACAAAAAATGTGGAATACGAACGCGAAGTAAAAATAAATTTAATTTGCAGACAAAAAAAACATTTCGTCGATTTCTCTCCCAGAGAGCAGCCTTGGAGGGCTATTTCTATGTACTAATTACTCTCTTTCGGGAAAGAGCTGCACTTGGCAGTAGTACGGTATCCCGCAAGCAAATATTGAGTGAATAAAAGCGGCTGCTACGGAAGTTCAGGACATATATATGCATGTAGATGTATGGGTTGGAAAAAATGTGTGGAATTTAATAAACTCGTTGGGAAGGTTCTATTTTTTTATGAGCAAGACTCTACAAGCATACGCATACGTACACGCATACGCACACACATTCGTAAGCAAAAAAAGAAAAAAACAATAATGGGAACCAACCGGGTGCCCCACGAACTATGGGGCACCTCCCTAACTTCTAAGCGGTTTTCGATATGGAAGTGCAGTTTTCTCTCAACAAGGCGAAATGATGGGGCAAGTATAACGACGTAGATATATAGTTAGTAATATTTTTATTTTACATAAATTTTCTTATCTTTGATTGTTTAATGGAAATATGTTTATTTTTTGTCACTAGCAATGAATAGATATATCAACAGAAGAATACAATGATGCATCATTTGTTACGGTTTTGGCAGTAATTTGAGTATAAAATTAGACTTTGTAACAAGTGGTTTTAAATTAAAACGGACAATATTTCCTATCGTAGGTCTTCACGGCGAATCCAACAACCATTGGTCTTGACACGAAGGGCACAGGAACTATCAGAATGAGAATTACTTTCCATTGATTTATCAGAATTAAGCTTTTACTGAATGGAATTCCAAAGCATTCTTTTTTATGATCTATCCATTGCTAGTGAGAAAAATATACAGTTCCATTAGAAAAAACAAAGATGATTCAATTTTTTGAAAACTAAAAATATTGCACATAAGTCTCTAAAGTATATTATTTGCTCCATGATTCCGCATTGTTGAGCGAGACCTGCATTTCGATACTGAAAATAGTTTAGAAGTTATGATCGTGGTCCATAATTGGTGGGACACTCGGTATTTTTATTACTCGGCCCCTTAATTATTTCTTCTGTATTTACATCTGGATCAGCAGTACTAGCAGTTTCTTCCAAATGTTATTCCTTGCTGAATGAATTTGCACTTCGAAAGTTTCTGTAATGTTTGCAAATGTTTCAATTAGGACATTAAATTCTCAATACAGAATAAAACAGTTACTCAAGGTTATCAAATCCAAGGATCCTAGCTTGGGCACTCCCAACAAACTTATAACATTTTCTTCTTCAGAAAAAAATACATAGATTGCGATCAACTTCACGAAGAAATACTAGAAAGTAGCATTTCAAGATCAACGTAACAATCTTCGAATTCTAAGAATATGTATTGATGTTTGATGATTTGATTTAATTTGCCTTCAGATGCTTATCCCAGGTTCATATGATGTCACGCTAAGTATACAATAATAACGCTTTGTTAATAAGAACTGAAATAAGGCACATATTCATAAGTGACATTTATACATATTTAGCTGTTATAACACTACCGCCCGAGTCCTTGATCACTTCGCACGGCTAGTCAGCGACCCGGTGCAACGGCAGTGCCGCTACAAAGGCAAAACACTGCCTTACCTTAAGTTATGGAGTTGCCAGGGGATGAAAGAAAACGTACGCAGTTTAATTAAATTACAGGAAAAAAGAGAAAAAGTTAACTTTAATAAAGAATTTAATCGGCAAAATCGGAGAAGAAATTTTGAAACAATTTACTGAACTGCGGATGAGAAGAAATTACATGAAAAGAAATTACACGCTATTATATAACATCTCTGGTCTTTGTTCGTCTTACATCAATTAATTGATAATTTTCCGCAGAGAAGATTACGAAAGGAATACAGGTGAATACCCTTCAACATTGTACAGGTGGTCAACCATTTCCAGGAACAAATTTTCCTGTCTTTTCTCGCTTTTCAGAAGTATTTTAAAACATTATTCACTGATAATATTTGCAGAGTTTTTACATTATTTTTCAAAAATAGAACCCAAAAATCTAACACAGTGAAGTCACATTCTGATTTCACTGTGGTAATGTACAAATTAAAAAAAATTCAACAAATAAAAACTGAGCCACTATTTTTTGATGAACTAATTTTTCAAAGGAATAATATCTAGTTATATAATAGTCCTACAATTTTACCTGGTTTTTAACGATTCTTCTACTAATTTCCTGGAATTTATTAATTTTTTCCAGAACTATGAAATTCCCTGATTTTTCCTGATTTTCTATGTTTTCCAAGTGGCCACCCTGTTGTATTATTGAAATGATTGAAGGCGTTGTCATTGTCAACAATACTATTTATTTCAATAAGAGCAGCTTTCGATGGCTTAGCCATCATCATCAGTTTTCTGATGCAAGAAAAATATAAAATTAGAATTAACAGAGTTACATAATTTAAATTATAATAATTATTTTATATTATAAAGATATATAAGAATTATTTTATATTATAAAGATCTAACTCTCCGCCCCCTTCTTTCTTTCATTCCTTTCTTTTCTTTAATTCTTCTCCTTTCATTTCTTAAGATGTTTTTTAAATTATGTAACTCTGTTAATTCTAATTTTATATTTTTCTTGTATCAGAAAACTGATGATGATGGCTAAGCCATCGAAAGCTGCTCTTATTGAAATAAATAGTATTGTTGACAATGACAACGCCTTCAATCATTTCAATTGCGTAAATGTCAACTACAACTCACCACTAAACCAATACACCCTATTGTAGTTCCCGTCCAAGCTAGTAGACGTAGACCTCACGGCAGGGGGCGGCGAGATCAACGCGCTCAGGGCAGCGGCCTGCGTGGCTCAGCGAATGGCAGAAGAATGGCAGCGGCTACGTGTTGCACCTTTTTATCCGGGTAGCCGCGATAGCTCTCGATCCTAGTTCACTCTGGGCGCGCTTGGAAATGCGGTCGACGGCAGACGAAATTCAGCTGACTTCGCGTTCGCGACAACTCACGCTTTGCCCGTATAACGACCGACCGGTGGCTGACTCCCTCCATTACTGGTCACTCATTCACTTTACAATATACACGTCTAAATCTGGTCGGGTGTACCGACAAAATGATGGTTATCGTTAGAAGATGTCTCAAGTACTCCTTTTTGCTTCTTACGACATATTTTGGGTTGTAAAATTGAGATGGGATGTGGCTTGTTAGGCTTACGGAACGTAAAGAGATCACTCAATCGTAAAATTAAATTAACGCACGCCAGGGAATTTGTTAGGGATCTTCTCAGCCAATCACCTGATATTGATAGAATAAACACGAAAAAACTACTGATCAGGGCCCAACCGGCCGCTACAATTATCCTCCAGACAACGACTGAGTTCGACCTACTTCGAGCTAGTGTCAAAAATTGGTCACCGTAGGATGTCGAACCCTAGAACCTCCCCGTTGGAGACTCTGTTGCCCTGAGCTAGTGGTGTCAAGGTTTCCTACTGGTGGCAGTGGCACGTTCGTGGCACCGTGGCATACCACTAGCTTCTCAGCGCAACTAGCGACGAGAAAGGAAACTATCATTAGTAAACCCCCATTTTCTAACTGGGTGGGATAGCATGTAAAAAGAGAGGATATGCACAGAAAAATAAAAGGTAAAATATAAAAAAAAAACTAACAACAAACATTCTTAAATTCGTTTATATAAATCCCGCCTAATCGAATTTCTTTCGTAAAGCGTAAAACGTTCAGGGCTACGTTGACCACCTACTGCTCTCCTGTGGCGAGGTGATCAACTGCGTGAATGACGATTTCGCCGTGCTACCCGTGCCACGGGCTCCCGCTGGTGGCATCGACCTTGACATCACTGCCCTAAGCTATTTGGGCCAGTAGATAACAACGAAAGTGAAAATATCCGCTTCCAGGAAACGCAACGCGATGCCCTGACGAAGAAGCCGAGTGCGAGAGGAGATCTCAAAGTCCGCGAACTGTTCCGCGCACGGGCGCGGCTCACCCGCCTCCGCACCTGCTGCTCCGTGTTGACAAACTTTTCGAGGAAACGCAGACTGCAGATGAGTCAGGAGCTGCTGAGCGGCGTCGGCACAGGCTGGGGGACTACCCCCCTCCCCCCTGTCGCTGCAAGGGCCGGTCTGCCAAGGCCAACCAGCACAGCAGTCGCTCTGCCCCATTGCCAACCTCCTGGAGGCCGCACCCAACACTCTCCAAGCGGCACGATAGGTTGGTGCAAGTAATTAAACAAAAAATATATTCGTTGCTTTACTGATTACGTGACAGAACGTTGCCCCGGTATTTATTTATCATAATTTTCTATCACGCAGCCTCACTCGCGCAGCACGACCCGATCGCTGCGCCCTCTACGTCCGGTGAAAATGCCGCCTGGATGCATCGCGAGGCGCATCGATTCTAGTCACGGACATTTTTGGATGTAAACGAATTTGGGGTGGCAGTTTCGGATCGCGAAACCATTTTACCTCGGCTTCTCAAGAGTTCGTGTAAAAGTCTCTAAGGGTTCTAAAGTTTTTGGGGAACAAACATACACCTACATACACATCAATATTTTGTTTCTTAGAATTGGGGTTTTAAAGACCCTTCAATTCTGGGGTCATTGAAGCCCGTGAGTAGATGACAGTGATAAAGAAGTGAAGAGAGGAGAAGTGGTAAAATGGGAGACTGAGGAGACGGGAGACTTGCCACGATGATTTTAGGTTTTTGGTTGTAATTAAAATTGTGAAGAACTCAGAACGTTGATAACATTGTGAGAATAACTTCTTGGAACGCGACTTACGTTCAATTTAGGAAGCAATTCCCACTTTGACTAATTGCCCCATTCTTTTACTACCCCACGGTACTCATTCCTATTGTCCGAGAACTGCTTTCGAGACTTCATTCGACGTCTACGTTCTCTCTTAGTGCCGATGTTTTTCTTTATCACGGATGGGCCGTAAGAGGAAGAGAGCAGACCTTCGCCCGAGCCTAATGATCAAGACGGATCAGAATGAGAAAGGATCACGCACGGTCAAAACACGAGGCTGCGGTGGCATCCATCTGGAATCAATCCAAGGGCACTACGGGAAAGGCCAATGATGGCAATCTACAATTCCCAATCCGACCCACGTTCAATTTCCGACACCAATTCCCAACCAATCCACCATTCGACCGATTCGACTATTGAGTTGCTGTTGAAAAAAAGTCTGTCGCCTACTAGACTTAAAAGTAAGATTTGCCGCTCTCGGAACTTCAGATAACGATTTAAAACTTAAGGTCGTATTATGTAGAGGTAAAAAGCACTCGCTTCGACCATCCTCCCATTTCTCTGCAAGGCCCGGGAAAAAATGAAAAAGGCCATAAAATAAGTTGGTACCAGTAAAATAATTTAATCAAAACGTTTACTGCATTAAAAAGTTATTCTGTTAATAACGTTTTCTAGTATTGTTTTTTCGCAGCAGTCAAGGGGGAGAGGGAGAACCCCAACACGATTTTGTGCAAGGGAACCCGGCAGTTCCAAATTCGACGGATTTTTGCGTGGGGTGCGAAAGGGAGCCTCCTGAGGCCACGGAGCCCTCCGCGCTCCAGATCCACCCTGAGGGCGGGTGGGTGAGTGGGTGGGCGTAGGTGAGGTGAGGGGAGGGGAGGGGAGGGGAAGGGAGGGTGGAGGGGAGGGGAGGGGAGCGTCTCCCGGATCCGTGATTAGGCTCCGCGTCGCCTCGCGTGATATGGGGCGCAGCGATTTACGTAGGCTCTCGGCTCCCTGCGCACATCGCGCAGCTATGCGGATGTTTACTTTCGGCCTCTTTCGCTGCCTGCCGCCACGCCGTTCACTTGGCTGCATCCTTGCAAACCACTTGCACCTCCACCCTCCGCTCCCCTCTTCTCGCCTCCTCACCCACTCCATCACCACATCCCCACACACTCTCCTCCCCGTCCGACACATGCCATTCAATCCATTCGCACGAATCTCCTGGCTTGCGTTCTCCAGCCGCTCAATTCTCCCAAGCCTTTCCTCCACTCTACATCGCACACCCTCTCATCCACTCTACGCCCGCACTCCCTCTGCTCCCCATCCGGCCCCTACCGGGAGCGGTAGCTCAGTTCATCAATTGATGTCACTGCAGCGCCTCTGACTGGAGGTCCTAGGTTCCCACTCCCTACGGCGGCAGGATTTTCGACACTAGCTTTCCAACTAGGTCGAATTCAGTCGCTGTCTGGAGGAGAATTCTAGCTGCTCTGATCGGTAGTTTTCCGTGGTTTCTCCGATCAACACCAGGCGCATGCCGGAGCAGTACCCTAACAAACGGGCCACGGAGCGCGCGCGATCTTTCCTTCCTCTTCCTTGCCCTATCCTCTCCCCCTTACACACTAACATGCACTACACTACCACATATTCCGGGAGACCGATCGCGAGCTTAGAGCTTGTCCCGGCTGGAGCAGTGCCCCGCTGGTGGGAGAGTCCTGGTTAAGGGGAAACCCCACTAGCTGACGGTAGGTCGCAATCCAGCGGGAGAAGATCACTGCTCCCGAAAAAATGCACTACACTTACGGGACAAATGACCAAAGTATTTGACGCGCTCGGGAACACGAAAAAAATCAATCAAACCCATCCGGCCCCGATTTCGCAAATCTTCTCCCCTGTCCTCTCCACCAGCTCAATTTCCCCAACGCCCTCCCCCACCCACCCCAGCTCCGAAGGGTAGAGCCTGAGAGAGACGGACCGGGGTGAAGGGAGGCGGGGAGACCTTTGAGTCATATGCGAAGCGACCTGGAGCGACGAGGGGGCAAATCAGTGCTCGACGTGAAGATGAATCCGAGCAACGGGTCACTAGAATTCCCTTCCAGACCCGACTTCGCAATACGCTGTCCAAAATCAACCGCCGGGTCCCCGCCTCGTAAACTGCAGGTCTAACAGCGCGGGCCGGGCAGGACGCAATGCCACCACACGAACTGTGTGTCCGTGAGCGCGCAATGCGAAACATTAAACACATATTTATATCCGGGGAGGGGGAACGGGTGTTCTAAATCTCGCGGCTGAATGCCAAATGTGTCCCGACGGGCGCCGAGGGCGGAGGAACCGGGGCTATTCGCTGGGGCCGGACGAGGTCGCGTGGCCCCGCCAGAGCCAGCGCCCGGGACGAGTCTTCGCCTCCGCAGAGCGGGCGCCGCGAACGAGTCTCCTTTGAAAGGAAAAAGGCCGGGAGAAAGGAGGCCAGGGGTCATCACATGGGATAAAAATAACAAAACACGATCACATTTCAAAACAAACTATAAATATATACTAACTTTGGTAATGGCTTAAAATTGTGAGAGAACCGTCGCACCCACAGAAGCTGTGAAGTGTCTCATTTGATTCGTTATTAACTCATTATTTTTTAGTAATATTAAAAATTCTATGGAGATTTAATTTTATGTCTGAACATCTTAATATTCAGTTTGCATATCGCTTGAATGCCTCTTGATAACGTTGTCTCTTGTTCTCTAATCTACGCGTAAATACTCCGTGATCCGGTTTATTTGAATCGGCGGAACAGCAGTGGTTGAAACAGCATTGTCTTAAATTGTGATGTGCAATCGCTCATGTGACTAATTTAGCAAACCAATTCTTAAATATTAACAATTGATTACAAAAGTCCTTTTTATAAAAGTGAAAAGCAGTAACGTTATCATTGGTACTTATCGCACTCTTAATTTCAATATGCCGACGCAATTCCCTGCAACTTTGATACATTTGAATGACAGCTAATGTAGAGCGTTATCTCCGATATCAAATACACTAAGTAAATCTGCGATGTCTCACAATCTGGTAGAACCCTGAAATAGGATACAGAAAGTATTACTGCGTAGCGTTGAAGCCTGTGATGCTTATTGCAAAATGTAAATCAATGTTACGCTCAGTCTGATAAAACTTTCGTATCGACGACCTATTTCCAAAAAGCAACAACACAAAAATTGTATGTTTCGTAATATTGCCGTTTTAAAATGTAATATCGCTCTGAGAAGGTTTGTTTACATGATTTATTCCGTTCCTCCCACGTAAAATGATATCAAAATACGCAGGATTTGCTCACCCGAATGTGAAAGAGGTCTATAAATCAAAATAAATTTGAAAGTTCATACGCATTTAATTTGAAATAATGATCATATTAACAATAAAAATAATAAAATAATAAAAATAATAAAATAATAATAATAATAAAATAATAATAATAATAAAATAATAATAATAATAAAATAATAATAATAATAATAATAATAATAATAATAATAATAATAATGAACCGCTTGAGCAAATCCCTGAATTTTTATTTTCAGAAAACGCACTTGTTTGCTTATGCATGGTAAATGTAACTACTCCTTCCCAGGTATCACATTACTTTAATTTTGCGATAACATAAAGGCAAAAAAAACAATTACCAGGTGTCCTTGGGCTTGTCTCTCCTAGGGAGGTTTCGTGCGGGTTCACGTCATCATCCGACGATGTGGCACTGTTCTCACTGAAAGAACTGCTGAAGGCAGAACGCAGTGTGCATCCGCATTTTCTAAATTGCTTCTTAGAATCCTCTGACCCGCGAAATAAAATTTTATATGAGCTTCGTAAGACTAACAAAAATTATGAGGTAATAGATATCATTTCAAGGTAACTGTACATATAAACATTCACTGAAATATATTCAACTTTTTCCACGACTGTCGAAAAAACACTTAAGTTTCTGATGTCGTTTCCGTGTTTCAAAAATATATTCAAGGTTTCTGAAACATTTGGAAATGGTAATTTTTGAAGCATGTTTACGTACTGTAGGCGCAACGGTTTGGGACATTACAAGCTTACGCGTTTGCTACTTCCAATCATCACACATTCGTGATGACTGAGCGTTGAGTAGAAGAGAGTATTTAAAGTGCTCTGTCGAGATACTTCCATCACCGAGTGTTCAAAGGGCTCTTATACATACATCATGTCAAAAATGTGTTATCGCTTCAAGGAGAGAACGAGCATGTACTTTTGCAAATCATTCGTGTCATCCATTTACCGAAAAGATGTTTAAATCACTTAGAGTATGATTCATTCACACCAATTTTTACGAAACGGGTACGATAAAGGATTATATTTGATTGATTTTGATGATTTTTGTTGTTTTTATTAATGACTACAGACGATGTGAATGAATTGAAATGTTAAAAGAGTCATATAAGCGAAGTTATTAATTCATAGCTGGAAATGTAAATCTTTTGATGTACTTACAAATTAAGAATAGTTTTGAATATCGTGTTCATTTAAGAGAACAGATTAATTTAGATAATCAAGGCGTGTCTATACCTTACAGTAAAGGAGCTAGGATGGTTGTCGGTTTCAATAAATTCAAAACAAAATTACTTACTTCAACACATTTAATCTAATACCATAAATAGATGGATTGATCGTGCTACTCGTAATAAGGGATTGGGATTTTTGGGACATTGGGATTCTTGTTATTCAATTCAGTGATTCTGTTGCATTTGCTACTACCAAATATTCTTCAGCTCTCTGCAGTTATACTATCTTTAGTCCTTTTCTTCTTCCTTTGCTTCTCATTCATCAATCTCTCTTTTCGGTGAATATAAATATAAAGTATCCTCCAAAATTAAAATATCGGTTTCAAATTGACGGGACCGGGACATCAGCCAGATCGGTTGAGGAATTTCAATTTAGGAGAAAATCGGCTGAACGGTTTAGCCGATAGCATTGTTCACAGACGGACGGACGGACTGACGTTTTGCCATCGTTCGATTTTTCGGTATCAAGCACACACAAAACATGGATTGTGGCTACATGACGTGTTAGATATTTTTTTCTCAATTTAGCAACTGGATTTATCCACTCCTTCGTTACCAGGGCCACGAATTAAGAATTTACTGCCGAAAATTCGCCCTTTTCTCGCACAACCTTACATAATAATCTCTCTACTCCGTAGCGAGAAAGTAAAAAGCGAACTTGAAAAACCAATACAGCACGAAGTCGAAATTCGAAATCCGCCGGCCGACAAGAGTATCCCCCTTCACGACTTCGCTGGGACGCAACACGACGCCTGCCCGTCTCCCGAGCCGTTGCTCGGTTCGGACGCGGTCTGACAGGGTCACCGCCGCCCCGCCCCCCTGCGTCATTCGCGACCCCGCGCTCGCTTTAATGTCCTGGTTTCAGGCGGCACCAGCACGCCCGTGACATCTTTACGGCGCACGCGGCCCGCTAAAGAAGAGGCCCCCGCCATTTCATTTGTTTTCTGTCCCCCCACGAAAAAAAAATGGCGTCACCGGCTTTGAGTCCCGCTCGCTTTTTGTGCCCCCCGCCCGGTGTCCCAACCGCCGCCGCGGCGCGCCGCTTGGCAGCGACGCTGCTCCGCGCTAGCGGGGTCGCGCATAAACACCCCACCCCACGGTGCGACGCAGCGAAAATCTTGAAGCGTCAGCGGCTCGAGTTGCAGTTAGGATTTCGTCATGGTCAAGCACCGCCTCGCACGGCACGGAGGCGCGAAAGACAACCGTCTCGCGTTCCTTCGTTTAATTTAATGTGCTGCTACTGTCGAGGCTACGATTCAAAGCGTTGCGAAGAACTACGCTACACAGTCACGCACGTTCTCGAACTGGGCGTTTAAAAGTTTCTAATGCTTCAGGTGTGTGCTCGATAGCGGTTCTGGTGGCGATTAAATTGAAATTCCTTGAAATTGAAGATCGAACAGTTTTGCTACTTCTTATAGCAAAAACAATGCTCATATAACCACCGTTTGGCGCTCTGAAGCGCTCTACGATAGTAGAATAATTTCGCTAAATAACAATGGTTTAGCAATAAAAGTTGCTATCAGAGGGGCCCAACATTGACTCTGCGCGCATGGACACGACAATGGGCGAGCGCTATGCGCAGAAAATTACATTGGGCATTAGAGGTATTTAATGTTTCGGTAAGTAGACATCGGATGTTTAGGCACTAAAAAATCGTCTTTTAGGCGCCTAAAAAGGCACTGAAAAAGTCAAGAATAAGGAGAAAAAAGGCACTGTCATAAGTTACATACACAATAAAATGAAAAAATTGTAATTTTGGTCTATATTATTTTGTAAAACGAAACCAGCTTGTATATTTTAATGTAAAACTAGATTTACATATTTACAACTCTTCTACGTTTTAATCTTAATAGTTTCCATTAACCATATTTACATATTACCAGTAACTTTTCAAGGATCACAATTTCAAATTTGCGACGACTGGAAAACAAAATCAGTTTGAATGCGGAGAAGGATATCTGAACGATGTGACTGGCATATATATTTAGCAGTCCATCACTAGCAACACTGAAACCTTCTAGGAATTTATATTAATTTCCGCTTAAAATTTCGCTTTCCTCAGTGTATTGTCAATCGTCCTTGTTCTCAGATCCTGGCTGATATTTATGAAATAGGGAAATGGGGAAAAATCAGTTGGTATACTTTCAGGAATTCTCTCGTAATTTTAAATTTGAAGACGTGAATTGAATGTTTCGTAATGAATGATCAAGTTGGACCATCGCTGATTTTCCTATGTCTTAGCATTGTACATAAATATAATAAATAAAAGGCAAAAAAGGCCTAAAAAAGATATTTATGCAAAAAAATAGGCATTTATGCTAAAATAAATAAAAATAAGCATTATAAAACTTCGTCATATGTCATCATTTGTCATGATTCGTGGACATATATTATCAGCCTTTAAATAAGTTCTCTAGAAAAAAATAGGCATTTCCCTAAACATCCTATGTCTGGTGATAAGCCAAGAACCCTGGGTTTAGTTTTAATGATAGAATCGACATCCAACGGCATTGTTTGCAAAATCGGAAGTTAAAGAATACGCGTTGTTAGGACAACCGATCAACAAAGTTTAATATTCCATGCTTGGTGTCATAACGCTGAGCAGATGGACACGGCCCCGAACACATGATATGCAGAAGGTGTGAAGAGGGCATTGGAAGCGAGGCTCTTGGGATTATTCCCTAGAAAATTATCGAAGCGAACGCACGTAAGCGGTTTGTGAGGTGCGAACGGATTTTCAGTATAGGCTGGGTATTGTGTAAATTACAGTAAGGCGGGAATTTATGATTGGTTTAAGGTTTGAGAACTTGCTATTATTCAAGTAGTATTAAATTGTAATTGGAATTTTTATTAATGTAGTAGTTGGAGTTTCAGAAAAACAGACTCCGTGTTTCGAGGGGATTCCGTACATTACGGTAGCTTCGTAGAATGAGAATTTTCAATAAGTAGCTGAATATAGTCAGTCGCAAGTAGGTGTTTCATACGAAACACAGATAGGGAAAGTCGCGACCGCGTATTACTTTTGTGGGAAGTATTAAGTCCTAGTAATAGCAAATAGTTGAGGACATTTGGAACATTTTTAATTTAGGCAAGAACGCAAGGACTGATGTAACAGGGATTCCATGAACAAAAGTCTGCTAGTCAGTCGAAAAGCCGTCTGTCAAGATATAAGCTTACGAACTATAAAGAAACCCGTACGGTGTTTTAACGTTCTACATCAAAAAGTTATTCTCATGAGATAGAAAGAAATTGTAATATAATATAAGAATAAATGTTAAATTGTGATTGTTGAAAAAGGCTGATAATTTATATTAGTTGCCATCAATCTAATAATTGGTTTCAATCAATAGAACTCCCAGGAATCGAGATTCTGTGTAGAATTACACGTCCACATGCAACAGGTAGTATTATGTTGTATGTCGAATCCATGATTAAGTTCAAAGGAAATTTAATAATCCAGTGTTAAAAATTCCACATTAAATATTCCAAACATGAATCGTATGAGTAACAAAATTAGAAACTACTTTGATATACGTCATCCGCTCTAAGTATAATGTGTTTTCCTTGACAGAAGTTTGTCCCCACGAAGCGGAGGCGAGCTTGATACCCCTGCCTCCGAACGTCAACAAAAAAGAGGTCGAACGCTACCAAACGCCGTCATAGCCGCAGGTTGCGCAGATACAGGAAACAGGCAGCCGCTTTTACGAGGCACTCCGCTCTTTTAATTTAGAGAAGAGGAGCGCGACGCGCCCGCAGGTTTAGAGCGAAATAAAGTTCACTTCATCGCCAACCGAAAGTGGTCGGCCGCAACTCCCAAGGCACACAGTAAAAATTCCCTCCAAGATTTCTCCGGGAGGCAGCTCTCCCGTTTGACCGGATGCATGCGAACCGAGCGTGGCGCTGTCTCAGCCAGACGGTCTACTGGCGTCCTGCGAGGTGAGAATGAGGAGGGGGCGCGCGCGCGCGTGTGTGTGTGTGTGTGTGTGTGTGTGTGTGTATGTGTGTGTGTGTGTGTGTGTGTGCGCGCGTGCGCGCGAGCGATTGATTGATTGATTGATTGATTGATCGTGTTTCCGGGCGCGTCAACTGCTTTGGTCATTAGTCCCGTTAGTGTAGTGCATGTTTTATTCTCGGGAGATGGCGGTGATCTTCCCCCGGTGGATGCCGAGATCCGGGGCCGACCTACCGTCGGCTAGGTGGGTTTCCCCCAAACCAGGACTCTCCCACCAGCGGGGCACCGCCCCAGCCGGGATAAGCTCTAAGCTCCCGACCGGTCTCCCGGAATATGTGGTAGTGTAGTGCATGTTAGTGTAAGTGTGCGTGTAAGGGGAGACGATTGGACGAGGAAGAGGAAGGAGAGATCGCGCGCGGTCCGTGGCCCGTTTAGTAGGGTACTGCTTCGGCATTCGCCTGGTGTTGATCGGAGAAACCACGGAAAACTACCGGTCATAGCAGCCGGCCGCTAGAATTCTCCTCCAGATAGTGACTTAATTCGACCTAGCTGACAAGCTAGAGTCGAAAATCCTGCCGCCGTCAGGACTCGAATGTGTGTGCGAACAATCGCGTATGTTTTGTCTCTCCAGCACCGGCTTATGTGGCTCAGGGAATCAACTGATGTCGCTACAGTGCCTCCGATCAACACCAGACGAATGCCGAAGCGGTACCCGAGCAAACGAACAACAGCGCGTGCCATATTTTTCTCCTCTTCGGTGCCCTATCCTCATCCCTTACTTACACACAACTTATATGCATTACACTACCACACAAGCCCGGAAACCTGTAGGGGTCTTAGGGCTTATCCGGCTGGGGCGGTTGTCCACTACTGAGAGATATTGATTGGGGAAAAAAACCCCATGCCGACGGATACGTCTGCGCCGGACCATTCAGCGGGGAAAGATCACCGCCATCTCCCGCGACAAAAACAAACTATACTTATGGAACTAATGACCTTTCCAGTTGACGGGCTCAGAATAACTAATCTATCAACATCTCATCAGAATACTTCTTCAGAGTAAATTGGAGTATGTAATGTATGACCGCTTTTCAAGCAAAGGAGTTTAAATACTTAACAGAGGTACGTACTGAACTTCTCTTAGTCAACTCTTCATATACGCGGGCTTTGCCACGAGATATCGTACTAGAAACATGCTCCGATCACCAACCTCCCGGAACTCCCACTCCCCCACATGCATCACGGGACACACCGGGGCAGACATGCCATAGTCCGACGCGAGGCCCTCCATTCGCTTAAAAGGGCACATGCAATTATGTTCGTCAGCAAAACTGGAGAAACGTTAAGATTAATACGATCTACAACTTTTCTGGTGGCTGATTTTGTTGAGCGAGTATGTGTGTGTGTGTGTGTGTGTGTGTGTGTGTGTGAGAGAGAGAGAGAGAGAGAGAGAGAGAGAGAGAGAGAGAGAGGGCGTCCATGGGTTCTCAAAGAGCCGCCGATGCCGCTGCTACTTAGAGCCTATTTCTCCTCTCGGCGCAGGCCCCGGATCAAGAGTTCACGTGCAGGAGCAAGTTCCTATGATTTGTAATCACAATCCTCTTCACGTCGCACCCGCACTTATCTTTACTGTAATTTTATATAAATTTTCGCACATTGAATGACATAATTTGTAGAAAAATAATTTCTTAACTTCTACATTACATACTAGGGATGTATCTGAATTTATGTCAAATCATTTCTGAATTCGAAAATAAATCAGTATGCGTTTGCCTGTGTTTCGACCGTTTATAAGGAACTCATTAATAACACATGACGGAGATAAAATATGAGAAATTGTCCTCAAATTACGCTTGCAACATTATTCGTAAATTACATAGTTTTTAGGTGTTGCCAGGAATATCGTCAGGAAATTATGTAGAATTAGAATTAGAATTAGTATCAAGCACAACTCTCAGAAATTTACAACCCTAATTTAGTTGTAAAGCTAAGTATGTAATGACATTAGATTATTTATATGTATTTCATTTTCATCCTATGTTCACGTTTGGCTGTGAAACGTAATTACCACCAAAAAGGGCATTCAAGATAAAAATAAACTTATGTAGAAGTAAATCACGAAGTATATCTTGATCTCTTATATGAGCTTCGACGATGTGTGCAATAAAGAATTTTCTGCATAGCGAGATCTTGACATTCCGGAGCAATTTTTCCTAATCTGTTTGCAGAGTTTGATACGTTCGGATGAAAATAATTGCATAAACATTTAATTTATCGAAATAAACAACAACAGACGGATGTGAAAAAGCCAGGAAATTAATTGCTAAAGGTGAGTCTTGTCAATTAAAATAACTATGTGGAGTTACGTTGACAATTTCTTCTATGAGTTACGATAGTATTGGACATGTACTATAACTTCAGCAATCAACTACAGCAAGCACCTGTACTGTAAGTTTCTTTTATTGTTGAAGTTCTGTTCGTCCTTGTAACGAGAGGAGTTCCAAGATATGTGAATTAATCCGCCGTTTTCAATGTCCTGAAATGTGTAGCGAGGGTATTTTTGTAACATTTTTAATATACGAGCCTGAAACGAAAGTGGGCTATGGTACGAATAGTACAATGTGGCTTAGACTAGTTAATAATTGACAAACATTAAAACCATCTGTCAATACTGAAGTTGTACTTTTATTATGCGACACCCACAACGAATAATGGCGCTTAGACCACTTTAGAATGTACAGATGCTCACCTGTTTTAATCAAATTTACCATAACCTGGATTTTAGCCAAAACGTTTCATAGACCATTTTAGTTCAGAGCAGGTCATAAGTTCTCTGACTCACCTTATCTTTGGAAGGTCCGCTGCAAACAGTGCCTGGTCCATCCTTGCTGCGTAAGAACTTCGCCACAACCTGGATCTGGAACAAAAGCCATCGAGCACTTCTTTAAATCACCTGCGCATCATAACACGAAAATCTGAAATTCAAAGAATACAAAGATTTCGACACATTCAGCAAATGATTAAGCATTTTGCATGGCACTAGTTTTTTTTTTATTTTAATTTTAAACTGTGTTTCTGGAGTTGCTAACGCATAGTCTCTAGCAATACAGTATCTTTTATGAGATGTACTGTCCGTTCCACTTTTCTTGTGAAGTTAACAAATGAAAATTTTCCTACACCCGTTTTGTCTTATTATTACAAGACATACTACAAGATTTAATTACTATAAAATTAGAAAACACAACCTCATAATTTAAGTTAATGAGATTGTTCAACTGGCATTCACATTATTGATTACAATTCATGATTGATTGAAGTTTTAAGTCTATTAGACTGGAGTTTCTGAACAAATATCTTCCGAATTTTGCTATAAGTGTTCTTTTCGTAAACTTGAAATTAATGAAACACTGTGCATTTATTTCCAATGAGGAAGAATAATACCTTACCAAATTATTCGAATAGTTTTCTTGTACATTACACTAATGTGAATTCTCGGTATAAGCGTGTCCATGAGATTAGTTGTTTTTCTGAAGAAAACAAATTGAGGGAGAATAGGGCTATTATTACTTTTGATTTTCTACAAATCCGAAGTTTTTGTACATAACAACGAAAAGTAAGATAATATTGTAACACTATTCGAATGGAAAAATAATGCATCAATATTATCCTCCTTGTTTCGAACAACGAGAATGAAGAACACTTGAAACTTCTCAATCAAACCTGAAGACATCCCCTTGTTATTTATAAAAAAGTATCAAAAGCAAATGATAGAACTATTATTTCAAGGATTAAACAGCATTTGCTGAATATTTCCGCCAACATATAACTGAAGATTGACACCACCTTATTTTCTCCATTCTTTCCGCATGCTTGACTGTTCCTGATTCACTCCTGAGCTATAAGCCTGGCTGAGACAATTTTAATATTTTTACAAAACTTATGAAGCATAAAACATGATTCATGATTATTAAATAAGAGAAGATGAAGTAAAGTTAATAATGACGAAACGTGCAATAAAATCATTTATTTCAGATTATCGTTTAATCAGTATCATTACTGCTCTTCTATGAGATATGGTAAACATTTATGTCGAAAATTTCAAAACATCAAAATGTGGCTTTCGGAATATTGTAAGGAAATGAATTTCAGTGCAACATGGAAATTTCCGGGAAAAGAAATTCAGCCGTTTTTGACAAAATCTGATACAAACGTTTTCGAAAAAACGCGCTATTTTCAATGCTCTTATGCTGAACATTTTTCAAACTAAATAAACAACAACTATCTTTAAAGATCATTGAAATCTTTTATGCTACCAAAGGTATTAAACTTCATAATACTCGTACATCTGTGAAATAATTTTATATACTCAAGGCAGTTACAAAAAAGGTTTAATTTTTGAAAAGTGTTTTAATCAAAATTACGTTTGTATTATATGAATAAATTTGCAGCCAACTTTGAGAAATATCAAAAAATACCCAAAGACTTTATGAAGCTCCTAATTATTAAGAATTCTTTTCAAATTCGCAGGGTTTCTAACAGGGCCAAATCTCTCACGTAATATTCACTTGGAAAAACACTATGAATACACGCTTAGACGGTCATACGTGCCGAAAACCAATTTTTCCTGTACAACGACCTACAAATCGCGGATCCTTACTACATGACATTTCAGAAAGTTCAGTAATCCAACAATGTCCACGAATTCGCTATTCGCGATTTTCGAACATTCGCGATTAGAGAAATGCTAAACTTTCGCAATTTCAACATTGTCGAGAACGTCATTTGTTCCTCCTTCAATTTTATTAAAAGTAAACAAATTTCATTTCTTCAACAGCTTCAATTGCGAACCCAACTTGACAGACATCGGAGCTCAAATCATCACGTTCTGCAAAAATTTCAAATATGAATTTCATTTCATAATAATAGAATAACATACGATAAACAGAAAAGACATTCAGGATCAATGCAACTTTCACGATAATTACCTCAAAGACGAGGAGATTCAGGAAATCATTAGCGAAAACCACTTTCGAAATGAAGGAACGGAAGAAATTGCGTCCTCGGGAAACGTCAATGTCAAAACTGTTGGTGACATAAAACTTAAACAAGCTCTGATGGAAAGATACGAATATGGAAAGAACTTGGAAATTTAAAACAAACAGAAGCAGCAGATCTTCCACATTATGAATTTTTAAGATAAACAAGAGGTCGATTAAACAAACTAAACTAGTGATTCTCGAACAGCTCATACTTCTTCGCATTATTTGTAATTTTTAAAATTTTCGAAAATCCAGGGAGTTCAATGAAAATCAGGTTTAGAAGTTTTTATGACACCTTCGCACTGTCCGACAAAAAGAAAATGAATTTGTAGCCGTTTCTGAGAATATCCTGTATTCAAAATTGCTTTTATTGTACACAAAATTTCGCGAAAACTTCTCATATTTTGAAAAAACTTGGTCATGATCTTATGAAAAGATGTATTTTTGAAGAACAGATGTTTTTCAAATAAAAATGTCTATCTTCAATATTGTCGATGGAAGACGACAAAAAATTTTTAACTTTTCTATATTGAAAGATTCAGAGAGTTAAACAAAAATCGGATCTGCGCCATTTTTATAAAGGGATTTTCCTCTATCTGAGAAATAAGTAAAAGAAAAGAAATGGAGTCATTTTGGAGAAAATTTTGAAACTGGATTGGGACTTTATGTACCCCCAAAAATCTAAATATCCGTATTAAATTAATGACATCAGCCGTGACATTAGCCAGAACTATCCGGGAATACGTTTTGAAAAAATTCTCCTTGCCTCTAAGTTTTAAAAAAAAATTTATTTAAGGTCGGTTTTCAACTTATCGGTCATGTAGTGATTACTGTAACTTTTAACTTTGGGGAAATGATGGGGGAACAAGCCTCTAACGTTGTTCACAGACTTTTCGCCGTAAACCAATTTTTAGACATGAAGAACCCACAAACGTGAATTGCGCTAACGTAACGTGTCAGAGGAAGTAATTTGCATTTACAAGCAACAATTGTCCACTTTTTCGGTTTCAGGGACTAACAAAACGAGTTTTCTGTCGAAAAATCACCACTTTTTGATGCAGCATTACACTACTTTATACTCCGCAAGTAGTAAGCAAGAACGATATTATAAAAGAAATGTTTCGGAACTGTGGATAGTTTAAGTAGTGATAATTGCACTTGCATATGAATACATATACATTTTTTGTTATCGTTTTCAGCAAAAACAAAATGTAAGTGTATTTTAAGATGTTTCAACTGCCCGAATCGTAGAGTTCCTTGATGCTAAAAAGATATAAAATTAACATAATGAGGAAATAAAAATAAAGCATCAGTTGAATAAACTAAAAATACCGAATTTACTTTTTTGATCGAAAAATAAAAATAAAATAAAATAATCAAAAGATAATACTTTTCAAGTCATGTTAAATTTAACTTGCTGAAATATTTTTTTAAACTACAAGCTGAAAAACATTGAGCAATAATTTGTGATTCGATTGCTGAAATCGATAAAAAATATCTTAAATATGGATATTTCAATGCACAAATTCTTCTTCCCCCCTCACTTCCTGTGGCGGATGCAGGGGGAGGGCCATGCCCTCCCAAAGACCTACAGTTTTCGTTTTTTACCTACTTACATTTGGCAAAGTTGATTTGAATATTTATTTATGTTAGAATTAAGTAATTATTGAAAAAATAATATTTATAGTATCAAATATACACTACAAAAATAATATACATTATAATAACAAATGTTTATTATTTAAAAATCTATGATGGCCCCCTCCAAAATGATCGCCCCTGCACTTCCTTCTTTTGCTGCCCATCGCAATCCACCGCGCGGAACGAGTTTTCTTGAACGAAGACGAATTAGTGCGACAGGAGCGGCTCTTGAACGTAAACAAATATCATACCACCTCCATCAGCCACGTGTAGCAAATGACGTCACCCGTTGCAGTGTCGCTTTTGCAGACTTCTACTGTTCATCATTACAAAACGTCAGCTTGGGGCGTGCACGTGTAAAAAACTGCGCTACGCAATAATTATTTATATAGTCTAGTAAGTAATAATTTATGAACAAATTATAGACGCACTTTATAATACTATATTACGATTAAAAGGACTATTTTAGTGATTTGAATCTTGAAATGAAGTAGGCCCTATCGAGAATTGCTTGGAAGCAGTTAATTAGATACAAAATTAAAATTGTAGGAAATTCTTTTTTTCTGTATCAAATATTAATACCTATTTTTACATCTGCAGTAAAACATACAAAAAATTAATTATAATAAAAACTTTCTCACTTCGTAAAGAGGAAAATGTGTTAATATTACGTATCGTCAAATATTACCTTTTCGGTCTCGCGCTTCTTGAATTTTGCGTGACAAATATTCACAACTCCTCGACCCTGAAAACGATTCCCGCTGCCGAAATGAACTAAGGAAATCGTAGAAGTGAACATCATATTGCCCTGAGATCTCAATTCTGCTCACATTTCAAGCGGTCAAATCCTCCAAGCACAAGAGGAAAATAGTCTAACTCCTGCAGCTCGCTCCTAGGCCCCTTCCTTGCACAAAATCGGAGTCGGTGCACTCACGGAGACATAATGTAACGATAGAGCGGAAGGCTCGTAATATCTTTACTGTGATGCCAGTTTCTAGTTTGTCAGCCACATCTATCATATTTAATGGGTTGGTGATTAGGATGTTATGATTTTAATTCTTCTGGAGAAATGGTGGAATGAGAGTCAGAGGAACTAGGTGAACATGTAAAAACCTCTCGCCACAAACTGCACGTTGAATGTCCGAGATATGAACCTCAGAACCTGGAGGAGGACGAAGAACGACGTGACCACGGCCACAGGTACCCCCCCCCCCCGGCGTGGGAGGCACATGAAAAAGTGGAAGCATCGTCGAATAGACTACTATAATAAGCTTCCACGGAGCCCCGTCTTGGTGGTGTCACCATGGCCTCCACCGCTGCAATACCCACAGCCATCCCCACCATCTCCATCACCATCGCCTCCTGCACTGCCGCAGTCACCATCGGCGTGTCGACTGCTACCTCGTCCTCTGTCGCAGCAGTGTCCGTAATGAATGCCTCCCTCTCGATCATCGTATCCTCTTTGTACTTCTTTTGTTCGAATCCTTATTTTACTCCTCCTCCGCAGCTGCAGTCACCATTACTGCCGTCTCCGCTGCCATCACCATCAACTCCATCAACACCACTCCAACACATACCACCGCATCTACGACTATACTTTCTCCGTTGTAGCGGCGTCCATAAGGAATGCCACCTTCACCATCTTCACCTTCTCCGCCCCCTCCCTCATCAGGGCGTCCGCAGTTTGAAAATGGCCGATCCATATCCGTGCTATTTCCGATACCCGATACCTCGACAAAAAATTATTGTACCTCTCTGAAATCATATCTGAGTTACAGTAGCAGTGACGAGGAATCGTACCCTTCAACGTACTGCTGATTGCACGTCCATCTCGGTAATTTTTTAAATGGTTTATTGTACAATTTTCTTGCCACGATGATTGGTTGCAGTTTTCAAAGGAGCGGAGGGCTTTTTCGGGAAAAGAACAAGTCATCCTGAATGAGGAAAACTGCAGGTCTCGTATAAGGTGTCCAGCCAGTAACCGAATCCCATTAACAAACAGCCAACCCCTTCGGTGTCATCAGCGTCTCCATCGCCTCCACTCACCATCGTTTCCGCAGCCACAACCGCCTGCAACTCTACAGCGCGCGCTCTTCCCTCCTCCTCCTCCTCCTCCTCCCCCTCCTCCACTGTCGTCCTCACCGCCATGACTGCAGAGTCCACGAAAGGTCCGGAAATTTCTGTTCCACGGCACACTCCGTCCGTCCTCTCTCCACACCTCTTCCCATTCTCGTCCTCCCACTTTTTTTTTGTTTTCCTTCTCTCTACTTCTCCTCCTCCTCCCGGACAGCGTCGTTTTGTACAACTGCCTCCCCACCAGTCACGTTCGCAGCCCATTACGTAACCCGGCTTTAAAAGTCCCGGCAGAGCAACCGGCCGCCCGGTCGGTCGAGGCGAGGAGCGGGGAGCGGGGAGGGGACGCGGTGATGCGCGGCGCGGAGGCCGGGCACGCCGGCGCGGGGCGGGGAGGGGCGGGGAGGGGTAACCTTGACATTGAACAAGACGCGGCGCGGGCGGGCGAAGGGGCGAGCGGGCGAGCGGACGCCCGTGCCAAGAGCAACGCGGCCCACGGTGCCCGGCGCGGCGCTCGCCGCCCAACAGCCATCAGACAGGCCCAATGAAGACAAACTGCGCCAAACGACCGCGCGAGCACAAAGCAGGAATCGCGCGGCTGCCAGCTCCGGCACAAAACGCTCACAATTGCCACCGAGATAGGCGCTGCAACTGCGGAAAGAACAATAAATTAGTTTTCCTATGCCGCTACAACTCAATTGAACCTTGGGCACATCCGCGCTGCTGCAGATTTTCACGATTATGCAGACGGGCCTTCGCGGGATGGAGAATCACTCGATTTACTGCGGTTTTTACAGAGCTGCGTTTGAAGTAAATCAGCTATTACGGTGTCATCCAATCGGAAGGTTGAACGCCACCATTATGACGTCATTGTAGAACGTGTAAGGTCCCGATTGGATGGCACGGTAACAGCTGATCAAATGACTAAGGCAGAAACGGAAAAATCACGAGCGAGTTTGGACGTAATGGGGAATGAAGGGTTGTACTATGTCCATAGCTTCGTGTTCGACGCTGCTCCAATGACCATCTGGAAAAGTTCATATGAAATTTTGGAAAAGACCAATCAGAGGAGCCGGACGCGTCCGATGGAGTCGAAAACTCATCAGCGGGGAATCGATCCATGAACCTCCTGTTCCACGTTGTTTTAATTTCGGAGTCGCAAATGCATAGTATAATTTTAGCGTCTGCGTATATTAGAAATATCATGTGTTGGTACTACATATTTTGTTCAATAAATCAGAGCTCAGCCGATTAGGATAATAGTGTATGGTGCACATCTTGTAAAAGAGTCAGATAAGAAGCCCTGGCAAGGCTGTAACCAGGATTGTCCAATGAAGATGGAGTTCCCGAGAAACCAACCAGAATCGAGGATCCTAAGGCACAGTGATAAAATCTCTTACTCGCATCATATTGTATACGAAATCTTTTCACACACCCAAGAGGTTTTTATTTACGGATTTTTATTTTCGATTTTGATCATTTTGAACCATATTAGAAATGATTTTCATAACACCGTCTCTCAGATATACAGTATGATGTCCTCACACATGGCGAGTATAGTGTAGGCCTGTAAGAGAGCGAAATTACAGTACTCTCCTAGGTTACAACTAAGGTTATTAACCTAAGAAGTGATTTATAAGAGATGTAAGACCTAAGAAGTGATTATAATAAGGGAGTTAACGAGCATATTTACCCAAGGAAGGATGTTCTCTCCCCGCGATTTCCGCTACCTGGTTATTCTTTATTGTGATACGAGAGCCTCATCCTTATGGGCATGCCCGGAATAAATGATCTAATGGTTTTAAGATGTAATGTAAATAATGCAGCAGCAATAGAGGATTAAAGGCAGGAAAACGGAAAAATTCCGATAAAAGCTGCCGCGAACCGCCTTTGTACATCACAAATTCCACAAGTGTCGACTAAATATTGAAACCCGGTCCCAGCCGTGGAAGGGGAGGGGATTGACCATTAGGCTACAGGACATTCCAGATGGTTACTCGGGTATTTGAATTGTACCTTCTGCCCATGCGCGGCAAGCCGCCTGATTACATCTAGATTTTAATATCAAGGGGAATTTTTCTCGCCCTCAAATCGGGCACCTCAAGATTTAAATTTCCCGCCAGGACTTGTAAGTAAGGAACTACGATACAAGGCCGCAGGCCGAATTACGCCTACTTCTCGGATAGGTTAATTGACGATTTATTATAATCAGCTTTCTTTTTACAAACATTTTTCTTTCTTCGCTTCGTTTTATAATTCCCAGCCGCCACCACGTCGCTTTCATCAATCGCTCCTCTGAACGCGCGGTGGGCAGAGGGCGTCCCGCGAGAAAACACTTGTCATTGCACACCTGCATCCACTAAACCCCTAATGGCGGCAATCCACGGAAGTTCCAGTGCTACACACGAATGACGCAAGGCAAATGGCATTTCATGCGGATACGAGGAAGCAGGAAGGAGGGATAGTGCTTAGAGATGGAGACGCTTATACGAGGCTATTATGGTAATAGTAGACACAGTTGGCGTTCCCTAATTGTTTGCAAGGTCAAGATGACCTCTAGTCTTGTGCTTTTTTCCCGAGCCGTAATTGCGACAGATGTTTCACTTTTTTAGTATGATGTCTTATACTGACTAGTGGACCCAGCAATGCTCCGCCTTTGCAGTGTATTACACATCCATCACACACAACTGGTCCCGTGATTGTCAATCACGTTTTATGCACCGTGCAAAAATTCTAATCGATGAAAGGCTTTCTCGCAAATATGGGTGGGTGTGTTGTATGTCCTGGTTGGGATATGGTTGTCAAACTATTGTTAAAACGTTCTCCCTCAAATTTGGGCATGTGTTTGCTATGAAACTATTTTGGAAAAAGAGTTTCATGGAATACAGATATGCAGGGGCAGAATCCTTATGCGCAGTGAAAATAAGCCTTAAACGAATAAATCATCAACAACGTCCCCATATGTCGTTTTAATTCAAACCATTCTTTGAACACTTCGATTACTAATAAGAACAAAGTGTGGAATTTCCAGCGAAATAGGTCGAGTAGCTTTTTGCATCTGTGTGCGGCACATATATGCAAATTCCCTTTTATTTATGTATAAATACCTGTAGATGCAGAGAGTCGTATGCGCTAGATGACAATAGTATCAGATATTTATATTTCCAACGTAATAAACACTATTTTATATGATGGCAACAAACTACCAGAAAAATCTACATTTCAAAGCTGCCAATTTATATATACTGTAGTACGGTACGAACTTCATTAATGTGGATATACGTACTTACATTTGCACAACACTCAACTCACTGTATCCCACAATCACGAACGAAATCGTACATTCTTCATCAAAAGCAGTTCACTAGAGAGTAATTCCTCTCAACACTTTCGATACAGAATGCAAGACCCCCCGAGAACTTGGACTTCTCGTGTGTAATGAGTTCGTCGTACCCAAGGAAAAGAGTTGAGGTGTCGCCTGAAAAGTTGATCAAGCTCAAAGGCTAACAGCAGCAGCAGTGATTTTAAGCAATTTGAAAACGGCAACTATCAAACTTGCTTTGGTATTATTCTACGTAAATTTTGGTACTACTCAAAAAATGCAATAATTTAATTGATTAATTGATGCGTTGATCGATATGGTAGTTGCCGACAATATCTCTAATATGTCAATGAATGTAATTTTCAATTAATGTCATTTTCCGTTGATTGGGCAAATAATGGTAGATACTGCGCATTTTTACTTTCTCGCCTTACGAATATTTTATTTGTATCTTAAAGATTTCTACTTGCACAACAAAGCACTTGCATGATACGAAGAATTTTCCTGTATGGTAATGAAATATACAAATGAACGATATATTATCTTCAAATGACTTCCTCATTACTTCACTGACATTACGTCACTCTTCTATTTCAAGAGCTTTTTAAAGGCGTAATCTTCCGAGCAGGCGATTTATATTTATGAGACATGTTGATCTTTTCGAGTTCGAAAATTTATTTGGAAACTTCTAGGAATAGACAGTGTCATAATTTCTCGTACGATAGAGACACTGTGGCATTGGAAATTTTTTCTAGTTAAGATTTGATCTCAGTTGTTAAAGTAAATTTTATTGCAGGTCACTTCGCGGGCAAGTGTTATTCAACGCATTTGAACTCAGCTTTTCCTTAAATGCATTTTAGTATCAAAAATGTCCCCGTTCCGCCCTGCACTTCCTCACCCCGCCAGACCACGCTCCTCTCTTCGCCAAATCTCTCCCAATTACGCCACGCACCACGCCACGAGTAGTATTTAACGACAATGGCCGATAGCACAAACAACAAACACGGTCAGTTACTATAATCATGGGATATCGGTTCGGTTTAAAAACATTAACTGCGTCTTACATATGCTGTTTATCGACCTAAAGACTTTAATAAGTGTAAGTGTAATTATTTTTAGTGAAGTGAGTTTTGAATTTTTTACTTTGAAGTTTCTCTTTAATTATTATTTTAAATTTTCTTTACAGCGAGGTATTTTTTTACTAGAGTGGATAGACATTGTAACCTAGCAAGCTTAGGACTATTGCTTGAAAATGCGAGGGTACAAGCACTGGAGTCCTCAAAAAATCAATAATACATTTTTTAAGAATTGAGAATGGGAGAATAAATTTTGTTTTCGAGTAAGGATTGTTGCATGAATTAGGTACAGGAAAATCTTGGGCTTTTCTTTTATGTAGGTTTAAACTTATCTTTGGGGGATCTTCACTGGATTCTTCTAAGATACTTGAACGTTTTTCATTTGAAAATACACGTTGCTGGCGAGGACGATAGGGAATTAAATAATTTGTTCGACATGTGTTTAATATCTTGTTTAACTGTGAGATCAAAATCTGTGCAATTGTTTGTTGGAAACGTAACATGGTGCCCTTACGGCAGTGCGAAGGATTTCAGTCTGCAAGGTTTGGAGAGCTATTCGTACGGACGGAGTAACTTCACCCGATACAGGGCATGTACAACAAAAAGAGCGCAATGGGCATGCCGTATTTTTCAAAAACTTCTGTTTAAAAGGTCTTTCGACTGTGGATGTGACATCGTCGATATTTCCAAAACTTCGGTGTTTTCATAAAAGCATCCCAAATTCAATCCAAAAATTTGGTCTTCAAATCAAAGTGACCGAGGGTGAAAAATAAATAAAATTCAGCTTTCATTAACAAAGAAGCCCATATTATTTTTGAATTATCGAATCTGAAAATTAAAGTATTGATTAATATCTAGATAATTTTTGATTTTGATAAATGTCAATTAAAATTAAGAAGCGAGACCACTTTCAAAAATAAATTCCCCCCCCACACATTTATGATTGATTGATTGTTTTTTTTTCTGGTTTCCGGGCGCGTCAACTGCTTGGGTCATTAGTTCCGTTAGTGAAGTGCATGTTTTTCTCGGGAGATGGCGGTGATCTTCCCCCGCTGGCGAGATCCGGCGCTGACCTACCGTCGGCTAGTGGGATTCCCCCTAACCAGGACTCTCCCACCAGAGGGGGTCCGCCCCACCCGGGACAAGCTCCAAGCTCCCGACCGGTCTCCCGGAATATGTGGCAGTGTAATGTATGTTGGTGTAAGTGTGTGTGTAAGAGGAGAGGAGAGGACAAGGAAGAAGAAGGACAGATCGCGCGCGGACCGTGGCCCGTTTCGTAGGGTACTGCTCCGGCATTCACCTGGTGTTGATCGGAGAAACCGCGTAAAACTACCGATCAGAGCAGCCGGCCGCTAGAATTCACGTCCAGAAACAGCGACTGAATTCGACCTAGCTGAAAAGCTAGTGTCGGAAATCCTGCCGCCGTGGGGAGTGGGAACCTAGGACCTCCCGTTCAGAGGCGCTGCAATGACATCAGTTGGTGCACTGAGCTACCGCTCCCGGTCACACACATGAATTTCAATGGTTCCATATACATTTTTCAAAACATCCACGCTTAATAACATCGTTGGTTTTGAACCAACGTTTTACCAATATGGATGTTTCGTTGCCGATGTTGCATCCCCACTTTTGACTAGCAGGTGGCAGCCTCTCGTTGGCGGTGGTGGCTGTCGCGAGGAGCCATCGCGGGCGCGGGCGCGAGCGCGGGGCGTAGAGCCCCGCGGTAGACGCCCCACTGCCCCTCCCCCGCCCGCCCGCCCGCCCGCGGAGACGACGAGCAACGCGGAGCGGAGCGGCGCGGCGCGGCGGTGTTGCCACATGCCTCTCCGCCCGCCTCCATGATAGCGCCTCCGAAGCGAGGGGATATTTGCTCTTCGCGTTATCTTCTCGAATTTCTCTGCAGCGGCGTTGCCTTCCAAGTCGACTCCCTTTGCCTTCCCCCCAAGCTGAGAACATGCGTCTTCTTCCGTTTGGGGGGCGTTCCTCGTATTTTTCTAATCGAATTCTCCGAAGTTTTGTAATCTAACCTCGGATTTCGCTCGCACATTACATTCGGTCGTTGTGCGATTTTTAGAAATCAGTTTGTGTTGTTTTCTTTTCCCTTTTCTCTTTCTTACTTAATTTACAAAAATTATTTATTACTTCACATTCCGAGGTTACGATATTCCCAGTTCCTCCGTTTAGCACCCACCTCATATTTTTCATACTGTGTATTACATTTTAGTGTAATGATGAACAGAAGTGTTGAATTCCTTTTTTACAATACTGGCATTTTCCACTATTTAAGAATGTATTATTAAAAGACTTTAAATCAACAGATGATTTGGTGATAGTGGCGTCATAAAGATTTCGTTGAGATTTCTTCTATTTATTGGGGCAAATACTATTCATCGATTATGTAATTCTAGGTAATTGTAATGTAATCTTCCATGTAATTCCAGGCTTGAATATAATACTTCACAACGCTGCATGGAAGCCCAAGACATTACAGGCTGAGAGATAGCCGTCATCTGGATTGGAGATACTGTCATCGGAATTTCTATTATTGCATTTTTATTATTTCTATTATTGCAACAGGGCTTTCGTCTCCTCAATGGCTGGTGTTACTTTATTTGCGGTTCGCAGACGACTTCAATAGGGAAGATAGAATAAATATTTGATCCAATTGTCAAGGGAAGTATTTCTGACAAAAACATCACTATTTCTGCGTCAAAATCGCCATTTCAATCACTTAACGGGAACCAGAAATATTTTGACATTTTTCGTTATGATCAGGTACAGGCTGATTTTTTTTTATACGAAAGTATTTCTTCATTAAGCCCAAGAAAGTTGGAACTCATAAGTCATAGATGACGGGGTGTATCGGAGAAATTTAATATGTTCTTCAATATCACTATTTGAAAAATTATCTCTCTTTCTTACAGGACAACCAGGCGTTCTTGTCGGAGAGCGATAAGTAACACTGTGTGAACTGGCCGCATTTTCCCCCCGCGCGGATAACTTGAAATTTGAAACCGCAAACGGATAATACAATCGGAAAATTGCAAGGCAGCTACAAAAAACCATCACATTATCTCCTTGAAAATGATCATTTATAAAATATATGAAAAATTATAATTTTATTTTCAAGAAACACACTCACACACTTCTTTCATATTTGTTTTAAAAATATTTTAAGGGTTGTGGGGTTGAATAATTTCTTTCACTTTTGAATGTCATTTACATTAATGTTTTGCGGCTTTTTGCGCAAAAATTATCAAAATCCTCCTGTCGCATAGAACGTCAGACATGGACACGTATTGGACACGTATTTCATGTCCAAGCGAATTTGGTTATTATTTTACAAATGAATACAGATTCATATTAGATTGGGAATGCCTGAACGTATTTTAGCTTTATATCTTACATCAGCCTATTACTCTGACTGAAGAACTGGAATAGTATCATATTTTCCCCCTTCTTTCTTTCAGAAATATTTTCTCAAAACTGCACTCGTGAAAAATATACGATGCATTCAATAGGTAAACAGTCTTTTTTCAGAAATTTTAACATGGTCTTTTCAAATCGTGAACGGGAATGGAGTTAAAATGATTTACACTTCTAGTTCTTCCCTCTGGGTTCACATCCCACTATATATTTTACATTCAGCGCTAGAAGGGAGTCTTCCCGAAATCGTACGATCGTTGAGAGAGGTAGCATCTCGGCAAGGACGGGCGTAGTGTAGGTTGAGGACCAAAGGAGAGCGCGCATCAAAATACCAAAATACCAAATACCTCTTGCACCTACCAGAAACAGGTCAGAAGAATGCCCGGAAACGAACGATCTTAGCAACAGACGCTGGAACTCTAATCTGGGATGGCGTCGTCTGAACCAGCAGCTTAGGCAAAAATCAGCCACTGTCAGGTCTCCAACCTAGAACCTCACGGTCTAAATGGCGATCGAATCATTTATGCTAAAAGCTACATAGTCAAAAGACAACACGGAAATTTGACTAAAAATCTTTATTGTTGCAGTTTTAAGGCTTTTAAAGATAGTAATAATTTAACTGTGGTTCTGGAATTTTTTAGAAAAACTTTGTTTTCTTTTGAGTAAGTTTTGAACACGCTCTCAAGTTTCAGAAATTGTTAAAAGTACCTGAAAAGAAGTGATACCAATAAAGTCCTTTGACTCCTTTCCTTGATGCCGATAAGCTTTCCTCGGCCACTAGGAATCCCTCCCCAGGTAGAAGTACAGCTTTAGACGACTCTGAAATCATTTTCTCTACATGTCCTCTAATGCTAATTTATCATAACATTCCTTTTTGTAGATAGAATGAATGCACTTTTGCATGGCTATTAAATACGCGAGTACAGAACTTCCGGGCTCCAGTAATTATGCATAGATTTGACTATATACTCGGAGCACTGCAGTCCTGAACTCCGTCGTCCTTTACGAGGGAAAGGGGTTCTCCCGGACCCTGGCGACACATACTGGCCACGCTTCGGCAGCTCAAGCAGTCGCCGCAGCCGCGGCCGCTGGCTACTCTTCAACAAGCGCCGATCGCTTGAATGAGCATTTGGCACGCCTCTGATAGCGATCACGTGACTCACGGTGCCCGACCGCGGAACACGTGTGGCCCAGCTGGGCTGGAACCTGACCTGCGGACGTGGTAACATTCCGCAGTTGACTCGAGTTGAACTGTGATAGATCCTGGAAGTGGTCTTGGGGCCGACGAGACCTTTGCGTGACCGCAGTCAGAGCAACATCTTCCTCCTCTCACCTTGCACCGCCTCTCCTCCTCCATCTGTTCCCCTCCACCTCCTCTCCTCCAACTCCTCCCCCTCACCTCCTCTCCTCCAACTCTCCCCTCATCCTCTCCCTCAAATCTCCACCCCTCACCTCCTCTCCTCCCTCCCCTGTCTCCCCTTCACCTCCTCTCCCCTCACCACCTTCCTCAACTCTCCTCCAACTCTCCCTCACCACCTTTCCTCCAACTCTCCCCCTCACCTCCTTTCCTCCAACTCTCCCTCCCCTCACTTCCTCTCTCCTCTCCTCCAACTCTCTCCTCAACTCTCCCCTTCACCTCCTCTCCTCTACCTCCCCCTTCACCTCCTCTCCTCTCTCCTCCAACACTCCCCCTCACCTCCTCTCCGCTAACTCTCCCCCCTCACCTCCTCTCCTCCAAGTCTCACTCTCACTTCTTTTCCCATTTTACCTCCTCTTCCATCTCATCACCTCTTCCTGCTCTCCCACCTTATCAACTTCACTTTTTCTACTCACCCTCTCCTCCTTTTCCATGACCTCCTCCTCAACTACCTCTACCGCAGCATCATCCATCCTAGCTCCAACGGCCTCCACTCCTCCCTCGTCCATCACCTTCGCGTCCGCGGCTCCGGTCGGCCTGAAGCCTCCCACGTTTCCACTCGCTACGATTATCCCTCGCGAAGCGCTGGCGCTTCACCTATCAGCACGTGGGAACCTAGGAGAACTGACTTCACACTAGAAACGTGTGAACCCGAAAATAAAATATGCACAACGTCAGCTTCAAATCAGGAACGTGGATTTTCAGCCTCGCAGTTCACGTACGAGGAATGCAGGCCTTCAATCGAGACGAGGGGTATTTGAAACTATGATTCCTACATACTACGAACGAGTAAAACCACTAGAGAGGAAGGGTCTTCTTGCATGTGCGGAGCCAGGTACGTGCTTAGAGGGCAGGAAGGAGCGGGGAGCTAAACCACCACTCGAAATTTACAAAATCCACTTTATGTTGAGTGGTCAGTTACGTGTGCTATGTCTATCAAGATTCAAATTAAACTAATTTCCCATTTACACTCTAAAATACCACTTAACTAAAACCCGACAAAAGTAAATATGTAAATGTTATTTGAGGGGAACACGTTGTACCTTGTGCTTCAATGAAAGTCGTGTGTCTTGCACGTCACGGATTGCATCCGTTATCCATCTAACGCTTTGTACGAATGTCTTAATGGTAACATGTTAACTAAAGGATTTGAACATATACTCAGTGCTGGGCTCTACACCTACTCATGTCACTATTATTACACTTTACGTCGTTAGACGTTTCCAGAGAATCATACCCTACAAAGCGTCCACTTGTGCTAAGACTGCGAAAAAACGCTGCTCGGAAAAGCGAGAGCTGACGTGTCCTCAGGTGACTTTCCACTGAGAGATAACCTTGAAGGAAGATCAAATGAATAACATCTAAAAGTATCAAACGAAAATTGAAGTAATGGGCAGGCCACTGCCAGTTTCATGAAAGAGATGCGTGAAACGCACATGCAGAGTGCAATTTGGCCAACGTGGAGGCGTGCAAACGGAAGTTCTAATAAATAAATTAATAATAAAGGTGTTCCCTATTTACATGTGTGTTTTTATAATTTTTTTTACACTTTACCCACGTTCAATTACAATTGAGCTGAACTGTATCGAATAGGTTTGTCTCGTATGTTCTAGGACGCTCGATTTGCCACCTTTGTTTAATTCTTCATTGTGACATTTTGTGGACATCCATTCTACAAACTCTCGTCATTCTGTAAATCAATTTTTTTCTCAATGTTTGTAATATTTCTGTACTTTAATTTGTTGTTCTTTTGTTAAGATAAGGTAAAACTTAAAGAAATTATTTAAATATTCTAAGAGTGTTTTATAAAATGTTTTCGAGATACTTTTCGTTTCTGAAGTGTTTAACTCGGCATTATGACGTTGAGACTGCGCCTTATACTTTTATGTAAATAAGTTGTACAATAAAGTTCTTCTTCTTCTTCTTCTTCTTCTTCTTCATCATCACTAATATAATTTATGATGAGTTGGCCTAATTTTTTTACGTAATTAAGTTGCAGAATGAAGTTCTTCATCATCATTACTATTATAATTTATGGTGACTTAGAACAACATAAGGAGTGTGTTAAGGATATGTATCGAGCCACGAATCGTTGTCAGAATGTAAAATTAACTTTGTCTAAAGAAATACGATCAATATAACCTTTTCTAATACTGTTTTATAATGCTTTTAGAACTCCTAACACTTCAGGAGGGAACTACGAATGTTGGTGTGACGTATTCCTGGCACCTTGAATTTGGGTCTCGTGAGAGAGGCGCAGACGATGACATACTGGTTTCCTCGTCTTGAACCTTAGAACCTACCACCACCAAGTGGTGTAATCGCTAATGAGAAACAGGGAAAACGAGAGGAAACCGGCCGCCAACACGCCACCTCCGCCATAAATTCTTCCCCTGATACCTAGAGGTGGAGGGCTACGGCGCCGCCTAACATTTTCCTTACAGAGGTGGGAGGCCACTGAAAGCTTACTTTGAAGAACGATGGTATGATTTTAATCTCGTGTGCGACTGGAAAGAGAATTTTCTTTAACGAGATTTCCCGTCCTCGCAATGGTTGCATCAATCAACGGATTTTGATGACAAATCAACCAAGCTGCGTATTTCCAAGGTAATAAAAGAAAATTAATATTACTTTTTACTGATACGTTATAGCTTGTTATTACCCTCGATAAGGAGCTCGATATTCACTGCATAACTTAACTGGATCGAAAGGATTGTGGTTGCGAGGGAAATATGAAAACAGTTGAATGATGCTACGAGTACTCTTATTGAGGAAATTATGAGACAGGATTATGAAAGGGAATTACAGCAGGGAAATATGAAAAGACAACCCGGGTGGAGTTAACATCTAGCTAATAAGTAAATAAGTCAATCTGAGTCATTAAATTACATAAACAATAAAATCATATATGTCACGAGCGTTAACTAGTACTAATGATCTTCGACAACAAAAATGCCGCCTTATAATGACTTTAGAGCATAAATAACTAATCTACCTTGGCCACCTTCCTATCCGTTGGGGCATTTCGAAAAGGGGTAACGTTTTTGGCGCAATAAACGTATGCATGTAAGTGTAAGGGGTTCTTTATTCCTCTCCACAATCTGATCCGTTAGATTTCATTTGCAAGGTTTCTTTGAATTGATTTTGATCTCACGAAATGTACTGCAAACAGACACATAATTCCAAACTCAGTGCTAAGCTGTATTAATTGATTTCAATATTTTAGCAACTTATTGGAAAGTATGAATGATTTTCACGTGCGAGAGGAGGTACCGATTTCACGATTGATTCTGTACTGTAAACGTGACCCATACGGCGAAAATTACTACCCGCAATTATTTTAACATTTCGAAGATTTATAGAACACTTAATTACAATTACAATACCTAAGCATTGAAAATATGTGGAATGAATGAATGACTGAATGATTATGAAGTGAAAGGCACGGAGAATGAGAGAACCACAAAAATATGTCGGAAACACACTTTGTCTATTACAGTTTCCACAAGAAATTAAAAGTTAGGGCACTGACCTCAACGGCCTTGGTCACCTAATATCAATCAGATATTCAGGTCTTTCACGTTTTCTATTTCAAGATTATATTATGTATTTCAAAAAATTAAACTGCGACTTGATGAAATCGATAAGAAAACTTTCAAATATTTCATGTGCCCAAGGCAGATTTTCACTGTTCGTAGTGTTCTCTAGTTTTCTTTTTCGATTAATTTCATTTTTTAAATTTTATTTTACAGAATATGTTACCCCGGGGAGCGGGTGCCCTGCCGTCAGCTACCCGACTGCCGCCGGCCGTCTCCAGGTCGCGCGCGGCGCGGGGCCTATGGCGATGCGGCCCAGAGGAGGAGCCCGAGTGTGTGTGTGTGTGTGTGTGTGTGTGTGTGTGTGTGTGTGTGTGTGTATGGCAGGGGCGTGGCCGCGTTACGTCAGACGCCCTGCCCCGAGTCAAGTGGCACGATAAGCGACGTCTCTTCGCTTCTCCTTCCCGCCCCCCACCCCTTCCCGCGCCACGCCACGCCGAGGCCAACGCGCCCACGGCCTCGCGCATACAGACCTAAAGAAGCTCTCGCCACAAGGCTACTCTGGGAAGCTGAGCAAGTGGAGAAAAACACAGCGACTTTTCTGATATGGTGAACGACTAATGGGCTTCGTGGAGCCCAGCGAACGTCAATTTTGACAGGTTGTGAAAGTGCTGAGCATCCTTAAAGACCGCATTGCCCTGTGGAATGTATTATTCCGCCAACCGGATTGGTTAAGCGCCAGCTGGTGATGGATTCAATGACTGCTGACTCGGAGGGCAGAAAACAATTTCCCGAGTGATTTCGTTTGTTTCGATAGCCTCACTAAATATAATGAACGAATTGATAGAAATCAAGACAAGAATCCAGACCAATTATATGAATTACTTGCTTGTGAAATTGAAAGTGACGCCGTGCGCGTTGAATTAAGTGGACAGCCCTCAATCGCCAGATATAAAAGAAAAGGCTTCTTACTTTCTTCACGATTTCGATTCATTGATTAGTGTTTCTGGGTGCGTCAACTGTTAAGGTCATTGGTACCGTTAGTGTAGTGCATGTTATTCCCTCGTCAGATGGCGGGGATATACCCCCACTGTTTTGCGAGATCTGGTACCGACATAAACGAAAGCTTACTGGGTTTTTCTCCCCAGCTAAGTAACTCTCGCCAGCGCGGGGCCCCGCCCTAGCCAGGACAAGCTCTAGGGTCGTATTTATGAAGCTCTGCCAGCAGAGCTCTTAGGGGCTTGCTAGGAGGACAAGGGGCGACTGGAATTGGCTGGGGGCCGTTCATTGGCTGGGGGCCGTTCTCAAAACCGAGGGGCCTGGCAGCCTGCTAGTCTGGCAGGCCCCTGGCTGAGGTTTACAAGGGGTTTAGGTTTACTTGAGGTTTACAAGGCTGAGGTTTACTTGAGGCCCTAAGCCTTAAGTGCTCTCCCGGCATAGTGGCAGAGTAGTGCGTGTAAGCGAGTCGAAGTAAGAGACGAGTAAAAGACAAGGAATGGCAAAGAAGATCGGGCGCGTTGTTTTGTGTAGTCCGTTTGTTAGGTACTCATCCGGCATTCGACTGGTGTTGATCTGAGAAACCACGGAAAACCATCGATCAGAACAGCCGCCCGCTTGAATTCTCCTTTAAGCAGCAGCTGAATTCAACCAAGCTATCTGCTAGGCCGAGACTCGAACTCTAGGACCTCCCGGTCATCGATGCACTAAAAAAGCCACCTCAGCCGGTTACGATTTCAACAAAATTCGTTGAATACCGATTCTCAAATGAATATTCCGAGTAAGTAATATTTCTTTAATACATTTGAAGTGTACTTTTCTTGGATTCTACCTTTATAAATACATTGGTTTCATTCTCGAATTCGGAGACTAACAAAAATAATAGGAAATACCACAGCACCAGAACACGTTAACCACAGGCTGCGCACGGGACACGCCTCCCAGTATGATTTGAAAGAATTGGGTGTCAAAATAATCTCTCACAAGACGTAACACACTTTACACCTCCTCACCTGCTCCGTGAAGAATCAGACACTTGGCCTGCGAGAGAAACGGCAACATGGCACGATCGTAACAGATACGGACTGTAACAATTCCGTGTGTGCTGCATAAGAAATCAGTGAAGCAATTTAATGATGCGGTGTTTGGACCAGTATAAGAAACAACGTATACAAATAATTATTTCACCTTCAGCTAGAGTGAAATGCACTACGCTCTCTGTTCTCTTCCAAACGTCAGTCTCTTTCCATGCTCAGTGCCTTGCATATTCACAGTAATAGTAAGAGAAGCAGATTATTCCATTCTTCCAGTGTTACAGCTGGAAGCCTAAGTACAGAGTACGGACCAACCACAGTAATCCGACACGTAGCAGACAAGACAGTTTCCAAGAAGTAAGTATGATATCGACGACAATCGACTCGCAACTTGAAGCATCGAATCTCCCACCGTAGCATCCAATGATTGGTGGAAATGATTCGCATTGGAAATGATTCACAAGCGTTGGTTAACGTGTTCTGGTGCTGTGATATTCCCTATTATATTTGTTAGTCTTCATCAAACTGGACCGCTCACCATTGAATCAAATAAAACCCTGGAGGTCGGAGTCGAACCCACGCATCTCCCGGTCGTCAAAGCTGCGGAGGTAACTTCGTCCCCTCTCCGCACCAGGCACAACGCGTGTAAATATCACGCTTTGTTTACACCAGCGTTTTTTCTCTCTCTTCGTCTCAGGGATTACGGAGAAGAGGGGGCGGGGCGGTGCGCGCAGGCGTCCAGAGCACGCGCGGCGCACGAGCACGCGCGCCGCGTCCTTGGCACGCGGAATGGGGGTGGGCGGCCGAGTGCGACCGACGGGCCTGCGCACGCGCACGCGTGGCCGCGGGAGGCGCCGACAGCCGGACACGCCGCGCCGCGGGGCGCCGCTCTGGCACAGGTCGCAGATCCACTGGCTTCAAACGATTCGTTGGTTACTTGTGATTCCAGGTGCGTCATTTTCGATGATCGTTAGTCCCGCAAGTGTAGTGCACGTTTTTGCACAACAGTAACGGCTGTCATGTTGCCCTGCTGGATGCCGAGATCTGGTGCCGATCTACCGTCGGCTAGCAGGGGTTTCCTTAAACAGGCATCTCCCACCAGCGGGGCACCGCCCAAGCCGGGAAAAGCTTTAAGCTGCCGACCGGTTTCCAGACATGTATGGTACATGTAAGTGTGTGTACGTAGAGGATAGGATAGGACAAATAATGGGAAGGAAAGATCGCGCGCGGTCCGTGGCTGGTTTAGTACGATACTGCTCCGGCATTTGCTTGGCATCAAATAAAAACGTAGATTCCGCGGTGGGGCTCCGTGTCTTCTTGGCTGTATGGGAGACGCCGCTTCTTAGACACAGATGCCAACGTTTCGGGCGTCATGCAGCGACCTTCCTCAGGGCGAAATGCGCGGATATAGGCCCTCCGCATTGGCCGCTCGCTCGGCCAACGGGCTGGCAGGGGGAGGGAAACATTGATCTACATAAACATAGTCATCATCGCGCATTTCGCCCTGAGGAACGTTGCAGCATGACGCCCGTAACGTTGGCATCTGCGCCTAAGACATACCGTCTCCCGGTCAGCCCAGGCATCAAGTTACCCGTTATCTATTCTGATCAATAGTGACAGCAGCTGACCAAGTTACATCCAGGGAGAGGCAAATGTGGAGACATACGTTTAAACGGAGGCAGAACAATGGTAGTAGAAGAAATTGGCGGGAAATCACACGTACAGGCGGACATGGAAGCCAGGTGGAAGTTGAGGCACAATCACATACAGAAGGCAAGTCGGATGTGAAGTTGAAAGGAGGATGAAAGGAGTGGTAGTAGCACAGGCCACAACGGATGTGTTAGCGACGAAGGGGCAGACGAAGTGTAAATGTAGTAACAAATTGCGTATTGGTGAAGTTTGCATTAGCGGAGGTATGGCGAACGATATGGCAGGTTTAAAGGCAATATGAAAGTGGAGGGGAGGCTGAGACAAAGGAGAAAGCGAAGACAGGTAGAAGTCTCGGCGTAGGGGAAGGCGGAGAGGCCTAGGACAAGCGGAGAAGAGCTGCGGTGAGGTGGAAGCAAAGGGAAGACGGACACAAACGTCGGCACGAGCAATGCTCGGGCTGCTTTAAAGCACGAAATGAAGACGGCAGCAATCTCCATCCCCTTCAAGTGGGGCGCGCACGTGCTGACTTCACTCAACGCTCGTGCTCTTCGGACCATACTCCAGCTCAGCGATACATAGAAAGACACCGCCAAAGCGTGTAGCACTCTTTCGTTGCAGGTATATTCCTTTCTTTGGAAAGTTCATAAAATTCCACCAAACGAAGCTTTCGCAAGAAAACTTCTAATTTAAAGTCAAAATGTGTGTGAATGTAAGAGGACGTGAATTTCGCAAGACTCATTAAGCGAAAGAGAGGGAGACACCGGTTTCTAAAGTAGAACGGTATTTTCCTTAGTGTTCCCAGCAATCCGGGACAAGGGTCCAGAGGACGTCCGTGGGAAATGGCACCAAGCATCACCAACCCGAATAGAAATGAAATACTGACCATACATAATCAAAATGTACATTAACAAACCATAGCCTTTGCAATTAAAAACAATTTAATATTAACGTATGTTTACATATAATTTTGGCTAATTAAAAAGTTGATTAAAAATAATTAAATGCCTGAAACTCGTTAGTTGGCTTTTGAACTCACCCGTTCTTGCTCCAGTGTGACGTCAGAGGGAGCTCAGCTGAACACGCCTTAGCAATTGAAGCTCGCGCGCGTCTTCCGCCAAGGTCGCGGCGCTTCCGCGGCAGCGAAAGCAAACAGCGAGTCTGGCGCGGAAGCCTCCGACTACACTCGACGCTCACGGGCGCCAAAGAACAAACACGCAATTCCATGGCGGAATTCGATTTCCTGACGGAGATGGTGGCCGGTAAGCTTTTCAACTTTCGCGACAACACGGTGCGATTTTTTTTAGAATCCTGCAGAACATGGATACCCTGAAATTATCCATGCCGAGTATCCTCGAAATGTCTACTAACGAAAAAAAAAAAACACCATGTGGTTAGATTTTATTTGTAATTCAAGTTGCGTATATCGGTACACTCTGGGCTAGAGTCGAGACGGAGGCCAGTATCTAGATGAGGAGAGTAAGCGACGAGGATGAGAAAGAAGAAAATCGCGCACGGTCAGTGCCCGATTGGTCAGGGTACTACTACGACATTTGCCCGGCGAAACAACGGAAATATACCGATCGGAGCAGCCGACCGGTAGATTTATCCTCCAAAGAGAGGTTGAACGCATCTAGCTATCCATATATATATATATATATATATATATATATATATATATATATATATATATATATGTATAGGTCCATGTATCATGTATCGAGTCGATGATTAATTTATTGATTGTTAGTGATTTAGGGTGCGTCAATTGCTAAAGTCACTAGTACTATAAGTGTAGAGCAAGTTTTCCTCGGGAGGTAGCGGTAATTTCCCCCTGATTAAAAGCGAGATCCGGCACCGATCTACCTTCGGTTACCGGACTTTTCCCTAACCAGGTATTTCCAACCAGCTGAGCACCGCCCTAACTGGAACAAACTCTAAGCTCCCGACCGGTCTCCCGGTATGTGTGGTAGTGTAGTGCATGTTAGTGTAAGTAAAGGGCGATGGATAGCACAAGAAAGAGGAAAGAAAGATCTCTTGTGGTCCGTGGCCCGTTTAGGGTATTGCTCCGACATTCGCCTGGTGTTGATCGAAGACACCATGGAAAACTACTGATCAGAGCAGCCGGCCGCGAGAATTGCCCTTCACTGAACGAAGCGACTGAACTCGACCCAGCTGACAGGCTGGTGTCGAAAATCCTGACACCATCGGAACTCGAACCTAGACCTCCCCCCCAGTCAGAGACATGCAGTGATATCAGTTGATGCCTTGAGGCACCTCTTCCGGTCAATCAATCAAAATCCGCCACCGACAAGACACGAATCCTAGGAGCCATGAGAAGAGGCAACCGCATTGAACCATCAGAAACCTTTCACTGGGAACGTATGTTGTCACTGAGCCACCACGGCCGGTAAATTTCCTCATAAAATTACCCATCATCACCCACTCTGAAACTCGTCCTTTCGGGAAACATCCCCCGGCTAAAAAAAAAAAAAACAACCTCGCCAGCAACCCAACATTTGGGCGCGGGATGTGCACTAGCTCGAGCGGGCCGCGCCGCGCCGTCCGGCCGGCCAAGCGCGGAGGAGGAGGAAGAGGCGGAGGAGGAGGAGGGGGACGAGGAGGAGGAGGAGGATGGGGAGGAGGAGGGAGGGAGGAGGAGGAAGACGAGGAGGAGGATGGGGAGGAGGGGAGGAGGAATGGAGGAGGAGAGAAGGGGAGGGAGAGAGGAGGAGGGAGAGGAGAGAGAGGGAGGAGGGAGGAGGGATGGGGAAGAGGAGAAAGAGGGACGAGGAGGGAAGAGGAGGAGGGGGAGGGGGGAGAGGAGGGAGGGAGGAGGGAGGAGGGAGGGGGGAGACGGAGGAGGAGGAGGGGAACGAGGAGGAGGCGGAGGAGGGAGAGGAGGGGGTGGTAGAGGAGGGGAGGAGGTAAGGGGAGGGGAGGGAGGCAGAGGAGGAGGAGGAGGAGGCAGAGTAGGAGGAGGAGGAGGAGGAGGAGGAGGAGGGGAGGGAGAGGGGGAGAGGGAGGGGCGTGCGCGAGGGAGCGTGCCGGGGCAGACAGCGCGTCGCTGCGTCACGGCCCGCCCGCGCTAGGCCGGATGCGCGCGCGCGCCCACTGACCCACACACGCGCACGCGCGCGCTCACGCGGCCTCGCGCCGCCGTTGCCAGGCACCTCCCCCCCTCCCGCACCCCCATACACACACACACACACACACACACACACACACACACACACACACACACACACACACACACTGGCGCTCGGGATCGGCGATGCCCCATGCACCGCTCATAAACATCATCCTATGGTCCCAGCAGCGTTTATAAGCGGTTCTGACAGTTCTCTCGCCACGTGCTCTGGTGCGTCATGTGACCCGCTCTGAATCAATCAGCTTGCGAGGATTTGTTTACTTCCTCAAAATCAGGGTTCAGCGTTGCCTCTCATCCAACTCACACGAAGTCGCGGAGGCGATAAGGTTCGGCTGTGGCGAAGGTTATGAACATGATATTTCGTGGTTAGGCGGAAGAGCGGGCCTGATGGCCCGAGTCTCGCCACATAAATAAAGTCATTATTATTATTATTATTATTATTATTATTATTATTATTATTATTATTATTATTATTATTATTATTATTATGATATAGAACGATTTTCCTAAGGATGAACCAAAGTGACAGTTCGCGAAAACAAGTGAACATCACATGTATTTCAGAGAAGTATCCCTCAATCGCGACAGCTGTTCAGCCCCCCCCCCCCCCCTTCGTAATGTGCTAATGGCTCCTGTGAAAACATCCCTATGAAGAAGTCTAAGAGTTTCGCTGAGGTATGTGCGCGTACGTAAGTCCGGGAAATATTTAAATTTAATTAGGTATGTGTAAAGTCTCGTAACATGCTCTCACAATCTGTAAAAGAAAACTGCCACGAATTTAATAGAAGGCTCTCAATCGCAGCTCGCCACACAACAGCACAAAGGCCGGAACCACGTGCATCGGTACACATCGCGCATTCAAGTCTCGGTTTTAAAATAAACATAATATTTATCACACAAAAAGTAAATTCAATGTAATGTTAATAGAAAAAAGATTTGTTATAAAAGAGCACATAACACTGCACTTCCTAATTTCAATTATTTCTCGTAGTGCACTATATTTTTGTCGGACGAGGACATCACAGAAAGAAGAGTCGAAGCCATTTACAAGTTAGCCAACTGTAAACGAACGAATGCGGGAAGGGAGTCTAATGGGCTCAAGGGCACGACAACCACAGAACCTTCAGTTATGTTGCCAGCACTAGTTGCCACTTTGGCTCATCCTAGGAAAATCGCTCTATATCGAGACGTGTGATCGCCTGTCGGTAAGAGATTTCATTTATCTGTGATGTAGCTGTGCCATGCACGTAGTAGTGTGGCAAGAGCGCATTGAACTGTCAGAGTCCCTCGTACGCTGCCGGACCTGTTGGGCAGGGAAGACGGGACGATATTGGAGTGGAGAGGTGTGGTGGAAGGGAGACACGCAGGTAAACACTCGTGCACACTCGGGGTAACTTCCCGCAGCCCTGCCGGCCCACACACCCGCGGCATTTGTAGCGTCCAGGTGATGCTTTCTTCCGGTACATCAAGTGTCGGTATAACTGCCAATCATAGTCAGTGCAGATGCTGGAGAATCGGTAACAAAGTATCCTTATTAACTCCAAACACGGAGTATCGGTGTTGATACGAAAACAATTAGATTTGTAACATAATATATTAAGTTAGGTTCGGTTCAGTTAAGCGGGGGAGTGTTTTATCATTTATTTCTGCCCAAACACATTGAGGAATTACGAGAAACGATGCCCACTTATTTCAATAACGGTGCCTAGCTTGTGATGAAGATTGATATTTCCTATTATTTCATATTCCGCACAAATAAGAAAATGATTGCATGAAAATCCTTCATTCAGTTGCTAAACATCAAGGTAAGTGGACTTCAAAACTTCTATTTTAAGAATTATTAGTTATACATATGACTTGTGTTTGGATTAAAATTGGGTCTATAGAGAGTTTACATATATTCGTAATGAAGTGAATAGCGCTTTCTTATTCTTTTCCATTTTAGAGTTCGTGTTGATATAAAATATTATGATGGGAAAAATTAATGGTATTCGATTAACCAATATTGTTTAAATATATCTAAAACATTTAAATACACCCATCTTCAGATTAATAATTTAGAAAGGACCCCTATCAGACATCCTCCTTATTTCCCGTGGGTGTTTTCCAAAATCACACTCTTCTAAAATATTTGGACAGTACTATGACGACCCTAATATGTTCTTCGTAGCAATATACAGTAAGTGAGGTAGCTCTAATTCACCATTCTTATTAAATGCCAATGAGCCCTTCTATTCACTGGATGAACATGCATCACGATGTATTATATCTTAGGTTATATGACATTATGTTATATAGCGCATCCGACGCATTCAAGAACTTCAAAAGCATTTTCGTATTTAATCCTTTGAGGTTCTTGAAATACATTACAACAGTACGAAAAATAGCCAGTTTTCCACCAGCAGACCGAGACGCCACACACCACCCCCAAAGGATGAACCAGAAGGGGTTTATTTTATAATGTATTTCAATGCTTCCTTTTACTTCACGATTGCATCTGACGAAGGTCTCTAATTTCTTCAGTATAAGAAGAAGAAAGTTCCGCAATGTCAGTTCGAAACGCCTCGCTCGACGGTTGTCGCATCACATCTCCCTTTTTCGTAACGGTCGTCCGGAAAGATACACGCGGTGTTTCCGATTACTACACAACGCAAAATTATCAGGCGCCCATTTAATGATGAAAAATACGTTCTATAGGTTTTGATTGATTGATTTTTTCGTGTTTCCGGGCGCGTCAACTGCTTTGGTCATTAGTACCGTTAGTGTAGTGCATTCTTTTTCTCGGGAGTTGGCGGTGATCTTCCCCCGCTGGATAGCGAGATCCGGCGCCGATCCACCGTCGGCTAGAGGGGTTTCCCCCTAACCAGGACTCTCCCACCAGCGGGGCACCGCCTCAGCCGGAACAAGCTCTAAGCTCCCGACCGGCCTCCCGGAATACGTGGTAGTGTAGTGCGTGTAAGTGTGTGTGTGTGTGTGTAAGGGGAGAGGACAGGACAAGGAAGAGGAAGGAAAGATCGCGCACGGTTCGTGGCCCGTTTGGTAAGGTACTGGTCCGTCATTCGCCTGGTGTTGATCGGAGAAACCACGGAAACCTACTGATCAGAGCAGCCGGCCGCTAGAATTCTCCTCCAGACAGTGACTGAATTCAACCTAGCTGAAAAGCTAGTGTCGATAATCCTGCCGCCGTGGGGAGTGGGAACCTATGACCTCCCGGTCAGAGGCGCTGCAGTGGTATCAGTTGATGCACTGAGCTACCGCACCCGGTACGCTCTATAGGGTTCCTTTCATTCTTATCTAATGGAAAATACGTTGTTTTTTAAAATATTCCTTTAATTAAAGAAAGCAATGGAATGCAACGCGTTTTAGCTTACCCGGTCACCAATCCCGGGTGATTGGGTGGGCGAAGGCCCACTGCGCGAGCGCTCGGCGTGTCTCAGCTGTTGGCAGGCAGCGCCGCCCGCGGAGCGGAGCTGCAACTGCAGCGGGCCGCAGCTCACGCGCGGCGCACGCAACGCGAGGCGACGCTACGCAACGCGTCGACGCAACCGACGGCTGCGTGCTCGCGTGAAAGCAAGAGTGCAAACAATCGCCGCCACGGCAATGTCTCCTCAAGGCTGCGCACGCGCACGCGCACGCGCCAGCGAGCGAGCGAGCGGGGACTGCAACGCGCCCCGGTTGGTTACTCTGCCGGGCGGTTATCTGATCCTGCTAAATGCACCCACGGCTACGTAGTTAAGAGAGTTTGCAAGACTTAGGGTCAGCGGGAGTCTGCTCTTAATAGCGCACGCACACGTGCGTACACTTACACACTCACGCACGCATTACGACTCCGCATCGTTTGATCGAACTGGAAGTGCGTTTCCAGCCGAGAGGGTGGTTGTTGTAAACAGTGCGTACCGCACGCGCGTGAATGAAGTGCAACGTTCGACTCCAGTTCGGTCCGGCATTCGCCTGGTGTTCATCGGAGAAACTACGGAAAACTATAGATCAGAGAAGCCGATCGCTAAAATTCTCCTCCAGACAACGTCTGAATTCTACCTAGCTAGTGGCGAAAATCCTGTCAACATCGGCACTACATTGACATTATTTGCAATGCACTGCAGTGAGCTACCTAATATGTAAAATTAACTATAGGCAAAATTTTAGAGAACAATCGACAACAAACATGCATGGCGATATGTAAGAAATTGGCGGTTTATTTATATGAAAGATATTCGGATTTCGGGTTCCCTCCAAATTCTTCCGTTTCAGGTGTATCCTACACGTGTTTTCCATAAAAATACAAATGCAAATTCAGTTCATATTACAGGCGTCTCTAGCCTTGAAAATAGGTATTTTTAAAGGTACTGAAAAGAAAACTTAGCTTTTAAATAGTGGACAAAGAATCATTTAATCTTGCAAGTATTACCTCCATAAATCCCGTCACTTTTTGCAGACGCTTCTTCTCACGCTAGACTTGAAACTTAATTGAAATTTAAAATGACTTTCTTTCTTTTAATTTTATAAATATTCATCCAGCTATCTCTTTCCAATAATCCTCTATAAATCGACTTCACTTCACGCATCATACTCTTCTCTAAAGTATTCAATACCTCGAATTAAACAGAGTGGTTTACGGCCGTCGCATGAAGGCTGTGGCGTGGCAAGTGCCTTCAACGCACCGTTTACTGCATACGGTTATCTGATGCTGCTAAAAGCAAGCAGACAGTTGCTTTGCTTTCCTGCTGTCGTTTCTTTGTTGGCGCTGATGGCTCAGGGTGAACCACTGTGCGGAAGGAAAGCAGCGCCGCTGCGGCGCGACTTGCGGGAGATTTCATTCGGTCTCCGCCGCGTGAAAGGCGATGACTGCCGCGGCGTCATTTCTATTAATACGGAGGCGACTGCATGTTAAACATAGCGGAGCATGTGATACCTGCTACGAGCCTTGTGGAATAGAGGACTTTGCAACCGAAGTTTACAGACTAATCCCTACTATTTTGTGATGTGTTAATGACAAATGTGTTAACGAATGGTCATCGTAATGTATTTTCGTAAGCAGCACTTGTCGAAATCGTGAAACGATTTTAATGAAATTTATCACTTTCATATTCTTAAACAACTTCGCTTATACATATTTAACTATTTTGTTCGTATGGATAATCATTAAATAAATACATCATATTTTCTTTAAAAGCGCTAAATATTTATATAATATTTTTTGTTTCACGAATATATGACAAAGTAATTAATGACATTTCTACGAAAAGCAATTCTCAGTTATAAGGTTGACGCTTTAAATTCCAAAGCCAACAAAAATATCTTACTTTTTAAAACAACGTTAACTTCTCAGCAAGTTACCATTTCGTTGGTGGGTTCAAAGCTAACAAATAAAACAGGAATTGTTTGCAACAGATCTCGTGGTTGATTCTGCTGATCACTAAACTACACAATCACAAACATTATACTACACGATGACACTAACACAAACTATTTCATGAGTATGCGCTGTGTAGGCACAGATTTTTGTTGTTTCACGAGTTTCAAGAGTCTCTTAAACCGGCCATGCATTTTTTTGGGTGGGGGGGTTGACATTCGACATTCAATCTTCGTAAAACTCTCCAGCAATTCCTTTTAAGGCTGCGACCTTATCATGTGGTTCGTTTTAACTTTATGCTAGAAACTTCGGGCAAGACTACTTGCAAGCAAAAGCCAATTATCATTCCAATCATTTCCAGCAACCTCACGTAGTTTTTTCGAAATGTCTCTCTAACATCACAATTTCAAATATATGTTAACTATTATTAAAATGTATTTGTAAGTCAGTCCCATATAAGACTACTTAAGCAATATAAATCATGTAATTGACCTTGATTTGTATTATACATTCCCAAAAACTGTGGATGTTTTACACCTCACCTTTTCAGGTCAAAAATCAAATTATATTTTGTATCAATATATCTTAATCCACACTAAAAGCACTACTGACGCTATTTACTGTCTCCATTAGGGTCTTACGCACTGGTTTTATAGACATGTATAGAGAGAAACCAGCCGTACAGAGCGAAACCAGACGTACAGAGCGAAACCAGACGTACAGAGCGAAACCAGACGTACAGAGCGAAACCAGACGTACAGAGAGAAACCAGACGTACAGAGAGAAACCAGATTTACAGAGAGAAACCAGACGTACAGAGCGAAACCAGACGTACAGAGCGAAACCAGACGTACAGAGCGAAACCAGACGTACAGAGCGAAACCAGACGTACAGAGCAAAACCAGACGTACAGAGAGAAACCAGACGTACAGAGAGAAACCAGACGTACAGAGCGAAACCAGACGTACAGAGCGAAACCAGACGTACAGAGCGAAACCAGACGTACAGAGCGAAACCAGACGTACAGAGAGAAACCAGACGTACAGAGAGAAACCAGACGTACAGAGAGAAACCAGACGTACAGAGAGAAACCAGACGTACAGAGAGAAACCAGACGTACAGAGAGAAACCAGACGTACAGAGAGAAACCAGACGTACAGAGAGAAACCAGACGTATAGGGACGAGATGAAAAGAGTCGAGACGCATCGTGACGATCCAAGACGGTCTCGTATTATATGGCATCGCATGGTACCATAATGCCGTGTTCCTGTCCCGACTGCCCCGTCCGTGAGGTGCCAGTGGCGGCGCTGCGCGGCCGTCGCTAAGTGGCTGGAGCCCCGTGAGGCAGCGCTAACGAGCGACGCCCAGCACCGTCCTCACACACCCCTCCCCGTCCCCCTCCCTCACCGCCAGCGCTTATGCAACGGGGGACGCTCTGGCGGAAGTTGCGCAACCGGCGGTTCCGGCAGTGAGCGGCCGCCGGTTCGCGCCTCGCACGCTCCGCGCTGCGCCGCACGGGACACGGCCGAGTCTTTCGATACGCTATCGATTCTTACGTTCTCCTAATAGGGAGTTTGTGTTCCCTCGATCTGCAGCACTATGGATCTGCAGCACTATGGATCTGCAGCACTATGGATCTGCAGCACTATGGATCTGCAGCACTATGGATCTGCAGCACTATGGATCTGCAGCACTATGGATCTGCAGCACTATGGATCTGCAGCACTATGGATCTGCAGCACTATGGATCTGCAGCACTATGGATCTCCTGCACTATGGATCTCCTGCACTATGGATCTCCTGCACTATGGATCTCCTGCACTATGGATCTCCTGCACTATGGATCTCCTGCACTATGGATCTCCTGCACTATGGATCTTCTGCACTATGGATCTGCGCATGCACAGTCCAAGTTTAGAATCACTTTCGTGCGTCTGCGCATACGCAGAAGATCAAGAATGCAGTCGATTGCTGCCCACTATGGCGTGCACAAACTCCCTACTAGGTAGTTTGTGCGCCCTCTAAAGTTAAAGCACTAGCAATCTTCTGCGCATGCTCAATTCCACTTTCGCATTACCTTTGTGCATGCGCGCATGCGCAGAAGATCGATAGTGTTGTCTGATACGGTATGCACAAACTCCCTAATATTCTGTATGGGTAGCGATAGTATTGGATCGGTAAGTTTATTGTCCGTGGGATTGGGCAGAAGTCATGGCAACTATTTTTTCCTTAAAGATATGTCGTGTGAAAGAAATGCAGAAATAGTTTGTGTTCACAACAACAGATGTTTCTTTGAGTGTCTCTATTACCACAGAGAGCAATAAATTTTCTGACTGTCGCCGTGCGAGATGAATGTAATCCTTCCGAGCAACGTTCCTGCATCAAGACAGCCGTTCTCAACGGGAGAAATGCTCGAGAATATCTCAGAGACCTGGTGGAAGCTGTTGGGATTATGTGTCATTCCATACCGGCAGTCGCGAGATGAGCAGGAGTGTTTCTGCGAAGACGCGTAGCAACCAGTGATCAGTACCACACGTGACGACCTGTGAGTCTGTGGACCGATGTGACACGTGCGGTAATGAAGCACCAGCTGGAGAGAGGCAGTCGATGGACGCTACTGGAGTCGAAGAGCGAAAGTGGTATGGAGAAACGCAGGTCCTTTCGAATGTTGCTGATCCCAGGTGTCCCCGCTGAAATTCTCCTACCCATCTCGCGGCTGTCAAGTATTCCCAACTACTGCCACCAACTTCCTACCACCAATGTGACATCCTAGGGCATTTCTTTCACGGAGAACGGCTGTCTTGATGTAGGAGCGTTGCTTGGAAGGGCTACATTCATTTCGCATGGCGTTAGTCGCAAAAATGACTCCACAGTGCTCTCTGTACTAATACAGGCATACTTTGCGCATGTTGTTCACGAAACGAGAGTAAATTAATTTTCGAAAAACCATCTTAAATGACATGAAAGAGAAATTGTCTCACAGTTATTAGCAAATGCGAGAGAGAAACGTGTCATCGACAGCGATTTCTGGACGTATTCGTCTTGGCTGAATGAAAATACAAGTATTTCATAACTACAAGTAAAACAAACATTTCAGGTACATCTGCCCCGAGTAGCAGAGAGCCCTACAGCCGGAACTGACCGTCCAACGGAAACCTTTCAATGCGTGAATTGAAAAAATTGAAGTACATCATATCTTGCAATCAAGCTCTGGAGAGATTAGTGAAGTCGCAGAAATGAAATTAAGGAAGATTAAATAGATTCTGCATCGAAAGTTAAAGAACTTCCCATAGCATCGCCTAAGTTTGGGTACAACTATTAGAAAGACAAGAGCGTCCTTCCTTCAAAACCAGGCATCATTGTCTTCGGATCAGACTCTTGCCTCAATAGGGAATATATACCTTTCGACTCGGCACTACCAAGGAATCCGAATGCAAGCAGAAACTCTCAATTGTACGCCCACCCTCCATGCTAGAGTAGAAGGGGTTATCCCCAACGCAGGAAAGTAACAGAACTAAGTAGCCGAAATATATCTTCAGCATCCCCGTTTAAATCAAACGGTATGCTGCCTGTGTCAATTTTTAGAGATTAGATATAAAGTATCTTTCTCATCATATTGAAATGTCGATGCGATGGGTATAAGCAGAAGAATGCATAAGCAAAAGTTTTCTGAAGAAAATACGACAGATGTACGCATTCTAGTGTTCCTGCGATTTCCCTGGATTTGTTTCGCGAGACAGAAGTTTCTGACAATATAAAACATCCTGTTCTAAAATAAATCCTCTGGCATTGTTTTATATTGGACAGATATGACTTTTCTTTTAGGTCAAATATGGTAATTCGTTGAAATCTATTCTGAAGTGGAACAAACTGCTTTACACCATATGTTCTAGAACTTGTCAAATTTAGAATCAAATCTCACACCAAAAATGTGCCTATTTTAAAAGCGCATGTTGTGTGCCTTCAAAACGAAGAAGCAAACGGAAGAACGTGGCATGTGAAAGACGGCATGCCATCACCCCCCACAGCTGTCAGTCGCGTTCTGTTTACAAATGGTGTTCATCATCCTATTTCGCAACATCCTCGTAGACGAAAAGACACTTTGGTGTCGCATTAAGGATAGCAATTCATTACTATCCTAAGAAGAAAACAAGCAATTCCCCACCCCGCTCCATTTCGAGGGAGATGGTTGCTTCTGTCTCCGGATAACCAATTAATTAATTTAAATTTGAAATTAAACAAAATGAAAAAAATTCTCTTTCTAGTCATTTTCCTACTCTCTAGCGTTTAAGCATTAAAAAATGTTTAAGCGTTTTTTATTATTTTGTTTGCAATTTTCGAAAAATCAAAGAAATGGGTGAAAGTCGGATATGCCATCTTCATATATGTTTTTCACTATGCTATGAAAAAAAATGTTAATAAAAAATTGAAAGTGTTTTTGAAACATTTTGAAAATGTCCTCTGGCTTCCTGTAATCTATACTTAAAATTCAAAAAATACATTTTAAAATCGCAGGTCAAATCGATAGGGGAATATTCATTTTGGCAAAATTCCGACGAATACTTTTAGACCCTAATGTTGTTCATACACGACAGACGGTCGGATCAAAATCGATTTTCCGCGGCATTACGTAACTTTCTCTATACTACGTAACAGTATTACTGCGTACGGATGCATACGAGAGTGAAAATGAAAATTTGAGTTACTATGAAATAGTCATTAAATACCTCCAACGTGCATTTGCATATGCATATTATTCACTAGCATTAAATGCTTTCAGGGAAGTAGTAGTTAACAATCATCAGAGTCTTTGCTGGAACCGCATAACAAAATTAAAATAAGCATTTCAAAATTCTTTTTTTAATTGCACCGCGATTGATTGAATTTCAAAACGTCTTTAAAAGAATGCATGCATTTCATAATGCTCTTGTATTTTCAATGGATTTTTCTCCTTATTGTTCTGTAAATGTTCATCTTATCACGCACTTAAACCATAATGTTTCACTGCGCATTCGTTTTAAGTGCCCTTTCATTGTATTGGAAGTATCGTTGAATATTAAATGGAAAATACTCTCAATTCCTCTCTAAAGTAATCTGTGTATACGTCCATTATTACAAACTAATAAATCATTGGAGAAAAATGCGTCTCTCATCATTCGTCCGTGACCTACTTTTCATCAGATGCTCTTCCATTATCTCAAGTACTAAATTTCCTACACTCATTCTTCTCCTTCGTAGGGTAATTTATTTTGGAAAGAACTAACAGCATTCCTATCAAGCAGCGAGTTATAATATTCCCTTTTAGAGCGAGGATATTACCAGCTGAGACAGACACTTGGCGGAAGAAATCAGGAGTTAAATGGTTGGCGAAATAACAGAAGTGGACATGCTCGAAATATCCTCTTCAAAATGTAATAACAACATTATTAATAATATTAATAATAACAATGAATAATAAATAAATTTGGAAAAAGCTAGGTGTCTTTCGCACGCAATTTTGCGATCCGTTTTGAAGTTTCCTATTCTATAAAGGTATAATTCCGCGTAAAAGGAGTAAACTCATTTTTTCTAAAAAATGAAGTTACATCGCTTAGCAGTTTTGCTTGAGAAAATTTTCCATATATGCGACAAATCTACTAATAAAATGTAGTTAATTTAATATTTTGAAATGCAGTCCACTTTGAATATATGGGATCTCGGTAAGTGGGAAATTTTTATTAGTGAGACTAGTTATGAAGGCACTTTTTTTTAGGAAAAAAACAAATGTTTATTAGTAAAACGCTTTCTCATCCACATTTTTCCGGGTTTGCTATCAAATGACTTGAATTTCTAGGTTTTCTCCGACATATGGCCATTTCCAAAATCTTCATATGTTTCTACACGTTCAATTCTTAATAGCATATACCAATAAAAAAATCCTGTTTAAAACTAGAAGGCAGAACGCACTCCAAAAACACTCAATCTGATATACATACGTCGCAAATGTTGAGTCGAAATTTAAGACCGTTGGCAGCGAATGAAAAATATAGGTAGATACTGCGAGAAAATGATAAAGGCAAAACAATACATTTTGTTGTACAAAATTTAATGTGCCAAAATAGTATTGTTTTAAAATTTTGGTTAACTTGTGTTTTAAATAAAATGTTATACCCAACACGCTGTTTATAAATATAAAAAAGTACTGCATTTTTTTATAACTGGAGGAAATGTGATTCGAAGTTGCGCAAGTCAATTCCTGTAAGACTGACGAACGCTTTATGAACTTGAATAAGTGGCAAATTAGATACGAGACACACCTCCAATAAGAATAAAAATGTCCTCTGAAATTTCACACAGGAAGTTTGACACTATACTAATGAATAAATTTTAAGAGAATAAGAATTAAGAGAATAAATTTTATTTCCATTGTTCTCAAAACACTTTTGTTATTTTTCGTCTACTGTTCCGTTATATTGGCTTAACGTAATCAAATTGAAAAAAAAGGGACTCTTAACGGTCATCATCCGTTAAGGACTTGAACTGCCCACTGCCCGTCGTGAATATTCGAAACAAATGATTTGCAGTTGAAGATGGCGCCTGAGTATTACAGAAAAAAAATGTATTTCTCATTTAAAAGCTTTTTTACATTTTCATCTTCTTTCAGGAAGATAGTGCAATGAAAACAATTGAGCGTCACAGAGCCGATACTACAAACAAACTTGGTTGATTATAAACCTCTCTCATCTCATCTCGGATTAAAACTTTAACCACGCGTGTTATTTGCTGTTTATCAACGTAATTAATAACTATTCTTCCCTGCACTCGCACACCATCAAGATTCTCGGCGTCCGCGCGGGCGACGCGTCGTGTGTCAGCCAGGACGTCGGGTGCGCTGGCAGCGCCGCCGCCCCACGGACAGCCCCGGCCGCCGAACAAAGGAACCCGGCCTGGAGCGCTGGAGGGGGAAGCGAGGCGAGAGGGGCAGCGGCGCCGCGCGGGTTGCATCGCGGCCACGGCAGGCGCTCCACGCGATACCATCGCCTTTTTGCCCGGCCGGCTGCCGCGCCGCGCCGCACCCGTGTTACGCGCCCCGCTGGCCCACGCCGGGTAAGGCTGGGGGGGGGGGGGAGAAGAACTGCACGAGTTCGACTCTTCGCTCCAACAATGCAAATTTGGTTGTTTTTTGTGGGCGGTGTGTTTAGACTGTCCAAGGAATGACCTTTAAAACTTTCGAAAGAAGTGTTATTCAGTATTATACCCCTTCTATACATTAAGCTAAGAAATAATGCATTTTTTTAAAAACTTTAATATCGAACCAACAAAATACCATATGAATGTGATAATGCTGGGTAGGCAAAATACCCTCCAGAATCCTACATCAAACGTATTCAAGGAGATGAAAATGCAAGGTCGCACTTATGAAATAGGGTAACGAACAGGCGTACAGGTAGCTTTTTACTATCGTTACACTGTACCCCGCAAAAGAATTGTGTATTACAAACAATGGAGGGAGGAGGCGCCCTAAGCCCTGTAAGCCAGGTTTTCGTTTCCCTAAAGAATCTCTAAATAGCTGCCAGGTTCCGTAATCCACAAAAAGGATATTTACCAATCACACTATATACTTCTCAGTGTAGTAAAAAATACATACTATTCACGTTTTGGCGTATATACTACAATATGTTCTAGACGTCGGCTTCCCAGAGAGGCTACTAGCAGAGTTTGTTTTATTAAACTTTAATTTCAATTAATTAAACAAACTTCCGTGAGAGATAATTAACAGGATGTTTTACATAACCTTAATTGTACGCGCCACGTGATTACAATTACCAGCTTGTTCATTTTTTAGAGTATGAAAGAAGTACTAGAGGTGGAATAGAAGCGCTAGAGTGATATTCTTCAATCGTATTATGACATAATCTGACCCTTTCGGTCCTAAAGCCGCCACTTCGGGGGCTTGAGATTACAACTTATCCATTTGAAAAATGTGTATCTCCCCGTGTTAATTAACTTCGATAAACATTTCTCCTTATTATTTCTTCTAAAGAGTATTAATCTAATATTAAATACCAATGAACATTTCAAGGTCACCAGCAATTTACATCTATAGGTATCCGAATAAATGTTGCAACTGTCTAGAGAAAAGAGGTGACGAAAATAATTTATTAATTAAATAATTTATTAATTTAATTAATTCATTAGTTAAATTATTTATTTAATTTATTTTGCACATTGTATGTCGTGAGATATTACACATAACGAAGTTACATTGGCACTTTCCACTGATTGTTACGCAACTTTTCATGTACAGATGATTGGTTGGTCGCATTCTGTCGCACTCGAATATTTCGTGTACCTGTTGAACAACAATGATTGATGAGTCACATAACAATCAGAGGAATATATCACATGTGTAACTTCGTTGTATGGAATTTTCCACCAAAAGTTCCTGGGCCAAAAAATGATCAATTCTGACCTCTCTACATCACGTAAATGTAACATTTAATCCGAGATATTCTGTACAGATTTCCCCCAGCGGCCGTAGTCTGCACTGTTTTTCAACGAACCAACCGTTTATTAGCTGCGAGTGAACTCAGAGTAGGACATATTACGTGAAACGCGATACAAATAACAGGGTAGCGCGGGGCGGAGCGGAGTGATGGGTGAAGGGAGCCAGTCCGCTCTGACGCGCGCGTTTAGCTGCGCAAGCGGCACTCGCCATTCACAAGAAACCGCGGCGGCGGCGGCGGTCGCGGTGGCGGAGGCGGGGGCGGGGGCGGGGGCGGGGGTGGAAGCGTGGGCGGAGGCGGTGTGGGGGAGGCGACGGTCACGACGGACGGGAAGGCGGAGTCGTGTCTACCGGTCGCGGCGGCGGCGGCGGCAGCGGCGGCGGCAGCGGTAGCGGTCAACCAGTGGTCGCGGGGGCGGGGCGGGGGCGGGGGAGGGAGGCGGTGGCCGGAGTACGTGCGGTGGTGGCAGCAGACGCGCGGAGGAGAAGACTAAGTGCGCCTGGCAGTTCTCAGAAGAAACGAACCCCTCTTTTCCTAACCTCGCGGGCCGCGGAGAGGGGAAGCCAGAATTTGGTGCAGGGATGCTAGATCAGGTTAAGGCGGTAGATTTGTTGAAGATGGTAGACCTGATGAAGGAGGTGGTGGTAGAGCTGGTGAAGGAGGTGGTGGTAGAGCTGGTGAAGGAGGTGGTGGTAGAGCTGGTGAAGGAGGTGGTGGTAGAGCTGGTGCAGAAGGTGGTAGAGCTGGTGAAGAAGGTGGTAGAGCTGGTGAAGGAGGTGGCAGGGCTGGTGAAGGAGGTGGTAGGGCTGGTGAAGGAGGTGGTAGAGCTGGTGAACAACATGGCAGAGATAGGAAAGGATGAGTGGTGGCGATGCTGATGGTGGAGGTATGGTGGTGAGGAAAGTGGAAGAGTCAGTAGAGATGAAACAAGGTGGCGCCGCCTGAGGACGGACGACGGATGACGGCAGAAGCGGTGTTGCAGAGCAGCAGAAGAAGCGACCGTCAGCGGCGTTGTGATCGCGGCGGCAGGGGGTGGTACTGTGAAACCAGATTCGGCAGAGGACACGGCAATGGCGTCAAAGGGCTCGAAGCAAGGTGGCAACAGCGAAGGCGGCTCGAGGGGCGCTGCCGAGGCGAAGGTGAGCGCGTTCGCCGCGGCGGTCGTTACGGTGGTGGCGGATGCGGCAGAAGGAGCAGCAACAGCGGGGAACCTGCTACGAGAGAATTGAAGGAAGGAGCGGCCAAGGTGAACGGGTCGGCGTGCGACGGCGGCGGCGGCGCGTGCAGACTGCGCGGCCAGCTGACTGAGGGCGGCGGGGCGGGGCGGGGGCGGGGCGGGGCGGGGAGGGGGCGGGGAGGGGGCGGGGAGGGTGCGGGGCGGGGGTGGGGCGGGGGCGGGGGCGGGGCGGGGCGTGAGTGGTCGCTGGCTGCTGGAGGTTGCCCGCGGGACGCCTCCGGCTGCGGGGCAGCTTCGCGGAAACAATTGCACGCCTCGACCTGGCATCGGCCGCAGCGGGCGATGTGTGGCAGGCCACGTAATACAGTCTCCCAGCGCCGACGCGCCGCGCCACCGCCGCCTCGGGGCACCCGGGTGCTGGGACGAGGTAGATGCGAGTACTGAGAAACACGTATCTATAACTTCCAACAACCTTAGAATAGTTGGAATGAACGCGTTTCATTAAAAAGAGAATTATTACGGTATAATGTATTTGTGGGAGCTATAAGTAGAAACACATTCCACAGTACATGTTACCTGAAGTTGCCGACCAAAAGCCGACACGAAACTCTCAATGAAGCCAACACGAGGCTGCCCCGTCAAAGGTTCTGACATGGGAAAGCACTAAATATATTGCGGCTCACCCCTCGTCGTTTGGCGGTAGCACGAGTTTTGTGTAACATTTCGCAAACTGTGTTTATGCAACTTTGTATAATTTCTCTCCTTATGTTATAGAATATCTTTATTTAATTTAATTTGACTCAAACATCAGTTCACAGAATACTTCATTGGTACCATTTAAAGCTTAACAGTTTAAAGCTATCACAAAAATCAGTAGCTCACACCTGGTGAGTTCCCTCATAAAGCTGTTTTAAGGTAGTCTCTGCAGCGACTTGGGCCGAAAGATCCTAGCGTTCGAGTCTTCACTGTGGTGGATTTTTATACTAGCCATTATTGCTAGGTCGAATTAACCACTTCTTGGAGGCGAATTCTAGCGGCCGGCTGCCCTGATCGGTAGTTTTCCGAGATTTCTCCTATCAATACCACGTGAATGCTGAGCAAAATTCTAAAAAAATGAGTGACGGACTACGCGCGATCTTTCCTTTCTCATTTTTGGCTTATCGTCGCCCCTTCCTTACACATACCTACACTTGAATGCACCGCACTACCACAGATGTCGGGGGCCCAGTTGGGAGCTTAGAACTTGTCCCGGCTGGGGCGGTGCCCCACTGGTGGGAGATACCTGGAAGATTTGGTTCGATCCTGCTTGCCATGTGTGCTAGTACGCGATTGGTTGCAACATATTCTGAAGAATGAATGCATTACTCTTAGTGATAGAATGTTTTGTTTCATCAGTTTTCCATTTCTTCTTGCTTTCTTTGAAGTCGGGCCACGACAAAGCAAAATACTAATACATTCAATGAGAATGAGACTTGGAATTAACAGAATCATGTCTGCGAGAAAAGGCAATATAGTAACTACGTATGTCCAACTTCTATTAGTTTTCATTACAGGTCGAAAATTTACTGTATGATACTCCATGTATTGGGAATTAATGTTCTCGTAGAGAGTTCATGACACATTATCGTTTCGTAATATACTCTATAATTGTGCTGTAATACAAAATTTGCGTAGCGTTTTCGGTGCCAATTTTAGGCGAGAAATTGCTAGTCTCAAGTAGCTTCCGATCAGCTTTTGTTTATTTTATAGTTTTATTACACATTAAATTGTTTCAGGGGGCTTGTTGGTTGGTTACTTCAGGCCTCAACTATTACCCGTTTAGAGTAGAATTATTCTCATCAAACAACTACGCAATATTTCTGTACCTCATTATTTTATCGTTTAATCTACTAGTACTATTGTTACATAAATTATGAATGGGAGTGTTTTTACGATCGAAATGATAAATTTTTCGATTCTGTTACTATTTAAATTTTAAATTAACTCCCGATCTTTATGTAATGTATAATTTCAAACAACTTATTTTACAATAATCATTGCAGTCAATCAACCTCGCAAAATTTCAAATTGTCAAGAATGTAGAAGCATTCTGGAAATAATGTTTTATTACAACAATACGTGAGTTAGCTGTTAACAAAGGAAATTTAGAGCTACAACGGGAGGAAACAATTTGATGTACAGTGAAAAACTTTACCTATTCAACAGTGATGGGATCTTAGCAGATCCCATTGAAGAACGTGATGTTTTACCACATCCCTTGCTATTCAAACTTTATTAGAATGTAAATCTCGAAAGCACTTATCTTTCAGTAGCGTAGTTCAATCAATGAAGTACTTTTTAATGAAATCTGGTAATTCTCTCACTGAAAACTACTGATCTTTCTCTAAAAAAAAAAACTTGAAATAAGGCAATTTCGCGCTCCTCTTAGTCAGAGGGCAAATACAATAATATTTTGTTCATTCAAATAACGAACATGAATGCAACGTAGAAACTAATCGAAGAAAAGCTAAGCATTACATCAACAGGCTTTGGTCCCTTGACAACTTCATTTTCATTTTAATGCCACATCTTACAATGCAGCCCCATATGTCTACAAGGTGAGCGACAATTCGTAGTTCCCAACAATTTCTCATTGAAGCAATAGAAATGTGCCATCCTTAGGGTTCATGCTTCTCACAGAAACGTGTTTCGACGTCATCAGAGCGTGTTGCGAGGCGCGTTGCGAAAGTGATTTCCAGCTATTTAGTGCAATTAGGAACCGCTTTGGAGTGTAGTTTCATTCTCAGGAGGCCGCGATATTTAAACTCAATTGTCTTTGGAGGCGTTGGTCACTATTGCAGAGGAAACATTGATACTAACAATGGGAAGGAAAGCATTGGTCTGCAAATGTAGATTGAATTCAATTTTATGACACATACTTCATTTACATCTAAATAGATTTAAAATATTGAAGAACTTTTTTCTTTCACTACCTATTCATGTGACGTAAGTATCTAGGATGTTTACACGACATATTCCAGAGAAATATTTTTAAACAAACTTAACTATACTGCATCACTTCGACTCTGGATCCTTGTGATCTGTTCAAAACTTTTGAGGGTTGGAAAATACCCACAAAATACTCTGTAAAAAATGTAACACTTACTCCCTCGTTCAGGCTGGTAAGAATTAGCGGAGAAGGTAGGTTTTGCAATGAGTGAGCGATTTATCTTACCTTGTAGGAGAGGTAGAGGCAGCGGTTCTTGAGGAGGAGAAACGCTTTGTTCCACACCTGCTTGTTGGCCTCGCGTACCCACACGTGGCTGAAGATGGGCGGGCAGTCCCCGTTGTTCAGTAGCAGCGTCTGCGGCACAGGAAGAACATGTCACTTGACGGCTACGGAAGCGCGCTTGTGCACACATCACAAAACCTGCTCGATCGTCATATAACCCACTGCCTCAAAAATACCCAGGACGAAGTATTTATTAAGATCTTGAATACGATGATTGCTGCCTCGTGTATCATTTGAAGGGAGCCCAGTTTTTTAATGGGCTAAAGAAGATTCCAGTTGAAAGTTATGTGGGTGGAAACACCTATAAACTAGACAAATCACTAATGACAGATTGTTATTGACACAATTAAAATCAACAAATTCTCACAACGATCGCATTAGTTAAGTTTCAGGAAACTAATGACTAAATAAGTGACATGTATTATAATATCAGAATTAATGACAAATATGCTTCCTAGCAGGCAAACCATGTTTTCCAGGTAAGAAAAATCTAATTTTCTGAAGTATCACATTAAGCAAATAAAATAAATTCCTCGGTCGCAGTGAGAGCTGGTAGGAGTAGAAAATTGCTCACTGCTATACCTCTCAAAAGTTGACATCGCGTTGATAGAGGACTACGAAAAAGAAGTCGTTCAAAAAGCAATAATAATACACTTACAATGAGCGACAATACATATGTGCTGTGTAAACGCATGATAAAATGGGGTTGAAGTTGAAAAGCGGTGAAAAAATCTATCAGGCGTAGGCTACTGAATTGAAATGTTGTGTTTTAGTGCCAGTTTCAGTACAAGTTATCAATATTTTCACTCTACTTTTCCCCACGTTCATTCCGTTGAAATTATCATAGTATTTTATTTCTATCCCTATCTTCTCTTATCACGCCTACATTTATTTTCCTTCAATCGTGTGTCAAATTGCACCATCTGGGTGATGACTTTTGTGTGACGCGTAAGTGCATTGTTGATATCGTATTGATTTTCCTTGCTCCAAATCGCCAAACCACCAAAATGTGTTCTTCTGAAAAGTTTTGATTATCGACTCTCCTTGAAAAACTTTCCCATACGTGAACTCAATTTATTTCAACCTTTCAATGGTTGAAATGGCCCAGAGTAAAGTCTAGAGCCTTTGCTGCTGCAGCATCTCTGATCGGGTGGATCAACGGATCGAGTCAGGCGGTTGAATTTGCAGAAGAAGCAGATTTTCCACACCAAGTTTACAGCTAGGTGGGATTCAGCCACTAACTGAAGAACTCTGGTGCTTGACTATTGTACCATATTGTGTTGCCATAGAATTTCGTAGGCAGGCGCCTGGCAGGTGCCGCGTGGGAATATTAGTGTAGGCAGAGATGCCGGTAGGAGAACGTAAGGAGAGTTTGAATAGACGGTAGCAAAGGGGCGGAGGCAGCCCGAGGTATTTTGAGAACTTCCAGAAATCCATGGAAAGGGATGCCCAAAATGCGTGGCGGCGTGACGGTCACGTGGGGTGAATTGCCGCGCGAACGCCAGATGACGTTGCGTGTCACGTGGTTTGAAGATATTTAAGCGGAAGCGCAAAGCACGGGGGTGGGTTTTGAGCTGAGTGAAAAAATTGGGCGAATGCACAAAACTTTCTATAGTGTTTCCGAACAACACCTGGAGAATGCCCGAGTGGTATCCGAACAAACAGGTCACAAACCACTTGAGATTTTTCCTTTACCTTTGTCTTTTCATAAGTGATATTCACATGAACTACATTTCACCCATCAAAGGCAACCAGTCGGGAGTCTTGACCTTGTCACGGCTGGGGCGGCGTCACACTGGGGGAGATTCTGGAGAAACGACTGGAGAAAATCCCCAAGCTAACATGTAGGTTCGCGTCGGATCTCGCTTTCCAAGATATAGCACATTACAGAACTAATTTCACAACAATTGACGGCGTCAAAATCAACCACCGCATCAACCTAAACAGTCACCTCAGCGTCATTCACTCAGATCTTCCACTTGCTTTCCTCCTTCCAGCTCTCCCCTCCCCTTTATGTTCTGTCATTAACGATGCATCGACGCACGGGTGGAGAAATCGCCTCTCCCTGGGGCCGCAGATGGCGTGGACAGCCCTTGGCTGCGCGGAAGGGCTCAAGGGCTTATTAGGCGCCCTCCAAGCCCTCGACGCCCTCGGCGCACGTCCGACCGCCCACGACGCCGCCGCCGCCGCCCCCGGCGCGAGTGCGTGGGTGCGCGCGAGAAGTGGCCGTCACCGCAGCCCCCCCTCCTCGCCCGCCCTCTCCACCCGTAAGTGGGCAGCGCTGTACTCGTGGGAGTTTCCCTTAAAGAATTGTCCCCCTTGTTACGAGATTTCAAACAAATGCACAGGGTGAGTGTAAAGTAACTGGCCGAAGCGACACAGGGTATCAACGGCAAGAAAATAGAAGGACCGAGATAGATGCTCTGAGACGAATAACTATAAAAGCGAAGTGAAAGTTTAGATACTAACTTCGTAAGTTCACGACCAAGACATATTTCTAATATCGGCTGTGTATCCTTCAATAGATTCCGTAGGTACCTTTTCTTGGAATACTACTCACACTCCATCTTTAGATACAACTTTTTTCGATCGTCCATAACGGACAGCGGACTCTTAAAATCCTTAACGGACGCCGACCGTTCAGAGGTGGCCTTTTGTTCCTCTGCTGGTGGATTTAACAACACAGTATTACGAAAAATAATGAACACGGGGTAAGATTTTATAGTAGGGTCCTATAAACTAACTGCAAAAAAAGTAAAGAAGAGAAGGTTTAGACAATAGATGGTTGGTCCGTCAAAAGGGAAGGGAAAGTATAAGCAATAGAATCACGATTACGTTACGCCAGAGAGATCGCACAGATAAAGATGAAATGAAAACACGGCAGGGGAAATGTAGTCAAGTCTCAGAAAAGAGAAGCATACAGAGATATAGTGAGGAATGAGGATTCTAGCATAATAGTCATCAAGAGTCGAGTAGATACCATTACATCACAAACTCGATCTGCAACAAAATAACATACTACTAGTAGAAAATTATATGCAGTGTCCATGTTTGTTACCGGATATTTTTGATTAAGAAGCATGCGAGATAATAGGTCTCGCAGAGGGAGAACCACAGCTCAAATTTGAATCTCATATTCGGCGAGTGGATTTGGCAGATTGCCTACTCACCAGGCAGCTCCTTCTCAGCGATCAAATTAACTCGCATTTCACGAGTTGGTTACTTGATTTTATCAAGTGTGTGTACCATATGAGGCTCTCGCCAACCTATCTGATGTACTCTGGTGCATCTAAATGCTCGAAGCATTTTTTTATCTTTATAGATCATACAGTGTGCATGTTTATGATGTTTTCCTAGTTCTGACAAATTGCTTATTGATTCGACGTTATTTCGCAAACAAATTTGCTTTGTTAAATTTGACATCCATTCATGTTTAACTACCCTACCTTACGATCAAACACTTGAGTAATACCCACGTAAACCTTGGCACTCACTGATACGTATTGGCAAACAGATTAAATGAGAGTAAGAAATGCAGGAGATAATTAGGAAATGTATGACTTATCAATGTTCTCAGAAGATACACGAAAAGGCACTTGAAACCAACTACGTACAATTGCGACCTTACAACCACCATCGATCACAATCAAACACAAGTCGATTGTTCGATCTTCTATATCAAAAATTTCTTCATAACTGAATTTCATCATAGTCCCCTCCTACGTATGTGCAATATTTAAATTGTAAATCTCGTAATACTTAAATAAAATTCGTACTTTTCTTTATCGCCGTCAATGTACTGAAATCGAGGCTCTGATGTATATTTGCTACGTCAACAGAGCAGACAGATAGGGAATTGTGAAAACATCGCTCCCTACCATCACGTGTAACACTAGTCAACTTTCTGTTCTTAACTCTGTGATCGGAAGGGTGGGAGGGTGGACAGGAGAGAGGGTGGGTGGGTGGGTGGGTGGGTGGGTGGGTGGGTGGGTGGGTGGGATGGAGCTGTAAGAGTTCCCCATAAGATGGCGATATAGCGGGAGGATGTTCAGACGGGCAAACGTGAAAAGTTGAAGTCCTTCATAGAGGCAACATATCACCGACGAAAATTGTGGAGACAAGATTAGTTAATCAGGAAGCATTAAATACTACTATTTTGAAAAAGGTTTATTTTTCAAATACGATCTCCCCTCCTATAAAAGTAATCCAACTAATTCGATTCGTGCGAACTTTCCGGTCTTTGCAGTGTTTCAAATGTACAAAAGAAAAAAACTTCGTATTGGATTAAAACTTTGAAAGCTGTCAACCCAAAACACACGATAGAAGTGCACTTCAACAATGCAATTTAATGTCGAAAAGGCCTCGTTTACAGCCAAAGTTCTCCTCGGCACATAAAGCTGGTTCTGGCAAAGCGCCAAGGAGTCATCATTTCAGTTACGCTCGATGGTAACTAACGTATGCTGCAACGTTCCATGAGTTGTGGTCGTGGCTGAGCCTGCTGTTTTCCTTGGGTCACATTCGGCGAATTTCTAAATTGTACGTCTTAAATCTGATAAATACTCCTACAGAAATTCCTTATCGAAGAGGAGCGCACATTTGGAGCTAGCCCATATTAAATTACCGGGAGCGGTAGCTCAGTGCATCAACTGATGTCACTGCAGCGCCTCTGACCGGGAGGTCTTAGGTTACACTCCCCACGGCGGCAGGATTTTCGACACTAGCTTTTCAGCTAGGTCGAATTCAGTCGCTGTCTGGAGGAGAATTCTAGCGGCCGGCTGCTCTGATCGGTAGTTTCTCTGATCGGTAGTTTTCCGTGGTTTCTCCGATCAACACCAGGCGAATGCCGGGCAGTACCCTATTAAACAGGCCACGGACCGCGTGCTATCTTCCCTTATTCTTCCTTGTCCTATCCTCTCCCCTTTACCCACACACTGACACTGACATGCACTACACTACCACATATTCTGGGAGACCGGTCGGGAGTTTAGAGCTTGTCCGGCGCGGTGCCCCGCTGGTGGGAGAGTCCTGGTGAGCGGGAAACCCGACTATCCGACAGTAGGTCGGCGCCGGATCTCGCCATCCAGCGGGGAAGATCACCGCCATCTTCGGAGAAAAACATGCACTACACTAACGGGACTAATGACCAGAGCAGTTGACGCGCCCGGAAACATGAATAAATCAATCAATCAACCCATATTAAATTTATATATATATTATTTTTATTGTGTATTGAGGAGTAAACAATATCTTATATATATATATATATATATATATATATATATATATATATATATATATGTGTGTGTGTGTGTGTGTGTGTGTGTGTGTGTGTGTGTGTGTGTGTGTGTGTGTGTGTGTGTGAGAATTTTTCCTTTTTACTTGTGAAGCAGTGTAGGCTGTGTCCGCGCGCCGCGAGCCCATCCATCAACGCCAGGCGCGCAGCGGCGGCCGTCACCCAGCGGGGCCCGGCCCGGCCCGGCCGAGCCCCTCAGAGCCCCCTGGAGGCCCGCGGGGGCGTGACGTCACGCCAAGAGGCCCCGCGGAGGCACGCACGAGGGGATTCTTCACGGCTCACCTCCACCCTCCCCACCGTTTGGCTTCGCGCGACGCGACAAGGAATTTACTGGCGCGGCTTGGGATGCGCTTTTCCGTGCTCCACCCCGAGCGCATCGGACGCTCAAGTGGCCCCTCATACGACCATTGTAATGGACATAGCCTCGACTCACGTGTGCCCAATCGATTTTCTATCCGCTGAGCCTCTTATGAGACACTGCAAGCCTAGAAGTGTTACATTACTGCAGTCAATATTAAGATATTTAAAACCACATTGTTACATTACATTTGACATTACATTGTTACATTACAATTGTTACATTACAATTGTGTTACATTACTAGTACATTACATTGTTACATTACATTGTTACATTTGTTACATTACATTACAGATATTTTTTGCTACATTACAATTGCTACATTACAATTGCTACATTACAATTGCTACATTACAATTGCTACATTACAATTGTTACATTACAATTGTTACATTACAATTGTTACATTACAATTGTTACATTACAATTGTTACATTACAATTGTTACATTACAATTGTTACATTACAATTGTTACATTACAATTGTTACATTACAATTGTTACATCACAATTGTTACATTACAATTGTTACATTACAATTGTTACATTACAATTGTTACATTACAATTGTTACATTACAATTGTTACATTACAATTGTTACATTACAATTGTTACATTACAATTGTTACATTACAATTGTTACATTACAATTGTTACATCACAATTGTTACATCACAATTGTTACATCACAATTGTTACATCACAATTGTTACATCACAATTGTTACATCACAATTGTTACATTACAATTGTTACATTACAATTGTTACATTACAATTGTTACATTACAATTGTTACATTACAATTGTTACATTACAATTGTTACATTACAATTGTTACATCACAATTGTTACATCACAATTGTTACATCACAATTGTTACATTACAATTGTTACATTACTGTCAATATTAAGATATTTTAAATGTATTATTTACCCTATCTATCGCGTATTAAAATTATATTTAAAAGAGAAAATAAATAAATACGTTTCATATTCACTTGAGCATTGGAAGTGATAATCTTCTCTCCTAGAAAGTTGGAAGCAGAAAGAGGCAGATAAGCAGGAGGAGGTTGAGGCAGTAGTCGCTCAAGGTGTCTTCACCCCACATCAGTGTTTTATCCATGCCCCTCCCTTGGATATTGTTACCTCACCCTAATTTTTTAACTACCACATTATGCCTTGCGTGGAGTAGTACTCATAATCCTTTCTCAGAAGTATTCAATAATCTCCCGCTGCCGTTGCAAGCAGCTATGTCATCTGTCTATATGTAATTTAGCGCACCGATTTGATACTCGTAAATTAAAAAAATATAATTGATACAATGTCATTTCATTCGAACTTAAGATTATTGAAAAACATTAAAACCCAAGTAATATTCACTCAGAAAACTCCTTCGACTACAAAAAATATAGCATTAAGACGTAAATTTACTGTCAAAATCTACCGAAAAACTCTGTGTAATTACCGAGAAGTAAAAATTAAAATTCCCAGGAAACTTACGCATGTTGAGAGAGATTGCACGATAACAGCATTACGCAGTGTCCTTTCAACTCAACTTTCAGTATTACAAATGATGAATATTTGCCGAAATTGAATTACGTATTTAGTGATTATGTTCGCCCATTCTCAAATGAACGCTGCTGAATGCTGCAAAGAAATAGCATTGAGCCTCACTAATTTTATCTTGTTGCGATGCATTGTATCCAATACAGGCTTTACTGCATATTTTAATTTGGACTTTTTTTCAGCCACCCTTCAGCCTGATAAAAAGTATTGAACATGATTTTACAGTTTTTGAAAAGTCTTGCAGTAGACCATGAAGGAAGTAGGGCGGTTAATTTTCTTCTAATGGATGCTACCATAAACAAGCAATAAGTGGCTAATTTCGGTCGTAAAAGATGTATTCCTTCCTGCAATTCGCGTTTTAAAAAATCCTACAGGTTATTGAAGTTAGAATGATTGTGTTGAGTGCAAATGTAAAAAAAACACTATCTCATTGCTCTACCTTGTATGTTACGAAACAAACCTTTTACGATAACATTTCCTCCGTGGTGTCGTTTTTTCCTCATTGCACCTCACATTTATTTTAAAGAAATATTCCCAAGACTTGAGAGAGAAGATAATTTTTTGGAATATTTTCACAATTGATCGCCTATATATATGGCGTGAGAATTTTCACAAGCGGAGGACCTTGTAAAGTTGATAGTTCACAAAAGTAGCGCGACTCGACATACTTTATTAATTGAGGCATTCAGGTGTAAAAATTATGGCATCTGACATTTTAGGTGAAATAAAAATTATAAGCTTTTGTGAAGGACAGTGCAAAGATGTTTATAACACTAGATTTCAAGAACAGAAAATAAAATAGCAATGACAATACTTTTACACACTATTGCTTGAGCAGCTCATTTCATGCAGATAGTAGGATCACATATTTTCTAGGAACCGTCAAATGTTATTTATCATTATTTAAGCCCGAAAACCTAAATTCTCTCTCGTATTATTTTTCAAGTATTATGATATTCATATTAAAATGAAACAGAAGGTTGAAAAATGTATGCAGGAAAACTTACTTTCAAGACGAACTGTGAAAATTGGAAATCCAACTCTGCTGACGAGGATGAAAAACTTACTACGCCAGAAACCCAGAATGAAGTTCTTCACTACGATAAAGTACCAATCTGAATTCAGATTCTCATTCTCACAGAGATATACAGAATGCCCACACACCGACAAAAGGCGGCTAGACACTGATACTTTTGAAATGGAACTGATCTATCAGAGATCTATTTCAAATAATTCGCGCAGAAGAAGGAGCGTGTGTCGACTCATTGTTTTATTCATGTCAAATTGTCTATTCCAAGGTCCTATTCTCTATTCCATTTCGCATGATCACATTAGCTTTTTCTCCCGTATACAAAGACGCGATTAGTTGAAATTGTCAACACCCAAGGTCCACAATCTGTACACAGCGTTCCTCCCGCGCATGGTGGGTTGCCTATTCTCTAGGCGCCACCAACTCGGCTCGTTTCTCCACCACTCGACTGCGAATGATGGCAATTCACGGAATGGTGTCGTATTAGGTCGAAACATACCGAATGAACAGTCTCGCAGAAAAGAAAAGAACGTTATCTCGTAAATCCCGTTGTTTCAATTTCGTTGCTGCTACAGCTGCCGCCGCCGCCCCTCGCGCAGAAGCGATTCCTGACTGCGCGCTTTCGCCCTCCGCCGCCGCCGCCGCCGCCGCCGCCGCCGCCGCCGCCGCCGCCGCCGCGGGGTCGACGACCGCCGCGCGAGAGCCGAAGACGTGCGCGGAAGCTCCCGCGAAGCGCGACCCCCCGCACCTCGCGCGTGTACTTTTTGGCAAACAGCTGAAGCCGTGTGGATTAATAGTAAAAGGGAACTAGAAGTTGAATAGATGGAATGATTCAAGAAGTCGAACGCCGTTTGTCCACATAAAAAGCAAATTTGGAACGGTCAATTCGATTGTCTTTTCCATCCCGCCTCCCTCTCTACATGGAATGATTCAAAACGCTGAACGCCGTTTACCACATAAAAAGCAAACTTGGGGCACGGTCAATTCGATTGTCTTTTCTCCTGCATTTCCACGTTAACGGACGAGCTGCCGCGATGCGCGACCCCGCCTCTCTCTCCCCCGCACCTCGCGCGTATATTTTTTGCCAAACAGCTGAAGCCGTGTGGATTAATAGTAAAAGACTGGAAGAAATTGAATAGATGTAATGATTCAAAAAGTTGAACGCTGTTTACAGAAAAATAGCAAATTTGACACGATCAAGCCCATAGTCTTTTCTCGTGGATTTCCACGTCAACGGCCGAACTGCCGCGAAGTGCGATTTCGCCACGGCCGTGCATTTTTTTCACAATCGGCTAAACCCATGTGGATTAATCGAATATGTATGGAATGAGCTGTACAGATGGCACTAATTAAAGTTGTATGCAGTATGTTAAAAAATTGCCAGTTTCACACGAGCAACTTAACTATCTTTCTCTCGCACTTTTCCAAGTCGACGGCCAGGCTCTCGCGTAGCATGACCGAGACTTCGGGTATTTTTCCTGAACTTAACTTTGAACTTCGAGCATCCCGTTGACCGATAACTACTTCCGTTAATACGTGTCGGAATGTACTGACTCATAAGTTCCGAAATAACCTCTGCCTGAGGTAGCACATACGACGGCACCGGTCACTTTTCTATTTCTTTTGTTTAGCCCCGAAATATCCTGTAGTATCATCTGTTCTATGCCAGCGGGTTTGCCTAAGGTTCTTCGATAATCAATTTGATTCGGACAGAAATTAATTTCGCTCGTGTATTTTCATGTGAAAGGCGAGGTTATGTCCTTCAATCTCCGCAATAAAAGATCCTTCAGTGAAACTTGCGCTAAATTTTGAGCACATTACGCCCAAATACAGATACGGCTTATCTTCATGCGTTTCGCTCATAAAACTACATACGTATTTTCACTTAACTAAATGGAATCTAACATTCAATCAATCATTGTTTAACAAATTTATGAGACATATTTGATTTGATACTTAGTTCAGAATCAATAGCAAAATGCAAGTCTCGATAAATATAATATCAATATACACTGGCATCTATTCGTATTCATGTTCTTCGGTTCAGGAAACAACGTGTATTTTATATAAGAATTATGTAACCTTTAGGTTTACGATATTATTTGCTTTAGAATTTATTGTCAATGAAAGGGGTTACATTATACTTATCTTGGCAGGAACATGATTAATGTAATTCTTCATTCGTATTCCACGAAATCATGATTATATCCGCGACTTAAAATCTGGAGAGTATCAAAAAAATCATTCGATGAGAAAAGTACAATTGAATGTTATGGAAAATTGGAAGCTAATAATTTAAGGGGAAAAATTATTAACTCTGGACAGAACTATTTTATAAAACCATAAAAATACTGAATTATATTTACATTTGATAATTTTGAAGTGAAATCAAATATTGTATTGACACAACTCACTGATGATGGTAGATGGACGATGGTAGTTTACTCGTTTACAATTACAAACCGCCAAAACATAATGGAGGTATTAGTGCGATTACTAACTTTCTTCAGCAATTCGTTGAAACTCCGACGTTAATTTGCAGCCTTAAACTCGAAGAAATCATACTTCAGTACTAGTTGTGAATTCGGAGCAACAGTGTCAATGAAGTCTTTTAGTTCTTCAAAAAATCATAACATTGCCTTCATGACAAACCCGAACAGAACCGCTAATACAAAGAATCATGGAGTGCATTTTCAAAAAAATATATGCACGGGCGAAACTTCAAACACTGAAATTATTATATCAGTAACTTCAAGAAAATACTACGTAATACACTGCTAAATACATTTACCAGTATACCCTCTGAGTATAACTTTTTCACCTCCATTTTTTGTTCATTGGGTACCGGATTGGCATTGGTAAGCATTGGATAGAGTGAGCGTATATTTTGATTGAATGATTAGGGTTCCGGGCGAGTCAATTACTAATGTCCTTAGTCCTGTAAGTGTAGTGCATGTTTTTAATATCAGTAGGTGGTAGTGGTGGTCTTCATCCGCTGGATGGTGAGATCCAGCGCCGATCTACCGACTAGAGGGGTTTTCCAGGTATCTCTGAAGAGCAGAGGACCGCTCTAGGCTAGACAAGCTCTTGCTCCCAACTGCTCTGCCAACATGTGTGGTAGTGTAGTGCATGTAAACTTAAGTGTGAGTAAGGGGTAGGATAGGACAAGGAATGGGTAGGAAATATCACGCACGATCCGTGGCCCGTTTGTTTGGGTACTACTCCGGCATTCGCCTGATGTCGATCGGAGAAACCACGGAAAACTACCGATCGTAGCAGCCGGCCGTTAGAATTCTCCAGCAGACAGCGGCAGAATTCGACGTAACTATGTAGCTAGTGTCGAAAATCCTTCCACAGTACAACTCCCAGTTCAGTGGCACCACAGTGGCACCAACTGATGCCCTGAGCCACCCAAGCCGGTGCGTATTTTTGAATGGCCGCCCAGTCGTGCACAAAGTGCAGTGGAGAGGTGGGAGGGGCCGCTGGGTCGGGAGCTGCGTGACTTGGCGAGCAGAGGGCGACGGATGCGCTTCCTCCTCCACCCCGTCCACGCCCGCGTCCACGCCCCCTCCCCGCCGCACGCTTCCGCAGTCACGCGAATCGCTCGTCGAGGCGCGCGTAAAGAAACTGCCAATAAAATCCATAGCGCGGCGCTCAAGGCCCCCGCGCGCACGCCGGAAACCTGTTGGCCCTCGAATTCTTGCGCACCACTCTATTGTAGTAGAGCGCTATAAATAACCTTTACCATTATTATGTCACATAATATATACCCACCCATACGTTCCTGTTATTTGGCTCGACAGGGGTAAGTCATGGGTAAATGGTTCGTGTGGTTAGCACGACGACATCCCTTCACATACAGGTCTTTATAACATTAGGGTGGGCTTTCTCATCGTCAAACAGCATTGGAGACTGGGACATTTGTAAGGAAAGAGCACAGGTATAATTTGCCTCGACCGTGAATAGAATATATAAAGTTAAAATTATTACAAACTTTGATTTAATGAAACGTTCAATAAAGTAGAACCTCGTTAACCCAGATCAACTGAAACTGAGCTCGATCCGAATGATTGAGTAGTGATTCCGGGTGTGGCAGCTGCTAAGGTCATTAGTCCCGTAAGAGTAGTACATGTTTATATCGCGAGCGTTGGTGGTGATTTTTCTCCGCTGGATAGTGAGATCCGAAGCCGACCTACCGCCGGTTAACGAGGTTTTCCCCAAACAGGTATCCTCCATCAGCGGGGCTTCGCCCCAGCCGGACCTGCTCTGGGCTCCCGACCGGTCTCCCGGCAAGTGTAGTGGTGTAGGGCATGTAAGTCTAGTTAACGCAACTCTAACTAAGCAAGAACTAACACAATATTTTTAAAGAAGATCAAAAATTATTATCGGCACACTTTCACCTAAAAACACATTGTAATATGTATGTACACAGTACACAATATGCGTTGATAGAAGCTAGTCGGAGGTTCCGACAATGCCCAGGGCTTCGGCAGGACCAATTTCCTCCCTTTCCCCTTTGCTCTCTGCAGGCAACCCCCGCTGCAGGAGTGGGAGGGAGGAGAGGGCTGGGAGATGGGGGTGAGAGCAATGAACTCGACGATGGCAAGTGAAATCAAGGACTACACCTACCGAGAATAGCGATTTATGGCCTGTAAAACAAATCTTTATTTGCCATGTTAAACATTTTTTTTCAAAACTCGTCCGGACTACCCGGACGTCCGGGTTAAAGAGGCCCGAGTTAACGAGGTTCGACTGTACTGTATTTAGTACGTGACTGTAAGCTTATATAATCAGTTGGATGAAGAGTCATCTGGTGAGACGACAGATATTCCGGAGTAAATTGTTGTCGTGTGTCGCACAGATCGATTGCAGTTAAACAGGGGGAATGTATAATCTGTTTGAAATAGTATACACACAATCCTCTAAAACTGTGCACAACTTAACAATGTACTATGACCACCGTCATTTGAAAGGAATGCGCAAGTAGATACAAGCGATCATTGGAACGAGTAGAGGTCGGATTTTTGTTTCAGCCGTCTACAGAATCGGGTATTTCTAGAAAAGTGTTAATTCTTACGTTCCTTCTTAATTAGATTAATTATTATACGATAAACAAAAAATAGAAAAAATATCCGTGTTCATTTGAAACAAATGTGAAGAAAAAATCCTTCACTATCCATTCACAAACAAATGTGACCTTCGGTTCGACCTCTGATGGTCGCGTCACACTCCTCGTTGAAGAGTTGGTCAATTCTCACCCGCACGTGTCACCAGGGCCGGATAAAACGGTCCGGCGCAAGTTGGCAGCGTTGCGACGCGCAAATAGGATTGCAAAATTGCGGCATTTCGGGGCAGCAGCGGCGTGGGCAGCGCGGGGGGGGGGGGCAGTCGGCAGCCATCACCCCGCCGAGGGAGCCGATCGCTCTCCGGGCCGCAAAACTAATTACGAAAATACGCATTTCACATAATTAACGCGCTGGTAACAGGTAATTAACAATTTAAAGGCAGCGAGTTTCCATTAATTGCGTGGCAACTTTTGAGAGCGCGTGGGCGGAGTACGTCGGGCCAATTGCCGCGTAACAAAGTCCCACGGGGATCTCAGCGCATCCCGCCCCCGCGCCGATTAGGCCCCTCCCTCCCGCGACACGCCCGCCTAGCCCCGTGTTCGGCACACTCCACTCCCCCTCTCTCTCTCCCTCTCTTTCTTTCCTCTCGCTCTCTCTCCCTCTTTCTTTCCTTCGCTCTCTCTCCCTCTTTCTTTCCTTCACCCTCTCTCCCTCTTTCTTTCTTTCTTCGCTCTCTCTCCCTCTTTCTTTCCTTCGCTCTCTCTCCCTCTTTCTTTCCTTCGCTCTCTCTCCCTGTCTATCTTTACTTCTCTCTCTCCCTCTCTATCTTTATTTGTCTCTCTCCCTCTCTATCTTTATTTCTCTCTCTCCCTCTCTATCTTTATTTCTCTCTCTCCCTCTCTATCTTTATTTCTCTCTCTCCCTCTCTATCTTTCTTTCCTTTTCTCTCCCTCTTTATATTTCTTTCCTTCTCTCTCCCTCTTTATATTTCTTTCTTTCCCTCTCCCTCTTCCTCTTCCTTTCTTTCCGTTTCCATGTCTCTCCCTCTTTATCTTTTTCTCTGTCTTTCTCTTTTTCACTTTCTGCTGTTCTCCCCTTATAGAATCCATTTCCTCTGCGTCTGGTTCTTCTAACCGCAGCATCGTTATTCTCCCACACTCAATAGAGGTTGCAAACTCCCTCCCCTCCTCCCATCCATCACCAAGCCTTGTTCTGATGTAGTTGGCTCATCGAATCTCTCACCAACTCTCCATCCTGAACATTCACCGTCCCAATCAACTCCCCTATCCTCTCATTTCGTCTTCGACATGACCCCCTCTCTTCTCACCGTTCTTTTTAGTCTCCGCTTCCTCTCCCTCCCAATCCCCCTCCCTCCCAACCCCTCTCCCTCCCAACCCCTCCTTCCCAACTCCTCTCCCTCTCCTCTCTGATTCCACTCTCTCCTTCAGACCGCTTCTCGCACCTACCAGCTCCACCGTGTGTCGCACTCCGCCTTCTCAGCGCAGATTTTTTCCTTTCCATTGAACTCTTCCTCCTCCTGTCACTTTGCTTCCATTACCTCTTTGAGGCCCAGCATCGCTACCATCACTCCATTCTTCCCCGTACCCACGTGCTCCGTCCTACCTCGCTTCGTGAATCCTCTCACCCCCTTCCCCCCCCCAAAATCCCCCCTTCCGGCGCTTCGAATCTCTGCACACAGCCAGTTTCGCCCCGCCCCCCTCCCGCCCCGCCCCATCCCACTCCGCTCCATTCCGCGGTCTCGCCGCACGGGGAGATACGATTGATGCATCGCGTGCCAGAGATAATGGCGCGCAGAATGAACACATTCGAATTAATGCACCCCATATGGATAACGGCCATTCCAGTTGGCTCAGGGATGTTGGCCTCACTCGCGTGGGTCAAAAGTCCTGCAGCTTGATGGCTCAAGAAGATAACGAGATAGATGTGTCGTGTTTGCGATGCGTTTGGAAAACATACGTTTTTCATTTTATACTATATGAAAGTTTACTTTTCTTAGGCATTATAGGACGAGCATAGATTACCCACCATCAATACAAAACATACACCGGAAAATATTTATACGTTCTTACATTTGAGTAGATTAAAAATTATTTAATTTTTTAAATCTTGATTAAAAAGCAGCTCAAAGTTTTTAATTGCATTAAAATTTTTCTTTATTTAACCTTCCATTGCTACCCTTTTTACATGTTTCACTGATCCTACTCTGGGTCTATCCGACCAGAGTTTTCTCCAGCCCACTATTTCGAAGATACGTGAATAATCTAATTTATTTTATTATTGTTGTTTTGTTTTTAACTTTTTGCTATATAATTTCAGAACTTTTTAAAACATACCTTTTCGTAGCTACAAGATAACCAAAAATAAAAATAAATTATTCTGCTACACCTTCCTATTTTAATATTAAGTGTTATGTGTACTATTAATTATTGGATTAGACAAAAACAAAGGTAATAAACGTAATTCTATTAGAATTCCAAGCACGAAGATTACGTATTTATTATTTAAATCAAAGCAACAGTGTGTCTACGAGACCTCCAAAAATCAAGAAAACTAAATATCTCACGGAATAAGTTCCAGTAAACGCAAGAATTGAAAAAACGAATTAGTACCAAAGATAATAACACTAATAAAAATCTGATAAATCCTACAAAAGTACGTAGTTTTTATCCCACCAGCTGACCCAGGGTTAGCGGAAGGTGATTTCGAATGGCGTTTGTCTTTGAAAAACTTCGGTGAAGCAGTCATTGCACTTCAACTCACTAAACTAAAACTGTGTCTACTACTGAATCCACTATGTTTCAGCCTGAATAATGACGCCCGCTCAAAAATAATGTAGTAATGTACTACTCCTGTAGAGTTATAGGGCGCCGCCCGTAAGCATTGCCATGACACTCCGCTGCGGGATTTCGGGACGCGCCTGAGGAATCTGCAAACCGGCAGCTTATCCCTGCATCGCGGATTGCCTACACCGCAGGCGCTCATAAATAAACCATTTTGACACACAGTGCCCAGTCCTCCGAAGCCAGCTGCAGAAACAGCACATTTCATACACCGCACGCGGTCGGAAATATACAAATGTAGAGATACTATCAAAATATAATAATTTATGTAAATCACTCGGGTCACTGACTCATAAATTAGTAAATTTTTGTTTATCATGTTTTGATTAGTATGCCTTGTTAGAAGAATTAGAACCTCATAACAGGAAAACAAGTTCTCACTACACCAGTGAACTACAAACATCACCAAAATTATTTACGAGTATTATAATGAACCCGGTTACCAATCAATACTAACATAAAATATTTTTTTGGCGAAGTTTATGCAGGTGACTTGAAAAAATAGAACATTGAGGCCATTATGTTCACATGACATGAAATCTACATAACAGTAGGAACAATTAGAGTCGCCAGCAGAATTATCGTAGGAAAAGCGAGTTTATCTTTTCCAACAGGATCTATTACATGACAAGTGTATCAACTTAATTCAAAGCAAAATTGTATGTTTGTGTAGCAGTAAAGATATCTTGATGGTTCGTCTCGTTTGATCTGAATATGTTATTTTTACACAGCTTCCAGTACATGAACATTAGGAATCTTTTGGGGCTTAGACAAGAGAACTTGTCACGCTTCTTTCCTCCAAATTACACGTGGAGTAAATGAGATGCAAGTCCTGGTACGAATAGAAAGGAAACTATAGAATCTGTAGTATAGATCAGAGATCGCGAAACTGACGATCGCGAGCTGCTTGTATCTGGCGGGGAAATTTTTGGTCGATCAGGCGTGTTCTTTCTCTGATACACAGTTTATTAAAATTTAATTTCTGCTATATTACTTATTTCGAATGCACGCTTCAATTGACGAAAACTAACTGGCCTCTCGAAGACTGGAAAAATGCAAAAACAATGAAACAGTTTTGATTTTGACTGATTAATTCAAATTTTTGATCGTTAATCAGCAATTTCCCATACCTAATGTTACCACTAAATTCGCATACTCAGCAGGCCACTGCTTATAAAACTGCTGTCGCCATGCGCTGAGCAAGAAAGACGCTTCCAATTTTTGCTTCTCTAGGACTCCATTTTCCACACACCCGACAGCTTGCTGCTGCTGTATGTGTTGTAAATGTAAGTTAATAGGCAATAAAAAATGTACGTTTTAAAAATAAAGTTCTCATCTGTTCTTTTTTTGGCAGCACACAGTACGACTTAAGATCGGTAGGGTTGCCCAGAAATTCATAAGTTGCGCAACCACTGTTACGAATATACTGAGGAAGAAACAAAAATCTTGAAAAAAGCTCATGAAAAGACCACAAATGTCAAAATGATAGGTCATGTGCAGAGTTTCTTTTCTTCTTTTTTTCCAATGAGATTTACATTTAGCTCTCTAGCTGCTAATTCGATTCAATGATTATCTTCATTTATGTGACGAGGCTCAGGCCATCAGGCCGAAGAAACAGGCGATATGAATTTAGTTCGGAGGTTTCTTATAAGTTTGAGGATCTGTTACACGCAGTAAATCTACAACATGGGACAGCCGGCTTCACTTCCCATTCAAAGAATTTTTATCGCCCTTCAATATCCACGACTACGATCGGGTTTGAACCCGCAAACTTGGGTATTACAGCCACATACGTTAAACGTTATATCACCAACGCAGCAAGTTACTGCTCACCCGAAAGCCACCGCGCTGTGCGTTTTGGCGCGGGCGCGCGCGTAGCGGCTAGCTGTGGCAGTGCGCCTCTCGCCTGGAGAGGGAGCGCCCGCGCGGAGCGGGTGTTGCGCAAGGGGGTGGGGCGGGAGTGGGGAGGGGAGGGGGCGGCGGCCATGGCACCGATCGCCGCCTTCCGCCGCTCGCGACCGCCCGGGCGCCGACCCCGCGCACCGCACAGCGCCGTACTCTACTGTACGCCGCGCCGCTCACGCACTTTCACCGCGCACGCACTTTGGACCCCCGTCAGGCGCCGTCCGCCGCGCCGCCGGCGGATGGCACACGCACACGCGCATGCAGACACGAACGCGTCTCCGCGCCCCGCTCCGCTCAGCGCCCGAGCGCTCACGTCTTACATAAGCGCTTTTTCTTTTCTTTTCCTTCCGAAAGCCACACGGACAATAAAGCATTCCAGAAGAGCTTCTTGGTACAACGTACTTCTCTGAATAGTAAGGTGCAAATCAATACATCGATACTAGAATACGGAATTTTATATGTGAAGCAGCGAATGAAGTTCGGGCTAATAAAATATTTCGATTTCGAATTTAAAAGTATCTCGGCTCCAGTTTCGGAATTTTCTCCGTCTTTCCCACTTCCATTCCCTCCTTTGAAACGTTTGTACCGGATACAGGTTTGGTTAGGAGCCTTTGAAAATTTTTCTAGGAAAGCGGTTATAAGAATTACGTTCCACTCTGTTATAATTCAATTTATTTTACGTATTTTCGACAGTGAAAGTTCGTCTGTAATATAAACTTCGCAAACGAATTTCTTGCAAAGTCTTGGGATCGAATTTTTGCACGACAATATTTGACCTTCGTGCCTCCAGCGGATATTTTTGTACCATTTATTTTGATACGCGCGTTGCATGTTCATCATAAAAAGAATCTTAATACTTGATGTTGCTCCATCCCTGATGCTACTCCATCCCTGATGCTACTCCATCCCTGATGCTACTCCATCCCTGATGCTACTCCATCCCTGATGCTACTCCATCCCTGATGCTACTCCATCCCTGATGCTACTCCATCCCTGATGCTACTCCATCCCTGATGCTACTCCATCCCTGATGCTACTCCATCCCTGATGCTACTCCATTCCAGAATTACGTTTAATTACAATCTGATGAAAAAAGCCATAACAACTCATGTTATGTCTGGAAGGCCATGTACACATTACAGCGTTTCACGATTGTAGGTATTTTGAAACGGTCCAATAATCCATCTTCTGTATTTCTTGCATAATATTTCTAAGGTATCCTGCTAAATACCTAGTGACGATCTAGACGTTTTGAGAAAAATCGAATGACATATTGATTACCTCAGGAAATGGCCCGTTTTATCTGCTTCCCATGTCAAACATGTTTATTCGAGAATTATCTTAGAATGTGCTGGAAAGATTGAAAATAAAGGCATGTTCCCACCAGTAAATCAACCCACGTCCTATGACAGTTCCGATCGGTGGCCCGGAAAAGGTCTAACAGTGAATAACGGAGACTAATTAATCGTAATCCTAAGTCCAAATGTTTTACATATAAAAAATTATTTTATTCACATTAAATATTTTATGTTGTTTCATAAGTCTTATATTGTAACGTTTCCTTCCCCAATTTATTTTTACTCATTTGTTGTTTATATTTAGTAGTTGTAGGTGCGTAATATGTGATTCATATTTTTGCTCATGCTTCATGACCGACTGCAAATACCTTGGCTACGTCTGTGTTATAGTTTCTTCATTAAACGATTTCGCTCCTTACCTGAATTTTTATTGGTAAATGTGAATTTTGAATTGCATGGTGGAATTTTAATTGCACGCGTGCTATTAACATAGAGCTAATAAACGATTTTTCATGTAATTAATGAGCATATTTAGTTAACTAAACGAAAAAATTAGATAATTGCATGATGAATTAGAATTGAATTGATAAGTGTAATGTGGTGAGCATAATGACAAATAAAACAATACCATCGTAATAATGACAAACGTTTTCTTTATAATTTGTACAGAATTATTCACGTGCTTCCTTTGCATTTTCGTACGATTATACTCAATAACTTTCTGCGAATAAAATGTAACTTACTAATTACCATTTATTACACGTCATTACAATAATTGACATTTACCACCCGGATCGTGTATTTGGATCAGAAATTTGATTTTCAGGAAGTGAATTTGTACGAACCGTACACATTGGAAATTTATTACAGCAAAAAAATAAATAAAATTAAATATCATCCCCGTCACCTAGCAACATAAAAACTAATGTATTGACACTTTTTTTCCATATAATTAATTCAAGAAAATTAACTCGAATACACGATAAGCTATGTAAGCTCATTTTCAAGCAGCATATGCTACTCAAGCTTATCGCAATATTCACATGAGTCCCCACAAGGAAATTCATTAAAATTTCTTGGAGACAAGAGAATGATCATAAAATGAACTTTTTATGTGCTAAATTTTGCTGTCAAGGTTATCTGAATAAAGACATGATAATTTTATTCTTCCAATGATCCTGAACATGCATGACCTTTGGTGTAACAGGCTACCGGCCATATCAAGTCTTGAAACAAGAGTTGCGAAGCAATTTTTAAGATAAAATCTCTACACGAATCCTGAAGAAGCTGTACTTTTGAAGTATCATACAAGATTCTCAAAAAATTAATTTTTTTCACAACAAACAATGCCTGAGACACAATTCTGAATGTTAAGTTTAATCGCCATAAAATAACCGTGTAGTTGACGAGGAATTTTGTCTGAATGAGAGAAAATTAAAGAACAAGAAATATAAATTAGAAAACTGTTATAAAAATATATTCTGTAAGTATTAGTGCAAAAGAATTTGGATAATTACCAATGCCTACTACTTTACATGTTTCATCGTCTCAGTCTCCTGTTTTCGCGTGTAATCTTATGCTGCCAATTGGATACGACACTTGACAAAGATACACGTACTACAGGGCGTGCAAACTGTTTGCTACTGTGCTATTTACATTATTGATTTCCGAAATGCGCGCAGGAGTGAAACAAAACTATGTTGTCTCTGACCATAAGGGAAATGTTACGGTTTCGTTAGCTGCCCATGAACACGGTAAATTTTTAATAAATGAAACAGTTCAGATTTCTATCTCAAAAATTAAAAATATGTGTTTGTGTTGATATTACTCCTATTCCATACAGTGATTGCGTCCCATATGAATTCCTCATGCTGAAAGCATGGTTAGTTAAGACAGCTTCTCTCACACCACAATAAGGCTCTAAGGCCCGTCATTAAATGCACGCTATTTATAAGTTGCTTTAAGAAACCTCGACTTTTTTAAAATTTTTATATATGTAAGAATTGTTGTTCTTATATTACACTGTACTATGTTATTACAGTATTGGCTTAGATTGTATTGTTAAATTACTTAATTAGTAACCAACTGAGGTGGCTCAGGGTTTCAACTGCTGTCACTGCAGCGCCTCCACGGCCAGAAGGTACTATGTTCGAGTCCTGACAGCGGCAAGATTTACTCGACACTAGCTTTCAGCTAGGTCAGATTCAGTCGCTGTCTGGAGAAAAGAATTCTAGCGAGCGGCTGCTCTGATCAGCAGTTTACGTGGTTTCTCCGATCAACACCAGGCGAATGCCCGGAGCAACTTTCCCTAACAAACCGGCCACGGACCGCGTGATCTTTCCTTCCTGTTCCTTACCCTATTCTCACCTCTCACCTACACACACACACACACATTAACATGCACTACACTACCACACATCACGAGGGTCAGTCGGCATCTTACTTCTTGTCTTAGCTGTGACGGAGAGATGATTACGGAAATCCCGCAAGCTGACTAGGTCGGCAGATCTCACACTCCAATGGGAGAAGTTCAGTGCAACCTTCCATAATAAAATACATTACCTGTATTTTACGAGCCTAATGACATTTAATTTGTTACGTGTTATTCGAGGGGATATTTTGCCTTTCTTGAACAGCGTGCGTGCTACTTTAAGGAAAATCAATTTTGAATCGACTGATTCAGGAACATTTTATTGCTGCAGTTCACTACTGTGTACTATTTGACAAACGAGGCCAATGCGTTCTTTATTTTTACATTTAGATCAATTTCTTTGCACTTTTCAGGCAAGTAGAAACACACTCCTTTCTCTGAAGTGTCGTCTCCAGCTATTATCCATTACGTAAATATGGTGAGCAACGGAATGGGCGAAGCACCGAACTGGTTAGTGTGTGAAAACGGCCGTATGCAGTTCATCGTATACCTGACAGAGACAATGAGGTAACATTTTAACCATAGGCCTACCGAATTCTGAGCAATGGGTTGCAGTCCCTTGAGTCGTGTCCTCCTTACAACTGTACAAAGAAGCAGACGCCTGCCGATGGCACAGAAGGCCGGTAGAGGTGGCGACTTCGAAGCTGGAGGTCTGGGTGGCTGAAGCGGCTACGGATGAGACCTGCAGTGGTGGAGGCAGGGTGGCGCAAGCGGGTGGCGCAGGCGGGCGGCACAGGCTGGTGGCGCGACCCAGGTGGCGGAGCGGGTGGCGCAGGCGGGTGGCGCAGGCGAAAGATTGGCGCAGGCGGGTGGCGCAGGCGGGTGGCGCAGGCGGGTGGCGCAGGCGGGTGGCGCAGGCGGGCGGCGCAGGCCGGGTGGCGCAGGCGGGTGGCGCGAAGGCGGGTGGCGCAGGCGGGCGGCGCGGGCCGGGCGGCGCAGGCGGGCGGCGCAGGCGGGCGGCGCAGGCGGCGGGCGGCGCAGGCGGGCGGCGCAGGCGGGCGGCGCGGGCGGGCGGCGCGGGCGGGGCGCAGGCGGGCGGCGCAGGCGGGCGGCGCAGGCGGGCGGCGCAGGCGGGCGGCGCAGGCGGGCGGCGCAGGCGGGCCGGCGCGGGCGGGCTGGCGCAGGCGGGCGGCGCAGGCGGGCGGCGCAGGCTGGTGGCGGCGCAGGCTGGTGGCGCAGGCGAGTGGCGCAGGCGGGTGGCGCAGTTGGTGGCGCAGGTGGGTGGCGCAGGCGGGTGGCGCAGGCGGGTGGCGCAGGCGGGTGGCGCAGGCGGGTGGCGCAGGCGGGTGGCGCCGAGCGGGTGGCGCAGGCGGGTGGCGCAGGCGGGTGGCGCAGGCGGGCGGCGCAGGCGGTTAGCGCAGGTGGGCGGCGCAGGCGGTTAGCGCGGGTGGGCGGCGCAGGCGGGTGCGCAGGCGGGTGGCGCAGGCGGGTGGCGCAGGCGGGTGGCGCAGGCGGGCGGCGCAGGCGGGTGGCGCAGGCGGGCGGCGCAGGCGGGCGGCGCAGGCGGGTGGCGCAGGCGGGCGGCGCAGGCGGGTGGCGCAGGCGGGTGGCGCAGACGGGTGGCGCAGACGGACGGCGCAGACGGGCGGCGCAGGCGGGCGGGTGGCGCAGGCGGGTGGCGCAGGCGGGTGGCGCAGGCGGGTGGCGCAGGCGGGTGGCGCAGGCGGGTGGCGCAGGCGGGTGGCGCAGGGCGGGGGCGCAGGCGGGGCGGAGGGCGCAGGCGGAGGAGGAGGTGGGGGGAGGAGGGGGGAGGAGGCGGGGGGAGGAGGCGTGGGGCGCAGGCGGGTGGCTGTGGCGGCGGCGACGGGGCGCAGGCGGTGGCTGGGGAACAATGCTGCTTTGGCTGCAGCGGAGCGCGCGGACAAGGAGCGCTTTGTTCTGAGGGCGTGGGCGCAGGGCGTGTAGAATGTGGCCTCGCGGGGTCCCATTCGCCTCCTGGGGAGGGAGGGGAAAGAAGGAGGGGGCAACGCACACTGAGCTACCTGTCGCCCTCTGCCCCGACCCGAGTGCGCTGCTCACTACGCTCCCCTGCACACGCCTGCCGTCCCATGACTGCGCAATCGCCTCAGTCGCCACTCGAGACGGACTCCACCCGCGTGCAGTGGGCGGAGGCGGGAAGCAATGCGATGAAATTAACACTTTGTACATTCAGTGTAGTTCAAGATGAAAATGAAGTCCGTGTTAATATAGTGCCATCTAATTCCAACCAATTTATTTATATTGTAACTTCAACAACGCTTTGATCCGTCTGGATATAGTATTGCTTTATTACGGGATCGTAACATCTTGATGCTGCAATAAGTATTGCTGAGGGGGGGGGGAATGACTTTCGCAGGGAAGCCACTCATTTCCCGGGACGAATTTGCACGATTATTCTCGGTTTTCTAGTGAGCGTTTTTTATTTTTTTTCTGATAAACAGTAAGAACTTAAAAATATCTTGAGAAATAAATTAAAGCATCCCTGACAGTAATTTGTCCTGTCTCTGGTTTCGCCGTGAAAAAATACAATTTAACAATATTTTCTCAACAAATAAAAATTGAACAAAAAATGATTTCGTACTAATTAATAAGTTGTACAATTATTATAAGTCTCTGAAAATTTCCCCCGTATTCTAACAATTCTTCTACAAATTTCCTGACATTTCCATCATTTTTTGCGACAGTATTCAAATTCCTCGTTTTAATTAAACATCATTTTCGGAATCTTTCAATACCATCATTTCCCATACATTCATCGTCCTTTTACGCCGTTGGCACGGTCTTCTCTTCTCTCTGATCACTTCAAAGCACTGAAATTGCACTTTTCAACGTGTATTCTGCTTGCTTTTATTCTAAGTGATCCATTTCCATTCCATTACGATAACAAGTTTATATACTTTTTTCTCTGAATATTTTTCTGTCACGTCTTTTCTGGTGTTGTTCTTATGCATTTCGCATCTAATGTCCGAGAAGAAACCCTCATTAATGCATTCAATTTTTGACTCAACTCATTTTGGTTAGTTTAATTAAAAATAATTATGACTTCACCCGCATTTTTTTTATTTAAAAAAATGAATTCAAATAAAATTTGTAATTTTTCCCTCAATTGTTTTAAAGATAAATTTGTTCAAAGTGACTTCACTTAGTGCACTTTTATATCATCGATTTCTCCAGTTAACATGCGATATCCTTATAGCCCAGTGTGTCGAGCGTTCCCTTTCAAGTGACTCTCCTCCACTCCCGGTCACGTGCCTCCTGGGACACGTGTCGCCACAGAGCCGCTGTGAGGGGGCCCCGCCCCCCAGCTCTCCACGCACGCAAAGCCGCTTCCCGAAGACCTCCGCGCCCACAACGGGCCCGGCGGAGGCCCACCCTTAAGGCCCATTCACAATGCAAACATAAGCATAAGCATGGCGTTAACATAAAAGTTAGGACTACGTCTACAAGTGGACTCATTCACAATGCGTTCGCATAAGCATAACACGTAAGACGTTAACTTAAGAGCTTGCAAGCTTCAAGCTTCTGTGCTATGCTTATGTCAGACATAAGGAATGAGCCAATCACAGTTCGTTAACTCAAAATCGAGTATCGAAGTCGATCGTGTCGATTCGTGTGCTGCGTCTCATAGCCAATAGAAACTCTTATTTTTCCTGTGTTTATGTTCGACATTGTGAATACGCCAACTCTTCGCTTGTGTTAATGTCTATGTCTATGTGTTATGCTTATGTTTGTGATTGCATTGTGAATGGGCCTTTAGGAGAAAGCGCGGAGACCTCTCTGCCTTCGCACGCGGGGTCTGTGGTGTTTACTCGACAGAGCTTCCTGCCCGGAGGTACTCGGAGGCATTGACGCGGGAACTCGGCCGGCTGCTCTCGTGGTTGTTTCCCGTGGTTTCTCTGATCAATGCCAAATGAATGCCGAGAAGTACCCTAAGAAATGGGCCAAAGACACCCCTCGATGTTTACTTCCTAATCGTTGTCCCCTTCTTTCCACTTACACTTGCATGCGGACGCTCGCTCGCACATACACACACAAACACACACACACACCTACACGCATCCACACTCCCAACATACACACAATTGTACTACAGTACCACACATGGCGGTAGACCAGTAATGAGCTTAGACCTTCTCTGCTGGGATGAATAACATTTCACTAGGAAAAGACCTGGATATCTGGAGAAGAAAAATACTAGAAGCCGACATGGGTCGGCGTCGGATCTCAAATTCTATCCGGAGACGAACATCACCATCTCCCGTGATATAACCAGCCATGCACTCACGGGAGTAATGACCTTAGCAGTTATCGTGTCCGTAACCACTCAAATAGCCCGGCCGGGAAGGCTGGCTTCGAAAGCAAGTGTCCCTCATCTTTGATCTTCGAGTACTTCGGAAGCATCCGACCGCCCCTTAGGGTCCCGTCCAATTTCCACAAAATATTCTACTTCAATGTCTACGATGCTTTCTGGGATATGTAGTATTGCAAGAAAAGCCTTGTCTTGTCGACAAATACTGCATATTTATTGAATTATATTCAACATGATAGTGACTTTCGTGTGGTTCCCATACTTGAGTGGAAGTGCTGGGTACAACCCTACGCTTCCACTCAATTATGGCAGTCACATAAAATGGCAAATTGTTTTAGTACATCGGCCTTGTGATGGTGATGATGATGATGATAATATAAAAAGTAATAATAATAATAATAATAATAATAATAATAATAATAATAATAATAATAGAAGAAGAAAAGGAAAGAAGAAGGAATTAGAAGAATAAAATATTTAAATTGTTCGTTATCTAAAAACCTTCGAATTCTTAACAAATTCAGAATTCAATGCACTTTCTTCCGAACTCTTTCCTCTCATCTGCCACACCATTCCTCAGGAATGTGGATGCTGAAAGATTTATCTCAGTGCCCCTCCAGTTACCAATCACATTTCATTTCTCCCCTATCTTATCGCAACTTCCTTTTTATCTACACTCTCTCCTCTTGCTCTCACTCGTTCTCCGCATGCCTTCATTACAACCCCCGTTTGCCCTAATTACTACTTCCATGTGCCTTCGCGACCACCTCCCTGAATCCCCACCGCTCCCTCCTCGCTTCACGCCCACGAATTCGGAGCCACGGGTGGTCTCCTACCTCATTCCGCTTTACGACAGCCATGCGGATTAATAGTCAGGCTGCTTAAGAATTCCGCGCGCTATCTTATCCCTCTCTGGCGATCTCGCTTTACCTTACACCTGGCCGCTCGGGCACATGCGGATCAAACCTTGGGCGAGACAACGACGCGCGGGCGGGTGGGAGTATCGGGGCGGGGGCACACCCGAATAGCAATGACAGCACCGGAGTGGAAGTGCAGGTGAAACGAAAGAAACGAAGAAAAAGATACAGGCAACCTGGATTGCGCAAAGGCGAGCGTGCCCACGCTCCGTGCGATTAGATAGCGGGTGACTCAGAGGCGGAGCGGCTACCGCGAGGGGGCGCGCCACTCCGCGGGGGATTCGTAGCGGCGCGGCGCTCAGTGCACGCGCAGTAGCCGGCCAACGCCTACTCCCTTTAATCCCATGGTGACTCGTGAGTCCATTGTGGCCGACTGCCTTCTGCCGCAAGTGACTCGTGAGCCCATTGCGACCGACTGCCTTCTGCCGCAAGTGAATCGTGAGCCCATTGCGCCCGACTGCATTCTGCCGCAAGTGACTCGTGAGCCCATTGCGGCCGACTGCCTTCTGTCCCAAGTGACTCGTGAGCCCATTGCGGCCGACTGCCTTCTGTCCCAAGTGACTCGTGAGCCCATTGTGGCCGACTGCCTTCTGGCGCCAATTGACTGGTGAGACGCATACATATAAAGCGTACCTAGATTTAATTTCTGCGATATGAAAGTAGTAGTAATTTACTTTGAGCATGTCGGTTGCCAGAGAATTTAGCGGTTCATTTCCGAATTTTGTTTGGCTCGTATATTTGGCCACGTCGGAAGGGATGCTAGCATGCCCATATTCTAAAATAGGATACACAAGGGAAGTACATACCAGTGTTTTAACATTAATTAATATTGGTCTTCTGCAAGGCTCGCATTACAAAAAGTAGGGCTCTCCACGATTTTTTCATGGTGCGATTTAAATGATCTCTCCAAATCACGTCAGTATGCAGAATGATACCTAAGTACTCGCAGCTAGTGACAATGGGAATCGAATAACTATTGATTTTGTAAGTTACTTTGTTTGTAAGTTAGTGCAAGCTCATTTCTACCGCAGGCTTGCTTACTCATACTTGATTCACACATACTATCAGGCAGTGAGAGGAACGGGAAGGATAAGGGCTAAAGGCGACACATTGTACTTAGGTTAGGCCGCACCGTGTCACAACGCTTAAATGCGTTGTCATTGTCAACAATACTATTTATTTTTCTCTCTTTTTCTCTCTCTCTCAAAACTTTACATGTATATTTCATTCATTTTCTTGCTTACATTTATAAAACTTGCTATATTACTAAACGATCTAACTCTCCGCCCTTTTCTTTCTTTCTTTCTTTCTTTCTTTATTTCTTCCTCTTTCATTTCTTAAGATGTTTTAAATTATGTAACTCTGTTAATTCTAATTTTGTTTATATTTTTCTTGTATCAGAAAACTGATGATGATGGCTAAGCCAACAAAAACTGCTATTATTGAAATAAATAGTATTGATGACAATGACAACGCATTCAATCATTTCAATTATGTAAATGTCAACTATAACTCACCACTAAACCAATACAAAACGCTTAAAGCAACATCCGTGCCAGAGGCGGGATTCCAGCCTGCAGAATCCGTATCTTGCGGCTTCCATCGTAACCACTACATCACGGAGTGCGAACCGTCCGACTATATACTCTGTTCAGTCAGATGAACACCGATTCACTCCCGGGGCCCATTTTTCCTTTTCTACCAGACGTTTCGAATCCCACCGCCCCCGAGGATAGCTGAGTCCCCTTTCACCCCAGTCGACCTCGAATCATAACTGAGCATTCACCAAAACAAAGATCTTTTGTCATTCCATACTCGTTTCTCGCACAGGACTGACCTTCTGATGAATATCGTGACGAGAAATAAGAACACCTTCATAATGAATGCTAAGCGCACAAAATCGAAAAGCTATGGAATTTATTCCTGGACCTCATTCAAAGCTCTTTCACACTGAACGGAGACGTCCCAACACTTACTGCAAGTGACGTAGCACATATAAAAAAGAGCATCAATTCCTCTTTTCCGCCGAGACTGAAAATGTACAGCTGCACTTCACATTTCTAAACCGAGCTCTCATGAAGACTTTAGTCAGGACTGAACCGCTAACTCCGTTTCATTCACGTGGCTGATTATTTTGACGCTGATTTCTGTCAAACCATAGTAGACGTGGTCCATGACTAACATGTAAAATGATTTTTCAACGGTTTCACGAATATTGACAAAGTTTTCTAAAGATTGCAATATCCATTATTATTTTCTCTTGTCAGAAATAAAAGTGTTAACGAAAGAACAATTTATGTAAGTTTCTGCAATTTAAGACAAGTGCACTTCAAAATTTCTATTTAAAATAACATTATTTAAATGGATTATTCATTTATTAAATTTAGTCCTATTGCGGGTTTAATCGAAAGCGGGCTGTACGTTAACCTTCTATGAAAATGTCTCCACTTCAATTTCTCTCCTTTTGTGCTTTAGCCTCTAGTTGTGGCAGGAGCGAGGGGATTTGCGTAACTATTTTGTCCTAAATACTAAAAACAAATTTGTAGTTAGTTTAAAGATGTAAATAAGTTTTATATAAGTAGGGAACGAAAATGTTTATTTTTAAATATTACTAACCTCGCTTTGTCGCTAATTTTATTCCACTTTCAACTATTTATATTTAAAAGCTGGGTAGAGATTTCAGAGCTTAAAAAAATACGTGGATTGTAGTTTTTAGTGTTCATTGACAAAATAAATCGAATCAAATTTTTCTTTAGAGAAGTTATGTTATATTTTCACATTTGGACATAATAATAATAATAATAATAATAATAATAATAATAATAATAATAATAATAATAATAATAATAATAATAAAACCTTCAAACACTTGATATCCCTCTAAGGCTTTTAAAATGAATGCATCTCAATTACTTGCCGCATTGTCCAGAAATTACTAAATTCAGATTCTTAAATAAGTAGCAAGTAACACACTTGGCGAAACCCCCGTTGTTATTTGTGAACCACGTCTTCCTGTGAACCAGCAACGTGTAAACAAAAATCACGCTCATAATAATCATGCCAATGATCGTAGGCACGGCGTGAAGGGGGCGGAACCAGTGGCGGCAGGCGACGCTCCTTTGTCCGCTCGCGGTGGCAGAGCGTCCTCCCCGATGACTCACCGCCGGCGGCGCTGCTCCCGATACGCCCCCGCCCCGCCCCTCTCTCCCCCGCGCCCCGCCCCCGCCGCGCGCCTCGTAGGTCGCCGTACAGCCTTATCGCGCCGCTCAAACAAAAGACGGCCCGCGCCGCCCGCCGCGCAATTACGGCCGGCGATTAAACTAATTTTTATGTCTCACTCTGCTTGCGGCCAGCGACAACCCCCTCCCCCACCCCCCGCCCGAAGCAGTGGGATTGCGCGCGAACTGGCGGGATACTAAGAGCGTGCACAGCTACCTTTCATGCAAAGAGGGAAATGGAAACGGCGTTGGGTTGCGAGAACTTTACATGTAAAATAGAATTGAACTTTGGAAAGTGTAACGTTGATATTTCGAATTCACTCTAGAGTCGAATTTTATTCATTTCCTCGCCCATTCGGAGACTGACTTCGGTACTTCAAGTAACAAACATCGAAATATTTCATAACAGTATTATCGTTTCCCCTTTCAGTTCTAGAATTAAAAAGAGAGTTATGTATCAATAAATTTTATTTCTTTCAAAACCCATAATAAGCACAATTCATAGTATTTCTCAGCTACTGAATAACAAGATGTTTGGACTACGTGTCTAGGAACTGAAAAAAAGAACGGTTTCGCGTTATGGAGTATTTCGATTTCTCGGTGTTTAGTATATACACATGCAATTCTCTAAAGAAGGTTAACGGGAGAGAGAAAAATCATGATAACGAAGAAATTCGAATTACTCGTTACCATCGATTAGCAAGGGACAATTGTATAGTGATATAAATTACAAGGCAATTTTAAAACTATATTTCACTTCTAAACAGACATTAAGTAATTTTTTAACCCTCCACATATTCATGTAATCATACTATTTACTCACCAAAAAGCAGGGTCGTTCACGCTTCGGAGCCGCTCTAAAGAGCTCTTTGATACTCAGTGGACCGCAGCTGTACCGGAATTTTGTCAATTATTAAAAATAAAATTAAAATATTCGAAAATTATTCTTTTTTAAATAAATGAATGGAATTTCTGTTTATTGTATTGAACCTAAATTAATGGTGTGTGTCGGAGTATTTATTGTTTCAGAAGATCAATGAATAGAAAACACGTTAGAAAAAAATTAACAATTGAAAGAAAGAGAGAGATAAAATTAATAAAACTACCAAACAAATGCCAAAAGTTATAAATTATCAAAACAAAATCAAATTATTTCTGCTAGATAGTTAATGAAAAAATTAAAAGCACGCAATCTACTTCAATTATTTCCAGATTTTCTTTTCCTTACGCAAGATGACCAATATTAGGAACAATTATCAATGACCATATTCTTGTTAATACATTTGCTTATAAATTGCAAATGGACTTTCAGTCCTATTACGCGGAACTTAATTGTTTCAACCATTGAAAAATAGAAACTCAAGTACACTAAATGTAATAAACATAAAACAAAGAATATATGGATCATAAAAGAGACATCATATTCGAATGAAATTATAAAAAATATAAGGCTTACTCAAAGCAGGTGAACAATTTTTAAAATAATAATTTGGAACACAAAGTCTGTTAAGTCGAATATACTAATTGTTTGGAACTGATGGCATTGTTACACCAAAATTAATTTTATAGGCTGGTATAGTGCACATTATAATACTTGTGTGTCAGGAATTTTTATGAAATGTATTGAAGTAAAAAAAATCGTAGTTGAGGAGGTGCAATAAGACCTGAAGTTGGTAACTTTTCTATTTTATTGCTTTAATAATTCTGATTATAAAGTAATTTCGTCTGCCAAAATTCCTATATTTTAGAAGACAGAGTAATGTTCTCGATTTGTCCAAAGTAAATTTTTGAGTAAAAAATAAAGCAGAAAAAATATAACTTTCTGAAAGAAAATCTTGAGATTATTTTGAGTCACGCTCGAAATGCCAGGTAAAAATATAGGTTCTTTTATCTCAAAGAGCCCATAAGAATAAAAAAGAGTTTGTACCCGTTTCAGGAATACATAAACACGGTAAAAATGAATAGACAACTCAAGGAAAATTTATTGGACGTTTTTTGGGGAGGTAAGTCCATAGGACAAGAAGGATTGGGGACGCTGGACAGGAAGTGAAAAAAGAAAAATATATGGGCGGAGAGAGGGTATACGAAGCATAAAATAAGTCCCATAAGTCTCCCTGATTTGGAACAGTCCATCAAATTGAGTAAAGTACCAGTTGACCTCTCATGTAAGAATCACAATTCAACGGACTTCTTGACTCTTAAGTAAAATTCTGAAGGTATCATGAATAAACAAGGACAGGTGAGTTGTCTTTTTAGAAGCAAGATATGAAATACAGAAGGCCAGCGAATCGGAAATGTCCGAAAAAAAACCGTGGATAGCCTTTCAGAGAACTCTGGACGTATGAAGAAAAATTTGCAAGGAAGTTTCTTCCATTAAATTAAAAAAAAAAATCAAGAAAACGGAAAGAAATAGATGGGCAGAAGTTTGCACAATAAAATGAGATTTTAAAAAGTTTGTCCTATTTACCTTTTATGATCGTGAGCAAGAAACTGATTTAGAGATTCATTACGTAAATAATTGAGAAGAACCATTTTTTGGGAAATGATAGAAGGAACAAAACACCGTTTTTTTAAATGCAAGGAAAGAGCTTCGGAAGTTAAAGCTTCAATTGTGTATTCTGTCTCCAATCCTGATTTAGCGTCGCCCATAAAGGTGAGAAAACTCTACCGACCTCACATTTAAGAATCACAACTCATACACCAAGGCCTTGGCTCCAAATGGGAGCCAGAGGTTATCATGAATCAATCGAAGGAAAGTCGCGCCAACGACGTGCGCCGCGAAGGAAGGCCGATGCGGCGGCGCCGGGCGCAGTCGGCGGAAGTGCCCAGTGTGCGCGCCTGGGGTAGGGGAGAGGTTCTGCTAGGAACAAAGCGCCGTAAAGCCCAGGGGTGGCGGAGAGGGGGTGGGGGTGGGGGTGGGGGTGGGCGAATCGCCGTAAACCGGAGGCGTTACGACCAAGTCGCGGAGCAGCTCTTTGTCCCGGCCAGATCTATCAGCGGCGGCGTCCCCACCCCCGCCCCCGCCGCCCGGCGCCGTATCCCGTTTTACTGCCGCCCGCCGCCGTCTCGACTCTCTCTCCGCCCGCCCGCCCGGCGCTTTCGCCCTCGCGTCATCGCCCTTCCGCTCTGCCCCGCTCCCCGCCGCGCTGCTGCGGAAAACTTGCGCTGAATTAGGCCCCAGTGAGAATAGTGATTCGGCAATAAAAGCCGGTGGGCGCGGCAGTCGCTCTTGACGGCCGGGTGGCAGGGCAGGGCCCCACCGGCGCTCGGGGGGCGGGGCTCGCTGAAAAGGGCCCGCGTGCCCCAACAGGGCTCTTGCGTGCAGGACCAGACGCCGCCGCCGCTTGCGTCGAACGGTCGACGGAGCCGGGCGCAAGGCGCCTTCTTGTGCGGCGCTGTCCTTGGGCGACAATCGCGGACTCTTAGTGCTTCTCTCGTAGGGCGACAATCGCGGACTCCTAGAGCTTTTCTCGTAGGGCGACAATCGCGGACTCTTAGTGCTTCTCTCGCAGGGCGACAATCGCGGACTCCTAGAGCTTTTCTCGTAGGGCGACAATCGCGGACTCTTAGTGCTTCTCTCGTAGGGCGACAATCGCGGACTCCTAGAGCTTTTCTCGTAGGGCGACAATCGCGGACTCTTAGTGCTTCTCTCGTAGGGCGACAATCGCGGACTCCTAGAGCTTTTCTCGTAGGGCGACAATCGCGGACTCTTAGTGCTTCTCTCGTAGGGCGACAATCGCGGACTCCTAGAGCTTTTCTCGTAGGGCGACAATCGCGGACTCTTAGTGCTTCTCTCGTAGGGCGACAATCGCGGACTCCTAGAGCTTTTCTCGTAGGGCGACAATCGCGGACTCTTAGTGCTTCTCTCGTAGGGCGACAATCGCGGACTCCTAGAGCTTTTCTCGTAGGGCGACAATCGCGGACTCCTAGAGCTTTTCTCGTAGGGCGACAATCGCGGACTCTTAGTGCTTCTCTCGTAGGGCGACAATCGCGGACTCCTAGAGCTTTTCTCGTAGGGCGACAATCGCGGACTCGTAGTGCTTTTCTCGTAGGGCGACAATCGCGGACTCGAAGTGCTTTTCTCGTAGGGCGACAATCGCGGATTCGTAGTGCTTTTCTCGTAGGGCGACAATCGCGGATTCGTAGTGCTTTTCTCGTAGGGCGACAATCGCGGACTCGTAGTGCTTTTCTCGTAGGGCGACAATCGCGGACTCGTAGTGCTTTTCTCGTAGGGCGACAATCGCGGACTCGTAGTGCTTTTCTCGTAGGGCGACAATCGCGGACTCTTAGTTCTGGCCGAGTCTTTTTCTGGATCACGGATTTGGGCCATGAACGGAAGCGGGATCGGTCCCGCTCCGAAACGGAAGAGCGGTTTCAGAAAACATTTCAGATGCCATCATTGACACAAATTCGAATTCAATATTTCATGGTAATAATTATTTCACCTTCCCAACTTGTAAATTTACCAACTATAATAGGATTACAGCACTAATAGAATTTAATGAAATGACTTGCCCCCAATGGTATATTCTTACATTGCTAAGCATAATAATTGAATTCACGCTTTATCTTCAATTCGAATATTACGTTTCATTGAGAGAAGCTCTCCGCTGACCAAATAGTAACTTTCATAGTTACGCATTATTAATTATCCAGATAAGTTAAAATGTATTTTTTGTAACAATAAAAATATTTTGTTATGGTACCTGGGGATTTAAAGGGTCTGAGCCGGGGGAAAAAGCTGCGTCTCATCACGCGGGACAAAAGGACCGCAAAAAGCTATGAGATAAATTGATACCTCGTTAGTAGTATTTTTTCTCTCATTTGGTTTCATCCAGATCCATATTTATCATTCTCATTAACTGAATTCGATTCTTCACAATTTTAAGCAGGGATAATAAGTCATGAAAATATTTTGTTATTACGTAATCAGTTTTAAAAATAACTAAATAATGAATATGTAAAAATGCAAATTTCCAAACTGTCGAGTATCGAGTTCCATTTTCTTTCGCATTTCAACTACACTAAGCTATCAACGGACTGACCTTCTTCTGTGTTAGAACTGATAAATTCTTTTATTTCAAAGCATACCCAAGTCTTTACACATTAACATAATTTTACAATTCAATGAATAAATAGTATCTATGCTATTAATTTTGTACACGCGCAGAAATTGAGAGAAAAATTAGCACCCGACAGCCACGTGAAAGGTGTCATTGGCTTCGTTAGAAATCCAAAATCTCCGGAACAATGAAAGAGATTCGATTTTGATTCAAATATGTAAATATTTGATAGTGTTATGCAGCGTATTCTCATACTGGGCATAACGACTAATTCCCATACCAACTGAGTCATTACTTTCGACACAGCTGACGCCTTTCAATAGCAAGGGTCCAAGAAAGAAGCCGTTCTCCATTAAATATTTGAAATTCATGCGTCGCATTATGGAAGAACCTTCTTTACATTCTTCGTATGTAAAAGATACAAGTATGTTATGGCGAGTATCCGAATATACGGGTCTGTACGGTGATATTGCCATATTCATCAACACTGTTTTTGTTAGGGTAGTTATTAGGAAAGTGTATAATTTAACATCTGTTAATGAGTGTTTTATGGTTGTTCTTAAGCAGTGTGCGTGCTATTTTGGAAAATCTTTTTTTTTTTTTTTCGGTTTTGTTCAGCAGCAGTTTTGCTGCTGCAGATCTCGAGTTAATAACTATATTCCTTGTATAATAAACATATTAATATATAGTATTCTATGTAATTATTAATTGCAAATAATTCGACTTATTCTTACAATGCGTACAAAACAATATCAAAAATATTTTGATTACATGGAGCTTCGAAATTCTGATCTGACAGGACTGAATATTGATTTTCACTGGCGCGTGTTACGTAAGGTTGCATCATCCCACGCCTTTTTACGTGGGAAAAACGAAACACACAATTCAGTTGATATATATCTAAATTCATTGTAGTGTTGTGAAAAATTCTTTCTCACCAATCTCTCCTTTGGCATGTTTGATAAAACTGATTTGATGAAATGCAGAAACTTAAATACACAAATGCCAGCAGTTGTGAGTCTTTAATGACTACCAGATCATGCATTACTGAATTCCAGAGAGACAGGCGGAACTGAAATTCGGATGGTAGGGAGTGTAAGAAACAAGGAAAAACTGAAAATTGATACATTAAGAAAACCAGGTTGACTGTGGAGTGAAGATGAAGGAGATAGAAGGCGACGAAAAGGTGGAAAGAAGGGACGAATAGCAGAAAAGAGGAGGTGAAGGAAAAACACAAGACAAACTGCAGCCAGACATGGTCCTTTGAAGTAACTTAAAAACAGGAAGGTTTGCCGAGAAACGCACTCGGCAGTTTGCTCTGGCTCGCCTTTCCCGCCGGTAACGGCAGCGGGCGCGCATGAGGTTAAGCGCCCTTGTGCTACCAGGCACGCTAAGCGATTACACAATCAATATTAGCAGACATGTGCCCGCCCGCGCGCGCAGCCTATTCCGCGCGGCAAACAAAGGAACGGGCCGCGCAGGCGTGCGAGGACGCCGTCCTCCATCGAGGACACCCCAGAGCGCGGGGCACGGGGAGGGGAGGATGAGATGAGAATGGGGCCTGTGGCGGGAGCTCGGGCACAGTCGGGGACGAGTGTGGGGGTGGGCTGGAAGGGTGGCGTGGCGGGCTGGCGGGGGGCAGGCTGAAGGGGAAGGCTGTGGGGGCGGGCTCAGGAGGCGGGCTCAGGGGGCGGGCTCAGGGGGCGGGCTCAGGGGGCGGGCTCAGGGGGCGGGCTCAGGGGGCGGGCTCAGGGGGCGGGCTCAGGGGGCGGGCTGAGGAGTCGGCGGGGCGGACAGGCAGGTGGGGACGTGGGCGGGCGGGGATTCGTGTGGGCCGACGGTCGGGCGGGGACGCGTGTGGGCGGGTGCGGCCAGCATGGATTTGGTCTGTGGCGGGGGCGGGGTTGCGCGGGGGGCAGGGAAGGGGGCGGGGATTCGGGCGGTAGCGAGGGAGTGGGAAGGGAGCGCGAGCCTTCTCGAAAAGTCATACGAGGCCCAGCCGCCGCATTTCCGAAGATTCGCATGCGAGACGCCCGCGACGGCCGGGGCTGAGCTAAATTCATTCAGCAAATAGTTCAAAATACGCTCGTAAAAGCGGAGCGGCACGGGGGGAGGGGCGCGGAGGCAGGGGAGGTGATTGACTCCCCGCCCCCAGCCGCCGCTGCTCCGCGTCGAGAAGGGGTGGCAGGGAGATGGGACTCTTGTGAGGGCGCAAGACGGGGAGAAAGTTGCGGCGCGACGCAAGCACGGGGGCGACAATGTTACGGAATAGGCGGGGAAGAGGAGAGGACACGAACAATGGGCACGGCGCTGATCGCAATACAGCGGGTTTGGGTGCGTCGAGGTGGGTTGTTCTGTGCTGCATAGAGTAAAGGAAGAGTGCGGGACGAGTCAGGGTTGTGTTAAGATATAGTAGGGATGGGGGTGATATAACGGAGTGAGGCGAAGCGGGGAGATGCAGCGCAGAGTGAAGCGGGTAGGGGACAATCCGCACAGTTGGAGCGGGTCGGGGGAAGCGGGATGGGGGCCGCGGGACGGGGGAAACGGGACGGGGAGAAGCGGGATAGGGGAAGCGGGTCGGGGGAAGTCTGACGGAGGGAAGCGGGCTGGGGTGAAGCGGGCCGGGGTGAAGCGGGCCGGGGTGAAGGGCGGTGAAGCGGGCGGTGAAGCGGGCCGGGTGAAGCGGGCGGGGAAGCGGGGCGAGGGGAGCGGGCGGGGGAAGTGGACGGGGAAGCGGGGCGGGGAAGCGCGGGGGAAGCGGGTCGGGGTGAAGCGGCGGTGAAGTGGGCGTGGGGTGAAGCGGGCCGGGGCAGGAAGCGGGCGGGGAAGCGGGGCGAGGGGAGCGCTGGTGGAAGCCGGGCGGGGAAACGGGGCGGGGGAAGCGGGGCGGGGGGAAGCGGGGTGGGGGAAGCGGGGCGGGAGAAGCGGGGAGGGGGAAGCGGGATAGGGGAAGCGGGACGGAGGGGAGCTGGAGAGGGGAAGCGGGACAGGGGGGTTGGCCAAACGGTTGGAGCGGGATGGGGGAAGCGGGACGGGGGAAGCGCAGTAGTTGCAGTAATGCAAAGCGGGGCGTGGTGGGAAGGGCGATGGGAGGGGGTGGGTAGTGGGGGAATGGTGAGATTAGGAGGGACATGCTGGATGGAGATGGAGGACGTTAGGCAGAAAGAGGCGGAGCGCACGCGGGAAGGAGGGCATACGGTGTTGGCTGGCGGGGACAGCGGGCGCCGAGCTGGCGGGTAGGGGAAGGGGGCGGGACGAGACAGGGCGACGCGGGGCGCGGGGCGACCTGCCGACGGCGCCGCCGCCCTTTACGGCCAGAGTTTCGAGGTTATGAAGCGCGCCTTTGGATTTACGGTTACTTTCGAAATGCATCCGGTGATTGGGACGTATAAAAACTTGGGAAGCGCGACGGAAGGAGGGGAGATAAGGCCTTTGTATGACATAGTTCTGTGGAAGGGGCTTCGCTATTCCGCCGCTGCACAATATACCGAGGGGTGACCAGGGCGGCGAGGCTGCCGGCGACAAAGAAGACGAAAATATTTATTTTTCGGAATGCAGTTCTGTAATACAGACTTAACGTAAAGCTAACAGAGGAGTGAAATGCCACTCGTAACGGCCGGCGTCCCAAGGATTTCACCGTCGTCCGTTAAGAACAATCGAAACGAGTTATAGCTAAAGATGGTGACTGAGTAAATTGAATCCAAAGCTACATTTTGTGTATATGTTTTATTCTTAGAAGAAGATATTACGAAAAGTATTGAACGATATACAGCTATTGAGACAAATAGCATAGTTGGTTCTTGGTCTATATTGTCCTTTATTGGTCTAACGACGTTGGCAACCATTTCAGTTTGAAATGCTACCGACGGTTCTGGAAAGTAGTAAACACGTGTAAGATATCTTACGGCACGCAACATGTGCACCGTTTCATCAAGCAAGACAAACTGTCAAATATGAAAACAATTTTTTTCGAAACAAAATTTTACTACAACGTTTTTTAATAAACTTATTCGCAAAATCTCAATACACGGACGTTAATTCTTTCACGAATCCTTTTTTTTTTTTTTTGGCGGCGAACAGTAGGGTACACTACAGCAGGCACCGTCTATATTGTGCAGAAGAAAACAGATTGGTACAAACTTTAGATGTAGAAAATCTTATTCCGCAACTCATGTTTAATTGAGGGCTTTCCACATTTGTAGTGAAACAAGTATACATTTATCTTTCGAACAAAAATTTATGAGGTCGGTGACAGTAGAACTTTCATCGTTTCCGGTACGGACTAACATAGAAGCGCCTAATCAGTTTTGATGACTTCATTTCCGAAGGGGTTTTGACAGCGATACGTTATCGTTGGTTTTATTTTTTCAGATATCCATGCTTTTGACATATTGGATTTTTAACTCGGGGAAAGACATTGAGTTTTACACATGTCTCCATACCCTCAAAAAGATGGGAACTAATTCTAATACACGAAGAATTTTACGTTCCAAAATCGAGATACTGAATTCTCTCGTTCATTATTGAGGCTGTGCACGAGATTCTTAGCTCTCTAACATTTTTCATCGACACCATATATCGTTGATTAATGATAAAATATATGAATTGTGGCACATGGGCAATATTCGATGACAGCGTTTTTTGTTCTGCGTAATACAAGTATCGGATATGATTTCACAGTGACTGACCACGTAGGAGAAACGCTAGCTGGCGATCATGCAAGTCCACTCCTCATAACTTCCCCACCCCCCAATAGGAGAGCTCAATAAAAATCTCAAATAGGACACACGAGCTGGAGAACAAATTTCGAGGAATCAGCAAATGGCGTTCCCAGGGTTCGCCTTATCGAGATTCCCCGTGACATGTGCGCGCCGCCAGGGGCTTTGTTCGCCGGCGACGCAGTGCGACCAACCCCTGCGGCGACGCGCCACCGGGGCAGCGCGTTTGTCTTCGCCCCCGCCCATAAACGTGTATCTCCAAGGAAACCCCGCGAACTGCTTCCTCTAATCCGAATCGCAAGCGGATGCGCGCGACGGCACACGATCCACTGCGCGACCTCCGTTCCGATCTTCCGTCCCCGCCCCCCCTCACCCCGTGCACCCCGCGCCCCGCCATCGCGCCGCCCCGCCCCGGCCCACCGGCCCCGGCCCACCGGCCCCGGCCCCGCCCCCGCATCCTCGCGCCCCGCCCCCGCACCGGCCCGCCCGCGCGACTCGCACCGTTCCGTCCCGCTCCGGCCCACTGGCGCCGCCCCGCCTTGCCCCGCCCCGCCCCCGCGCAGCCCACAACCACGCCGCTCGCCACACCCCTTCCAATCCCCACACTCACCTCCGCACATCTCTCGCTTTCTTGCCAACATCGTCAGCCTCATGCAGCGTCCCACCCTCATTCTCGTATTCTCATCTTCCTCTCTCCATACCTCGGCGCCTCTCCCCACAATGTCTTAGTCTCTAAACTCGTCCCTCCTCACACTACATTCCACACTATTCTTCCTCCACGCTCTTTTAGCAACACTATTAAGCCCCACTGTCATTCCCAGTGCTCTCCCTCCACACCTTCCTCTTCTGCCTCCTCAGTCACCTCCCCCTTCCAGTCTCCACCCTCATTCACATATTCCTTCTCTTCCTCTCTCCACACCTCGTCGCCTCTCCCTACAATGTCTTAATCTAACCTCGTCTCCCTCACACTACAATTCACCATATTCCTCCTCCACGCCCTTTCAGCAACATTCCTAGGCCCCACTGTCATTCCCAGACTGACCCTATCTCCCTTCACATGCGCAGTATACCTCACCATTTTCTAGCAATGTCTTAAAAGACTAACTCCTCGTCCGTTCTTACATTCCTCCTTCAAGTTAATCCTTCCTCTCAGCAAAAAATCAAAATGTTCTATTCCTTCTTTAAGCTTACTTCTTTCTTTATTCTCTTTAGTCTTGACTTCTCATCCACGCCCCGAATATCGCTACCACAACGCCTCTCTTTTTAAACCACATATCACTCCTTGAAATCTCTTCGGCCTCCTCTTCCTGGAACATTCTCTGTATCCACTGGTACAAGGACAAATCATCCAAGCCCTCGAACTTCGCTCCTCACAAGTCTTTTTAGCTTCTTTATTTTCTCACGATAACGCAAATCAAACGGTGAGGTTTCTAAATACTTCGCTGTGTGTGTGTTCCACCCCGACTTCTTCTCCACCCCGACTTCTTCTCCACCCCGACTTCTTCTCCACCCCGACTTCTTCTCCACCCCGACTTCTTCTCCACCCCGACTTCTTCTCCACCCCGACTTCTTCTCCACCCCGACATTTTTTATCCCTCACTTCTTCCATCCCCGCCCGTTTCCCCTCCTCCTCACCCCTAACCCCACCTCTTCATCGGCACGGAACGGCCGCCCACTTCGCCGCGCTACTTAAGGAAATCGAATCGAACGCCGCCAGGGCGCCAGGCGCTTCCACGAGTTACGCCGGCGGTAACTCGTCGAGCGAAGCCGCTTTCCGCGCGCGCCCTCGCTCCGTCGAGCACGCTATCGATGATTCGATGGATCGATAGAGACGGCCCTTATCACACTCCGTCATCGCGACTTGGCTCGCGCCATTTTCGGTAATATTTTAAAAGCGTGATAGGGAAATGCCGAATGATTGCTGTTTCTCCAAAAAGGAAAAGACGTCGATCAGAGGAATCTTGATAAAACGGACTGAATGGAAGAAGCTGCTTCTAACCTTTTCCTCCTCTTCGATTATCATGTCATATCAGCGACTGCAATTTCACATTTATATTGTATTCTTTATCTGAAGAAAAATTGAATTGCGTGAATATAACAATCAAAGCAATTTAGTTATTGAACAATGACGTAAGAGGTAATTGAAAAATAAGAACTCCACTGGAAAAAAATAACCATCATTCCCAAGAGTTGAACTATGAACTTACGAAAAGAGGGATCAATTTTCTGCTTTATTCACAAAATTACCAAATACAAATACAGTATCTCAAATATTGGTAATAAAATGCGTTATATACATTCTTTAACGTTCTAGTATTCGCCAATAAATTATTTTTGTAACAAATATCGGAAATTTCTATGGAAATAATGACACTGCAGCACACTAAAATCTCAAAGCATTCCCCATGTCTCCCTGAATTCATATGCCACGTCGTAATTGGTGTATGACGTGATGAAAATAAATCTTCGAAAATGAAAAACATCGGAACTAACCAACCCATTTGTATTCTACGTATGAATGTATGGGCGGAGCGTTCCCGGTGAATCGGTATTTTCTACTCGCAAAGGTATCTCGATGTTTCAAGACACGAAATGGCAAGCGATATCATTGCGCACTGAGCTTCCTCCCGCGAAGTCCTCCGATGCCCCTCCGCCACAATATCCTGTCGCACGGAGCGCGCCCTAGCGTCGACCCGGAAGAGCGGGGCGCCCTCGGCTAAACCCACAGTAGATCCCTGCGCTTCCGCTTCCTGCCGCCTCCCCGCCCTTTTCCTCTCCCTCTCCCTGCTCATCTCCCCTTCCCACGGAGCGCGGCAGCTCTCGCTGCTGTTCATGCAAAATCCACTTTGGAAAACAACACTTTTGGGAATCAATGTGCCTGTCTTAAAAAAAGAAAATGACCGGTAGCGGTAGCTCAGTGCATCAACTGATGTCACTGCAGCGTCTCTAACCGGGAGGTCCTAGGTTCGAGTCCTGACGGCGGCAGGATTTTCGAGACTAGCTTTTCAGTTAGGTCGAATTCAGCTGCTGTCTGGAGGAGAATTCTAGCGGCCGGCTGCGCTGATCGGTAGTTTTCCGTGATTTCTCCGATCAACACCAGGCGAATGCCGGAGCAGTACTC